>JAYGXS010000002.1:17358433-17396852 GCA_036362985.1 Ligula intestinalis | reverse complement strand
GGAGAAGACTACACTGTCAAAGCTCAGCTAATCTCAACTCAAAGCCTCGACTACTTAAACAAAGAGGTACATGAGTGTGAAAACTGTGTAATGAAATTACACCCAGCTAGGCTTTAAGGTAAGCTAGATCAAAATTATGCATAGGTAATAAAGAAACTTTTTCTGTTTTGGTTAGAAGAAATAAGCTATAAGAGAAGAATTAAAAACCAATAAGTTAATACCCACCCTAAGCTTCATCCGAGCTGATGTGTAAGACACCCAGCCAGCGTTCACGTTGACGGAACATGAAGGCCTGGACTGACTACAACTCTGAAGTATTTTAAGTAACACACTTACCTTAAGTGCCTGTTTTTCCTCGTTACGGTTTTAGGTTAGCAGTTTTAACGAATCCTTAAAATTAGAGACCAAAATGCACTTCCAAATGACCTGTTTAACAAAGCAGTGTACAATTGTTGTCTACAAAGGAAATAGAACATAGTTAAGTAGGATAAGCCAATTCATACTACTTTTTCATTTGAGTGCGTGCTGTGCAGCCTAGTTAATCACCTTGCAATTTGTCGCAATAATTAAAAACGCGGAATTTGTAATGTATGGAGCTCTTTTTGGGCTACGAAAACGATAACAATTTATTTGGTATGAGAAGAACAGTGGCATAAATTCTATGAAAGTAAATATAATGCTTTTCCGAAAAAATAAATTACCTACGCTACGTCAGTAATGTGCACAGAACAACTGTCCGTTTCTGTGTAAATTATAGTTAAGGATAATAATTAAAAAAGACATATGTTGTAACTACTAGTACGAGTACACGTTAGAAAGTTTTACTTAATGGGCAAATAAAAATACAGAGAACGTGTGAAAATCCATACAAATGAAGTACATATCAAATATAATAGATGAAATTGAGTATTTACCGTCAAAGCTATTCAAGTGGTGCTCAGGGCTTTCAGATCTACCAAAAAAACAAAGAAAAAGAATTGAAAATATTTGCAAAGCTTTGTACAAAAGCAGCAATTTTGTATCTCAATAGTTACATTTTTAAGGGCAGAGAGCTTTATTTTTGCGGCAGGTCATCTTGTGGTGGGATGTTAGAAATAAGCCAAGGGCAGTTTCTGAAACATTAGAGTACTATTTTGAGCTTATGAGCAATGAAAATAAATTGAAAATGGCAATCGGCAACGATATAACAAAGTTTTATGACTTTTCAATTCGCCTTTCAAGCTAATTTGTATGTTCAAAACGATGACAACAGTATGCTCCGGTTGATGAGGCAAAAAGCCACAAAATGTTCGTTTTCTAAAGAATATCTAGTAACTAAAACTTGTGAGAGACCGCTTACACTGAATTCTAAAATCATGACATACCTGCATGTATATAACCTTTTTATAGGTTGCCCCGGTAGCTATGAAATAATTTTAAGTTATTATACCTTGATTTAGATGGATGCGCCTATTCCATGCAATTAAAAAAGAATTTGGAATAAGTCCAGAAGTCCTCCTCATACTTTTGTATGGAAAATTTCTTATTTTTATTGTGCTGCCGAAAAACGACATGTAAAAAATTTACTATAAATAAAATCTTGTAATTTAATCTGTTGAACAAAATATGCGCACATCATTTAGGTCCTCGGTAAGCAAAATAGATTGTTCATCTTTACATTTTATAAAAGGTCATAACCACTTTCTAATGGTATCACGCTGTACGCCTTAATTTTCAGTTTAATGGTCAATTTACTTGGCTAGCATATGCTACCCAGTGTTATTTTGCTAAAAGACTTTCCCTGAAGCTGATGATCTGTTAAAATATTTTTCAGTAGATTCGTATGCCATTTGCAAATATGAAAGAGATCGTGATGATGTTGGGCCAACGTTCAAGCAAGTGGTATAAAAGGATAATTTTTGTATTGCCAACACCATGACGAGTAACCTGTGTGCAAGTAATGATTAAGATTTTGCTAACCAAGACGAGTGAGAAATCAGCAGTTTAGATAAGTGGCCTTTCAAACATCAGCCACCATCATTCCAAAAAGATCATCCATATAAAACGTAGCAGTTTTTAATAAAAACTTAATGTGTCTTACGTTATTTTTAACTAATAAAGGATGCGAAGTCAAGATTGGCAAACATATGTTTTCAGCAAATCATCGTCAGGCCAGAACATTTGCAAGGTAATTAAAACTATACAGATGGACAGGGTTAAATAGTGTAGTCTAATTACAATTCATCGTTTACGCGTCGCCCGCATGGCGAGGTCGGCGTTTAGAGGTTTGTGCATCCGGGGAGGGGAGGAGGGGTAGGGAGGGTAGTTGGGTTAGGTTGTGGGGTTGATCAGATGGCAGATGCATGGGGGGGTCATTGCTGCTATTTGTGCACAGCGAACGACTGTCACTGGGGCGTGGGGGCAAAGTGCGATCGTCACCTGTCGTCGGGGTCGGCCACGGAAGTGAAAGGGCTTCTGTCAGTTTGCCAATCTTGCCTTCTCAACTTAAGAATGGGAATATTTGCAGAATAAAGGATGCATTAAACTTCAGTAAAATATCACACAAAAAATCAATTGGAAAGACCGAGTAGCTCTTTTTTATTTGGAATTGTAGTAAGGAAGCTAATTGTAGTTGCTTATGATCGACCATAGTATCATTCAATGCAATTTATGAACTCAGTCAAAAATGCAGAAAAAAACGCCTGATAGCAATCAGACTCAAACATACGATTTGCAAATTTTCCAGCTACGTCATTATGGAGCCATAAAATTTCGTCAAACGAATCAGTCTGAACTATTTTAGCAGTACTGCTTTTTTCAATGAAATAAGAATGAACGTGAATTTCGTATACTCTCTTGACCTTAAAGCAAGCATATATCCGCATGCGAAAGGCTACTTATATTAAAGAAGTCCACAGCTTAGGTTTCAAGGAAAACGCGCTTCTCCATTTATTCTTCTTCGCTTACAAGTTTTTTTATTGATTAATAATCTAAATAGCGCTCTTATTGTAAACACGCAATATTAAGTGGATATTTCTTATTCGGACCTATTGGACAACTAGCATTGAGCTCCCAATTATATTATGAAAAAGAGTAACATTTAAAACGAGACCTACACTTTGGCTATTCCATTTCAAGAAAATTCACACAAAAGCTTATTTATGTAGCAAATGAGTAAAATTTTATCACTGTTTTTTAAAGTTTCTTCTCCACCAGTACGTCTCTGCGTTTCGGACTATAAGCATATCATTTCCAGAACGAAATTTGCCTTTAAAAATGGCAAATATTTAAGGTGCTAGCCCCATTAGATTCAAATCACAGTTTCTGACAGCCATTTCCTCGAGAGAAGAATTCAGAACCTCATTTTTTCCCGATCCTCTTGACAAAGTAGGCTCCAAAAACGTTCCATTACTGTAAGCTAATATATTGCCGATTGGCCCCCCATCAAATGATGTATTCTCTCCGCCGCATAAATGTGAACCATTTTTTCGGGAAAAAATATCACTGATATGGCGTTTTTCACTTTGCTGCTTCTATACCTCATGATCGGTTTTCAGAAAGTACCTAAAGTGCGTCAGAAACAAAAATAATATTGACGCAAAACGAGTTGACCTGTTCGGTAAGTGCACTTTTTCAGACTGGTTATATGCATTAATGATCGTTTACTTATCAAGATGAAAGTTGCAAGTGGACATTTGTGAAATTCGGCGATTCATCTCTTCTAAGGTTAACATAATGAACATTTTGTACAACAACACATTTCTCCATTCGCGAAATACCTAAGTGTTTCGAATGCTAAGTCAAAGTGATAGGTCAAAAATTGCATGATTTGGCAATTGCGTCTTCTTTAAGGGACACCTTTGTTATAAAAGGCAAAAATTGTTACCTCTAAGAGGAAATGCTAATGAGTCTGTTAATTCTGCATGATTGACTAGTGCTACCATTACCTTTAGCTGTCCAAGGCGATCGCCAAACCTCATACCTACTTCTGTATAAGTGGGTTAAACTGTCAATAGTAGCGAATATTCGAGTCCCAGGAAGCAGTTCAGAAGACGAAGATGCGATCACTGGAACAAGAGTTTTATTTGCCTGACGTTTCGGATTCCGTCGGGAATCCTTAGTCATAGGTAATCGTAAACAAGTCTGAGGCATGCGCAGATAAGGGGTCTACAACTGTCTGCAACCATCTACCAAACTGTACAATTTGCAACTGACATCCGTTGCAAATGTAGCACTGTTTGTCAAATGGACGCTAGTTGTAGTTTTGCACAAGGAGCTTTGCGAAATCAAATGCCTCATAACCACTTTGCCCATGACTTGTATATGGTTGACATGATTTATATCTGTTCATGTTAAAAATGCGCTTCAAATTTCTGGGGATTTCAGTGTGTTCGGTTATCAAGCAAATTTTGGGTGGTATCATACATTTTTAAAAAGCTTCTTCAAACGAAATCAATTCTAGGTTTGCGAGGATAGATTACTTGTATTCTTCGTCATTGCCACGGAGAAGTGCGATGCAATTTTTTGTCGACATCAAAGCGAACAGGAAAACGGGGCACTGATTAACAGATGGACCATTTGTGATGCAAAACACTGAATTCCAACGGCACATAGAGTACGCAATAAATTGTTCCTGAATGTATTGCAGTACATCATGAAAGCATAGAAAATTAAGAGTACAGTAGAATCATGTGAAACATTCTTACTTGTTGGAAAATCTGCATCCCACGAAGAATAATTCGATAAAAGAATTGCTGTGGGAAAGAGTTCTTTAATGTGTGAATTTTCGATTGTGGTTCCCCAGTTCGTCTTCAGACAGCATGGGAGTTAAGCAAAATACAGCTAACTCAACACGATGACTACCAAAAGATTCTACAGCGATTAAATATGTTAGAAAATAAATGTTGTTCGAGTTTAATTATGCGGCCGACGGGGGGGGATGGCTGTAAACCAAATGCAATTATGCGGTCAGCGGGAGATGGGGGAGGGAGGTGGGAAGGTAAGGCGAATAATTGTCACCCGCATTGACTCCTGTCGTCCGTGGTCGTTGTTTTTGCTTCCATCTGGCTTTGCGGGATTTGTAATTAATATCCCAATTGATATGCCTGCTTATGCATGCCTCGTCTGAGTGTATTGCCTTCAGGAATTCGCAGCCTTTTCTAGTTGGGCAGGGGCCAACGATTTGGGTTTCCTCCCATGCAAAATCATGTCCTCTTTCCAATGTTTGTATATAAACTTCTGATTTGTGGTATTTGTTCCTCACGTTTGACAGGTGTTGTCGGACTCGGGTAGCTAGGGTTTTCCCAGTTTGACCGCAAAAGACTGCATCACAATCGGAACACGGTGTTTTGTAGATTTCATGCTTTCTGTCGAAATGGTCGACCTTGTCCTTAGGGTGTACAACTTGAGTGTAACACAACGGAGGAAAAAGTGCTAGGCAAAGGGATAAGGTGCAATTCATCTGATTGCTACTACCTAGACTTCCTAGCCAGTCTTGAATCCATCCTTTCTTCAACTTACCTGACAGAAGACGAATAATACGGTTCACACACTGAAGAACCGTAAGACCTTCTCAACACTAACCTTTGATGAAAAAGAAGCATAAAAGTCACTAAACAAAGATGAAAGCATCATAGTTTTACCAGCTGACAAAAGAGTTTTTACTGCCATCCTCAACAAGACGGAGTATATGGAAAAGATGACATCGACTAACACACGCCTAAACACCGATCCCACACGGTCACAAAACTCACAAATCGCGAAAGTATTGAAGCGCCTCACAGCAAGGAAATAAATCTCGGTAATTCTAGCAAAATTGCTGAAACAAGATGAACCAACGATTGCTAAAATATATGGGCTCCCAAAGGTACACAAAGCTGGCATTCCACTACGACCGATAGTCTCCCTAATCCGTACACCAAAGTACAAGATTTCCATGTGGTTATTTTGGCAACTCAATTCACTCACAAAGAACTCAACTTATTCCATTCAAAACTTCATGCAATTTCTAGAGAGGAAAACGGACTTAAAATTGCAGAGGACGAAATAATTGTGTCCTTTGACGTTGTGTCCTTATTCACGTCCATCTTTCTAGATTGAGCAAGAACCTGCAAAACAGAACTTTTCCAAAATATTCCAGAAGTACCCGCAGAATCCCTGCTAGAACTCCTTAAACTGGGCCTAGAAACAAATTTTTCCTTTGCTGGAAAATAGTACCGGCAAGAATAAGGTGCCCTTATGGGATCACCAATATCCGGTTTTTTGGGGGAAGTGGTTATGCAGAAATAAGAATCAAGAGCTCTATCTGCAGGAAATCCAAGGCTGTGGCTACGATACGTGGACGACACATTTTTCATCGTAAAAAGAGACGAAGTAGAATTGCTCCATCGAACCCTCAATGGCAACTTCCCAGGAAATCAGTTCAACTCTGAAACAGAAGCAAACGAGCAACTCCCATTTTTGGATGTCCTTGTACATAGGAAGGCCAATGGGACACTCCATACGCCAGTGTATCGTAAAGATACATATTTCGAAGTCCTCTTACATTTTGGGAGCAACCACCCAATATCCCACAAACGCAGTTCAATCAACAGCTTGCTCAGTCGCGCAAAAACACATTTTTCAGATGAAGAGGCATTCCAAGCAGAAATGAAGTACCTTCAGAAACTATTCTCCCAAAATGGGTAACCCCGAGACTTCGTTCGTCGATGCATACGAGAACAACAGTCCAAAGAAAGCGCCAGAACTGCGACCACCAAAGCGCCAAAACCAATGAACTGGCAAACACTCCCGTATGTAAAAAATGTATCTGAGCTCGTCGAAAGACAGCTACGAAAATACCGAATTCAGATTGCGCACAAACCGGCAACTACCCTGCGCACTCAACTTGTACACCCTAAGGACAGGGTCGACCATTTCGACAGAAAGCAAGTAATCTACAAAATACCATGTTCCGATTGTGATGTAGTCTATTGTGGTCAAACTGGGAAAACCCTAGCTACCCGCGTCCGACAACACCTGTCAAACGTGAGGAACAAATACCACAAATCAGAAGTTTTCATACAAACATTGGAAAGAGGACATGATTTTGCATGGGAGGAAACCCAAATCGTTGACATCTGCCCAACTAGACAAGGCGGCAATTTCCTGGAGGCAATGCACTCAGACGAGGCATGCATAAACAGGCATATAAATTGGGATATTAATTACGAATCTCGCAAAACCAGATGGAAGCAAAAACAACGACAACGTACGACAGGAGTCAATGTGGGTGACAATTATTCGCCTTAACTTCCCCCCTCCCCCTCCCTCCCCCCTCTCCCGCTGATCGCATAATTGCATTCAGTTTACAGCCATCCCCCCTCTCGGCCGCATGATTAAACGCGACCAACGATTATTTGCGAACATATTTAATCGCTGTAGAATCTTTTGGTAGTCATCGTGTTGAGTAAGCTGTATTTTGCTTAACTCCCATGCTGTTTGAAGACGAACTGGGGAACCACAGTCGAAAATGCACACATTAAAGAACTCTTTCCCACAGCAATTCTTTTATCGAATTCTTATTTTTATCTTTGACGTTTAACTCTGCTATGTTATTTGCATGTCTGCAATATATTTGAATTATCTGCCCATTTTATAACGCAAGGGGACGCTTGGAATCCACTGACGTACAGAGTTTATATGTTCATATTACTATGGTTTTTCGTCCCTGACTGCTTATTAAGCCTTAAGATGTACAATTTAAAGTATGTTTTATTTGTTGTGAATGCTGCAAGTATGCATGCAATGGTCAATTGCACAACTTACTGAACATGAACTTTCTACAAAATCACTTGGAAGAATACTTCTATTCTGCACTAAGAAGACGCAATTGAGCAACTTGTGCCCATTTAAAAGCAGCAAAATTAACTACAGCCTCAAGCAATTGCCTATCGTAATTCATTTATAGCTACAGGCGGCTATCACCTCTGATCGGGGCCTATCAGAGAAAAAAAAAGTTATGGTTAACTGACCATAGAAGAAGAAGTAAGCTCACTTGTCTTTTGTAAGTATGCGTGGCTCTTTGTGAGCCCTAGAAATCTCTGAATATGTGCTTCCAACGAACGATTTAAAGTGAGAATATCTTGTTTATCGACAACACATTAAAATTAAGAACTGTTCAGAGTTGTAGGTCTCAAGAGTTTACAATGACACCTCCATGCAGTTATGCATTTGAATTGGCTCTGATAGGCCTTTCCTGCTTTTAAACAAATGTAAGCAAAAGAGGTTTTGTTGAAAAATAAGGCACTCAACAAAGTTTATTTATTCTTGCCAAATTAAGTCAAATAATTCGATATAACTTTACATTTTTTTGAATAAAACACTACTTCAAGTTCCCGTGACACAGTAGATAGGACGGTCGTCTCCCAACTCACTGAACCCGGGTTAAAAACTCGACTGTGGCGGCTATACTGGAGTCAGTTGTCCGCGACTGACGAAGGGAAATTACCCAGAAATACGCGTATATCGCCGTCCTAACGTTTGCCAGTAATACATTGAGTACGTATTTTTTAGAAAAAATATATTTTTACATGAGTTTCATTCACTAAGGCCTTCTATAGTTTATCTTCGCGGTAACATATGAACAATTTGCTTACGCGCAAAACCAGCTATGCGGTAACACAAAATGTTCTACCAAAATGTTTTGTTACTGCATTTTTGCAAAACACATCACAGAATAGCAAAGTATATTTTTTTCAACGTCTATCGCTGCTTGTTTCTGAAAATAAATTCAATTTCCTAGACTTCGCTTTACTTCCATTTGATCAACTTCGCGCAAAATGCTTTATCTCTGGAAGGGATTATTATTCTACCCTTTTTTACCAATTATTGAATTCTTCTACAGCACAATGTATAATAGATGAAAGTTTGGTTTTGTCTTTCCTTATAGCATAGGGAATTTCTTTAATATAATCTTACTAATGATTAAGCCACATTGTGTGATTATTTCCCCAAATAAGTCTAACTAAGAGGGCATTTTTCAAAACCAAAGCCCTTCTTACTATTAAACCCACTCAGAAAATAAAAATTACCTGTTCAGATATACGCTCAACTACCACTTAACATTTCGTCATGAAAGATTTTGCAGGACTCGCAGGACTGTAATAGCTAACCTGCTCGTCTGGAAGCCAAAGCCAGAAAACCTGCTGTCGACAAATACGACCCACGATCTGTTTAGTTAGGTGTTTTACGGCCTCGTCATCCGCAACACGAGGCTCCGACTATCATTTTGCAAGATCACCAGGTAAATCAAAGGCCAGCTATTAATTAGCCTCAATCTCTGGAAGACCTGCAGACCCTTATCGAGGAAAATATATATACGAAGACACAATGACGTCAATAACGAGACCACGCTTAATATACGGCCTTTGACTTCACCAGTCGCGTACACCATCAACGCAGAGACTAGTTTAGGGAAATGGACGATAGAGCAGACAGATTAAAACGGCACGAAGGGTCACACAGAAGACACTACTAGATTTTTAGTTAGAAATTGTTAAAGAATGGAACGAGTCAGCCAAGGAAAAACGTTTGCACAGCCTATGTCGTGTGGCCGAAGGGATTTGACAGAATTAACCACGATGAATCCCGAAAAGTATTATTTTTAATATTTTGATGTCGATAGCACTTCATATTAATCAAGCGGAATCCTCACGTAGACCTAGGAATGATCACCAAATCAACAAGAGAACAAAAGGTAAATATTTAATTCTGACTGATTAAACACGGTTTATGCACTCACGCGGTCTCTTCCTGGGTAAGTAAATTAGTATAATTCAAACTCGTTCTAATTCAAATCACATACTTGTGACGTATATTCTAAAAATTTGGTGATACTTTTGTGTTATACGTTCAGCTTATTTGGGATTCAGATTAATGCATGGGGTCATCATTTTAGCAGTGCAAAAAATTCGGGACGTTATCTTCATGATTTGGTAAGACTGCCCTGTAAAATTGATTGCAAGGTGGCTGATGCCGAATTATGGAAATTGGATGCTCTCAAGTGCCCAAATCGCAAAGATCAGCCCAGTAGCTTTGGAGTTAGAGAGAGAATTCTTATTATATTCAAGACAGTGATTTAGTCCTTCCCATGTCCCTAAACGTTCAGTCATTATAAAATTAACGAGGGCCTTATTAAATGTATGTACATGATTGCAAGTAATATGAGAGGTGGAATTAGGGCCAAAGTTGAAGAAATCTAACTAATTTAGCAGACTTTAATTACAAATTAAGAATACAGTAAGAGCGGCAAAACTTTTTAAAGGCGTTTTCGTCTCACTAAATGAGCATTCTCTCTATTTATTAAATCTACCCTTTCTGATAAAACGTGAATGAAAGTGCGTTTCAGCTTAGTTGTTCCGTTTATTTGGTGACGGTAGTAAGCAATGCTTTTGAAAATCGTATTGCTTACATGCCAGTTCGTCATTTGCATTTGCACACGCGTGCTTAAAACTGACATTTGTGAAAAAATTTTCACAAAGTGTAAGTAGCATTGCATTTACAAATTATTTTTGTCTGGGTATGTGTGTGGCATTATTTCGGATGAATATTGTTGAGAGACCACAATGGATACATTAAGATCTCAAAAAATGCAACATACGTTGATGAAATTAATAGCTCAACTATGAATATCATGCAGTTATTCCGTTGAAGTATGTTAGCTTTATTTAAAGGGGACATATGAAGCCTCGAACAAGGTCTGCGAGGACCCGCTTTCGAGTTTACATTCAAATCTTACCAAATTTTAAAAAAAATTGGGTCTTACTTGATTATATTTTTTAAAATTTATGTTCAACTATGCACAAAGAGCAAATCCTGCTTTCTGTAAGCCGGGTATAATGAGGTGTTTTGGGGATTGCAGGATGGTAGGAACCAATAAAAAGACAGGATGGTGAAGGTACCCGATGCCAACATCACTCAGCATATTGCAGTATTTTATATGCGAGAAGCTTCTGTGTGTTATACTGGCATAATGGCTTGACGGATGATTACATCCCAAATATAACAATTGTTTTTTATGGCAGACTTGCCCTTACTATGTACAGTTCCAACAAGACATGCGACACTAGAATGACCATTTCTGGCTCATTAGCCGTTGTTAGCTACAGATATCCCACTCCAATTTTGCAGCTGAAATTGCTGCCACATTTGAGGTTTGAACCCGCGTCTCTTTGGTCAGAAGCAAACGACCTAGCTACTGAGCCACGAGTTGGGTATCCGTAAAGGACAACGGCTAATTAACCACAAATGGCCATTCTAGAGTCCCATGTCTTATCGGAATACATAACATAAAAATATGTTACTGAAACTTAGTTAGTAACATTACGATTAGTTGCCTTGCAAAACACACTCCGATAGGTCCGAGCTCGGTTGGCATCAACTAGGATGCGTACATCCTGAAAAACAGATCGGTGTGTGATTAACTACTACAATTTTTATTTTAGATGGTCTGTTTCGATATATATCTCATAATGCTATTAATCTTTTCTTGTATTTTTAAACACACTAAAAGGAAGGGCTTTTAAAATTAATACTTTTTCAAGAAGGATCGAGGATACGGTGTTCAGCAACATGGATAACGAAGAAAACCAGTAGATTGCTTACTTTACTTAATTAAGTCTAGAAACCGATATCTATGAAATTGCTCCGAAGATGCAAAACCAAACCGGTCCCTATGGAATAGTGTAGGGGGTCTAAGTCGTGGTTGTGCCTAGATCACAACAATCATCAAGTGGACTCTCAGGTTAGAGGAAAAAGGCAAGAGTCACCAAAATGAGGGTTTTATTGTGTACAGAACCCTGAGTTGCTGTCTCAGGTAGCAGGGGCTACTGGCAAAGTCAGGGCTGGTCCTGCCTGTGTCGCCTGCAAAGGTCTTTGCTGCATCGGCCGAGGGGTGTCTAAGGCAAGTGTCCCTCAGGCAGGCGCGCTTATTTGCTGAATAAGCTGAGGTCAACTGTCAGGTCCGCCGGCACGCCAAAGAACAGGGGGCGCTGACGCAGCTGTTATCGGTTAGCCAGAAGCGGCGGCAAGGTGAAGCCTCGGGGGACGGGGGCGCCATTGAAAGAAAGCATTGTTACAGCTGTTTGAGACGACATGACTTTGGGGCAGCGAGCCTTTGACAACGAAGGGGGAAACAGGCAATGTGGCTGTCCGCCACAATAGCATGCGCTACCTTATATCAAGGCCGTGCCCTTGTCGAGCGAGCAACTTGCTTCTGGACTAGGTGTCGGAGTTCCATACCAGCTCAAATCTACCATACGCAGCAGGCTAGTTAAGTCCTATTGAGTAGTTTAATTTTATGCATTGCAATTGAAAGTTTATAAGGCTGAGAAATGCAGACCTGATCGAAATTGCAAAATGCTGCATAATAGTAGCTTACTCACAAATTTAAATCGAAAGTCCTATACTTCCTACAGTAAGTAAGTAGCGATTATGTTTTGCTATTTTAAACGTCAGGCAGAAAAAATCCACCTTGACCGTCTTCAAAGCCCCCATAAAAAGACGCACATGCAATGATAAAAATGGTGGCACAAGTCAGAAGGCAAAGAAAGAGCACTAAGTATTACTTCGGATAGCAAAGTAGGCGTCCTGCTAGAGGTTAAATGAATCAATCTACATAGGTTTGGGCCCAACGTGAGACCTCGTACACCGAAGCGTGCGTGTCAGCGGGGCCTTAATAGTGTTTTCCACGGGTAATGCAGCAAGAGGATAGGGTGAAGAAGAACCATCAATCTCAACTGGCACTTCAAACTGGGACTGCGAACTGCAAATTTGGCGCTTGTATTGACTTTAAGTATTCCGTAGGATATTAAATCAATAATTGTCCGATTTGCTTGCGTGATCCCCACTTTGTGCGACCAAGATACAACTCACAACCATAACCTTGGGCGAAAATTCATCTACTGTACGAAATAAGTAATGAACGCTTCAAGATAAACCTTTCTCTGGGAGAAATAACACTGCAAGGTTAACGTATCCACAGAGGCAAATACAGCAGAAGAATACCCAAAGGATGGGCATTCTTTAAGTAAAATCAGGAACACCCGTAAAATTGACAAAAAGGATAGTGCACATTCGTTCGATTTCTTCAGAATTTTGAGCATCACGTAAAGGGGGCGAAAACTCTGTGCAAGCATGTGGACGATTTAGCCGGAATTCGCTTTTCTATCGCGCATTCTTTACTAATGTAAACTTATCTGTCTAAACACATAAATATTGCATACTGAGTAGCAACGTAAAGAGAATGCTTTATTTTGATGGGTATACTGAAAAAATTTCATCAAAAATTAGCTACATTCCTGGAAAGCAAAGGATAGTGTAACTTTTGAGTCCTGGTAAAGATCAAACTTAAAAGGTCATATAAGGCTTAAAATTAAAAGTTTACATGATATCCACATCTATTATGGGGACAGATCAGCTTTCAACTTCTCAATTCCCGCTTCTTCAAAAGTGAGGTAGCGTCCTAGGCATGAAGATACATGGTGCTGATGTGCCTATGTACGGCAAGACATATGACGGAAACCTCAGCAAATAGAACGGGAAAATTTCACAGCTATTAGTTCAGAGTTAAGAGGGTGATTGACCTCACAAGGGATGTAGTCAGCAAATTGCCTGATCGTTTTATAATGTCGCTGTACTTGAATGTCAGCTAAAAAACATAAGAAGCACCGGCAGCTGAAGACAGCATTAGGAGGATACGTTTAAAAGTGACCAGTTCCTTTTTAAGTTAAGCTGGACAAAACTAGAGAGCAGTAAAGAATGAGAGGGAGAATGCAGGCATCTATAAATCATCAGATAAGGGCTTCTGGTGTGCGATACTAATACAAGCGTAATCACATTTTGAAATTGTGTAAATAAACTTTACTCCAGTCAAGCATTAAATGTCATTGCTAAAGGTAGTAGCAATCATCTTGGGAAAACTTGAAGTAACTCTCGGACAGATCTTAATCAAAACCAAAGAATACATCCCAAGGCACCAGACGGTTTGGTGTATTGACCACGGCATGCTAATCACAATTGCCTGTACATCTCTAATTTTAATAACATAGTTGGACAAATATTTTCTCTCTTGACATATCGTAATTTTTGAGTAAAGTTTATTTACTTATTTAAATAAAAGTATTTTAATTAATTAAGTACTTAAAATTCTTCTCCATACCAATAGCCTTGGAAAGTAGATGATGCTTTACCTTCTGATTGCAACAAATATGCAGCAATGGCAAAAGTATTTTCATAGTATGCTACTAAACTTATGACCGTTATCGTTAGTTAAACCAGAGTGTCAGTTAGCAGTGGAGATAAAACAGACAAATCTTATATGCATATTATGTTAACTGAATATAAAGATCGGATTTGCCTGTTTTATTCTCCAAGTGATCTTAAAAAGACATCAAGAAGTAATCAATTTCTACAGTACACCTGAATTTTCCTGTAGAGTAAGGGTTCACGACTACATGCTGGTGCGATTTAATGATGTTAACAGGACGCAAGATGAAAGATGACAAAAGGCCCACTAAATTCATGCACTTGCTATTGAGGACGAAAAAGAAAATATTTTTGCTTCGTTGGATATAGATTTAATGTGCAAATGTCTGCCTACAACGACTCGTTGGCGCTAGCATGGAAAAAATGTGGCAGCATTGATACAAGAGGAAATGTATGCAGATAAGTTGGGCTGCCAAATGAAATGTCATTATTTCCAACTACCCTTATTATGTATAGCCATAGCAAGTGACAACTTTTTACTTGACGTTCATTCTTCCGTTTTATTGTAAAAGGTGAATTTGGGCAATTTGTATGCTTGAGTATCAGCAAGTGTTTTTCGCGTTTGCGTCCATACTATTAAATGGAAGAAGAAAACACTTTAATTGTATACAATTTTCCCAATAGTTTTGTCAAAACTGTTATCCTATCTTAAAGGCCAAGTAAGGGGAAAATAAATGGCAATGGGATGTATTCCTTTACTTTATTTGTTTGAATAGTTTAGGGCCAGAGTTCCAGATTTCTGCCTTACTGAATATTTGTTATGGTTGGAGTGATTTAGGACGGATGATTGGAATGTTAATACAGGGTGTCCCAAAATGAATGCACATTCTGAATAATTGTAAGCTTGGTGTCTATTATACGTTTATTATTTCAACGAGGTAAGAATATTTTGAAGTATCATTTTATTGTTTTTCACTGCATTTTGACTATTGCGACAGTGGCTGAATTGCGAAAAGCCATTGAACATGAATGCACACGAATACCAAGGGAATCGTGTCAAGCCATGTGCGATTCCATTGCTTCGTGTTGTTAGCAGTCTAATGATCAAAAGAAACATCAGTTAAAGGACATTCAGTAAAAGAAACCATAAAATTATACTAAAAAATATTTGTACATTTTTAAATAATAAAAGTATAATAAACACCAATTTGAGAAGTCAAGTTGGCAAACATATTATTTCAGCAAATCATCATTAGGCCAGAACATTTGCAGGGTAATTAAAACTATACAGATGGACAGGGTTAAATAGTGCAGTCTAATTACAACTCATCGTTTAACCGTCACCCGCATGGCGGGGTCGGCGTGTAGAGGTTCGTGCGTCAGGGGAGGGGGGGAGGGGTAGGGGGTAATTGGGTTGGGTTGTGGGGGTTGATCAGAAGGCAGATACATGGGGGGATAATTGCTGTTATTTGCGCGCAGCGAACGACTGTCACTGGGGCGTGGGGGCAAAGTGCAATCACCACCTGGCGTCGGGGTCGGCCAGGGAAGTGTAAGGGCTTCTGTCAGCTTCTTCTGACAACACAGCACCGGATTCTCTAGCCGTATAGCCACTGCTTCGGCTGTTGCAAGCACCCGTTGGCGTAGGCCCTTGGAAAAGTTGGCTGCGTCCGGTAGACAACCTGAAAGGCTTTGTTAGTATTGACTCGATGATTCGTATCGACAAGGTGTGCGAGAATAGAACTCGTGATCGATCTAGTTTCACCTTTACTTAACCAGGCCGGTATGTGCTCACGTACCTCTTTTCCAGGCGCCTCGTTGTTCGGCCAATGTGTATATATTTTTTGGCACACCCTCTATATTTCGGACGATGTACCAGAACCCACAGCATATGGAGCGAAAAGACCGCATGGCAATTAGATCGAGGGGATTTTTGAATGAGAGAGTCGATGATAAATTAACGCCCAGATGCCGGAAGCAAGATATTTGATGTTGAGAAATGGCAAAAGGATAAATGACTCGAGTACAGCCACCACTGAAGTGCGCATTTAGCTCATTAGTCATTTTAAGTAAGATATATTTTCGTAAATCCTTTTTAAACGGACGAGTAACTTAATTTGGAAACTATGCAGGCGTCATTTGTAACAGGGTAGTCAACAGCAATACACGCAAATGAAAATTTTAAAACAAGAAACCCATAGCCGTACGTCACATGTCAACCTATATTACCTCTTAGTACGGCTGTACGTTGCCGTCTGATGTGCCAAGTAGCTGTTGTTAGTACCTAGATGTAACTTACATGTTTTTCAGTAACGAGGGAATTTCTGCAAGGCTATCATCTCATAAACCATATGCGCGCAATAGATTACATGCAAATCAGTTAAAGCTTCTAACAGAGTAAGTTTAAGGTATACGGTTCTGTAATGCACGCTAACTGTGAATGCAAAGATTACAAGTCGGAAGTTTGAGTTTCGGTAGTTTGAATGATATTTACGACAAATTTTTCCTTACTGATTTATTTTTGTTTTTAAAATCATTGGTGAGATCAAATAATACGACTACTGCCAATAGAGGAGAATATACGAGTTCCAGGCAGCAGTTCCGAAGAAGAAAATGCGATCACTGGAACAAGGACTTATTTTCCTGACATTTCGGATTCCGTCGGGAATCCTTAGTCATAGGTAATCGTAAACAGGTCTGAGACATGCGCAGATAAGGGGTGATACATGCACAGATTGCACGGTATTTTATAGTTCACAGCAGTCACCCGCATGCGTACTATAATTGTCAGTTCTTGTTGTCACCGCTTAAGGTCTTAATTGGTGCAGTGATTGCTCATTAATTGCCACAGCGTTCTTGTCTGCGTCGGATGCGGGTTTGGTAATTGCGTGACTATTATGCCCGCTGTCGTCGGAGTTGCTGTTGCACCCAGTCCTTCCCACGTGAACGATTCTCTTGCTCAGGAAATTTCTCAGTACACCGTAGGGGAACGCCAAATCGTTGCGCTTGTTGATGGACTGGGATCCTGAAAACCATGACTCGAGCAGCTCGCGGCTCAAGCGGTTGTCCCTTCTTGTGAGGATTTCGGCCTCGTTAAACTTGAAAATATTGCCGGGTCCCGTTGAGTGAGCTGCAACCTGGGAGTTGACGTCTTTCTTCCTCACCACCGCTGCATGCTCGGCCATTCGCGTCTGAAGTAATCTCCCATTTTCTCCAACGTAGTTGCTTTGTCCACAACTACACCAGATCCGGTTAACGACTCCAGTCTTTCCCTGCCGTGGCAGTGGGTCTTTCAGCCTCATGACCCGGCGTCTGATGGTTGATGGTTGATGTGTGCAACTCCAACTCCAAGTGGGGTGAGTAGACGGCTGACCGTTTCCGATACATTCTTCACGTACGGAATAGCTCGCCAAATGTTTGGACCAGCTGGACGTGGCTTCGTCTCTCGTTTGCAAATGCACAGGTTGACAAAAATGTGCGGGTATCCATTTGCTCTCAGTTCCCGTCGAACATACAGTAATTCAGCAATTTTGTCTTCCACTTCGCTGCAATACGTCTCGATGCGCCGGAATAGCGTTCTTACGCAGCTGCGTTTGTGACCGATTGGATGGTTACTGTTGTAGTTCAGGACTTGCATAGTGTTGGTTGCTTTCCTGAACACTTTAGTTCTAAGGCCACCATCGTCTTTGCGGCAAACGGGGACATCCAGGAAGGCCAGCTGGTTGTTATCTTCTTCCTCCATCGCAAATTGAATGTCCGGGAAGACGGCGTTTAGACGTTGTTTTTAATGTCAGCACCTGATCCCGCTCAATAACGACGAAGGTGTCGTCCACATACCGAGCCCAGAGTTTTGGTCTGTGGTGTCAGAAAGCCAGTGACTTCAGCCGTTGCAGGACCGCCTTTGCTATGAGTCCGGAAATATGCGAACCCATAGGCGAGCCCTTCACCTGCTCGTAGATAGTTCCTTTGAAGGGAAAGTACGTCTTCAGGCAGAACTTCAGGAGCTGGAGGATTTAAGCGTGCCTGAGGCGATTCTCCGTTCCATCGGTTTTCTCTCGAAAGAGTAGTTGGAAAGTCTCGACGGCCAGACCCTGTGGAATAGAAGCAAAAAGGGACTTGACATCAAAGGAAACCATGATATCATTTGGCTGGAGACTTACCCCTTTAAGTTTCTCCTTGAATTATGTTGACGACCTGATTATTATGTCTGAATCAGCGGCCAAGAATTTGAGCCATCGGAACAGCCACTTTGCCAGTCCGTAGGTTGGAGTTCCTTTGAGAGATACGATTGGCCGGAGGGGTGCGCCCTCTTTGTGCACCTTGGAGAGACCATGGAAGCGGGCCAGGGCCGTTTCTTGCGCTCTCGCCATGCGTCGATCAATTGGTGATATTGCACCTGAGTTCTCCATTGCCAACAGCGTTGTGTTGATCTCGCGTATCAGCATTTTCATGGGGTTGGATTTGCACGGGACGTAGGACTGACGATCGTCCAACAAAGTTTGAGCTTTGTGAATGTAGTCTGTCCTGTCCAATACGACAGTAGACCACCCCTTGTCCGCTGGCACGATAATGAGGTCATTGTCGGCTCTGAGTTCTCTAAGTGCCTTACGTTCGACCTTGGAGAGAGCGTCAGGTGCTCGATGTGCCATGAGGAGGGACGACACCTGATGACGTATGAGGTTTTTCGTTTCATCTGTTGCTTCTGTTTGGCTCAGAATTGATTCTACAGCAGCAACCATGTTGGCAGGTCTGGCATCAGCTGTGTTGAATGAAGCTTCATGCCTTAACACCTGCATTTGTTCTTCCTTGAGCTTCTTGGATGACAGATTGTGCACCAATTTGTCATATTTGGATGAATTCGGGTGAGATAGCTTGCGAAAATTAATTTCCAATGCTGTCTCTCGTTTCCTTTGTGGTCGTGGGCTCGTTCGGCTACCCTCTGCTGGAGCAGTTGTGTGCCATTCTTACCCATGATCTCAAAGCACTTTGCCTTCTCTTCGTCAATCCTCTGACAGAACTTGCGAAGCCTCACGTGACAGTCTTGAAGGATCACTCGGATCAACTCTCTGCCGTGCTTGAATACTTTGCGTCTCGCTAACTCTGCATTAACCGGAGGTCTTTTAGAAACACACTTCGGTAGCACATTATTATCGAAACACCTGTGCAGGAATCTGATCTGCACATAAGATGACTCTCGAGGGACAAACATTTCCCACCGACAAGCCGACCTGAGCGCATCGCGCCCAAAGAGCTTGCCAATAGAGGAGAATATACGAGTTCCAGACAGCAGTTCCGAAGAAGAAAATGCAATCACTTGAACAAGGACTTTATTTTCCTGACATTTCGGATTCCGTCGGGAATCCTTAGTCATAGGTAATCGTAAACAGGTCTGAGAAATGTGCAGATAAGGGGTGATACATGCACAGATTGAACGGTATTTATAGTTGACAGCGGTCACCTGCATGTGTACTATAATTGTCCGTTCTTGTAGCCACCACTTCAATGCCTTGAACAATAAATCACATTTCAGGTTTTACAATAATGTTTAATGTATTTACTAGTGAGGTGTTAAATGTTCAAACCATGTTAAAGGCGTTAAATTTGAGTAAAAATCATTCAGCTTGGATGCCCTCGTGCTGCTAGGCTGACATTAATGGGTGCAACCTGTTGTTCACTAAATCATTCTGATGATCTAAAGTCTGCATTTACAATCCAATCATATTAATATTTTTTCTCTTATTTATTTCTGTTGAGACTATATAAAGGACCACACATTTGACTGTGTGACCTTCACACAACCAACATTTTAAATATTGAAAGTACGCTAATAATCAAATAAACTGCAGTTATTCAAAATAATACAATGCAATAGCATATAGCATGCCTGCATGCTTTCATTAAGACAAGAAATATGGCAAAGCCTGCTGCCCGACATTCACCTTAAGGCATTAGAGTCTATACAGAGAGTTCATGGACGCATTTAATGGCTTGTGTAAAGGTTAAGCGGCAAATTAGGCAAATGGATGCTTAAATTTCTCTATTGTTTATTGTCGCTTAATGATATTCGTCATTCCTGGTCGTTTAGCAAACAACTTGCTTAGTATCCTAAAAGAAATTAGGTAGCTCAACGACATTGCCGAGGTGTAAGTCGAAACGTAGGGGTCGTTGTTATTACGATTTTGCCTTGATTCTAGGCGTCTGTCCTCACGGGGTCATATGAAAAGAAAAATAGCCTAAATAAGCTTTTAAAACCATTGAGTAGTCGTGGCACAAGCCTATACTAAGAAGGTTTCAACCATCAAAAAAGTTGTTTGAATTATCGTATGAGAGCTTAATTTTGCTTCATGAGCAATTATTTTTTATTGTTTATCCATGGATCTTTCTCACGGACGTTTTATTCGATTATGCCCTTTTATGCAGAATATGGACTCAAAACATCAGCGACGGAACTGTATAAATTGTGAAGCTTTCAGCTTGTGTAGTCAAACTGAACACTAATCACTGTCAAACAAAATATAATACGAGTACATGACTAAAAATAACTAAATTGATGGAAAACACTTTCTGGTGCAGTAAAAACAAGGACCGAAGGCAACTGTGCCCCGTAATACGCGGAAAGCATACGCTTTAAATAACGTAGACAGGGATGTCATAAAGATAAGGTGCCCACTGGAGTAAACCCTAATGAATGACGACTGTTTCAGGAATAGCAAAATGCACCGTGCTGAATTGTCAGTCACCATCATGTGAATGCGTACGCTGAACCTTAATATCCCTACCAACAAGTCGAATGAAACAACTTAGAGTAAAGCCAAAGTTAAGTGAAAGAACAAAGGCACAAACATTATTTACCATAAATAATACAGAGGCACGGGAATTATTAATGACGCGTGTCAAACAGATAATTTTTGAACTGAAAAGGAACAAACACCGTTTTACCGAAGTCACTGCTGGCTGCGAGATCCGAAACGAGGGTTGGAAATAAAGCAGAAGCATCTTAATTTAAAATAGATTATTGCTGCTGCAAAAGCGACTCCATAAATAGCAACCATGTTTATCATGAATAATTAAAAGCTTAATGAAGCCAACAGTTTGATCCAGAATGATGGAGCTAACTGGTTGTTCAAGGCTGTATCAAGGCCTGTGTGGACCATCGAAAGAAAACATTTAAAAGTGTTTCAGCGTTTCCATGTTTTGTGAATATCACCTATAAATTTGGTGATTTGGTCGGATTTTTAAAAAATTTTACACTTTCAGCTATTTATTACTATGAACCCGGACGCAATGCACTTAAGTTACTTAAAGGTCATCATGGTGCTACGGCAGGTACCAAGTGCTTTGATCTTAAGAATATCTTTTTTTTGAAATAGTTACTCTTTGGTCTTATTTCAACGTTTTAAACCTTTGGTTGCTCAGATGTAAATAGTTCGGCTGTTGACCCTACTAAAAGGAACGCCAGAGCGAAGATCCCCAAGGTTCAGTTTAGTGGACGACAACATTGCTAATAGAGTGTCGATTTATTTTGAATCTTTCTCTACTGCTCACGGTAAATCTGTATTTGCGCATTTTCAATTTAACAATACATAAAATAAGGCACGGCAGTGAACTAGATGTTGCTAACACAGTGTCAAAAATACTTTTAAGACTTAAACCCAATAAAATGCCTACTCGAGACAGGAAAAACAATCAAACAAAAATGATTGTTTATACTAATTACTTCAATTAAGCCAAAATGGGTGCAATCCTTTTCACAACATATAAAAGCCGACTACAGCAGCTTATCAAAGCGCTTAGAGGACAAGCTGAGTGACCTTCAGAATATTATGCTCCGATAAATAGGACGAAAAATATAAAGTTTATGAAGTTGCAGTGGGTGCATCACAGATGCACTTCTTAAGAAAATCGATGGTCCATGGGATGTGTTCGTCTGTGCACTTAATCCGTCGAAGATACAAAATTTATATTTTGACCTGTTATCTGAACATTGTCAACTTTTAAAGAGTGTGAGCAGTGCACGGTGCATAGGAAGGAAACCACCCGTCATACTATCAGTATTATGCATATACAGGGTGTCCCAAAAAATTAATACACATTTTAGATAATTGTAAATTTAGTGCTAATTGTTATTTTATCAAAAAAATATAAAGAATTTTTGGGTTTCAACTTTTTGACTGGATTAAGTATGCACCAGCAACTTAAAATCGGTCCACCTACCATGAATGCAAACTGTATTGATGAAAAATTAATAAATATCGTATTATTTAGCTAACAGGTTTATAATAATAACATAAATGAGAGCAGTGACCAAATTGAAATGACTTCTCAATAATTACAGTTTTTGCGTACACCAGAAAATAAGTTGCAGATCCAGGACATGAGTATTACAGATCGCACAATTTATGATGTCGGTTAAGACAAGTCATTACCGAAACAGAAACGATTGGTTAATGACGACTTAAAGGTGGCGAATTGTGATTCTTTCTATAACCAGCTGTGGTAAGTGAATTGCTCGCCAACTGTAGTTACCTCTAAGATATGCCAATGAAGTTAAGTTGATGATTTGGCATGCAGCTCAATGTAGCCCCATAGTTAAAGGCGTTCGCTGTCCCTCAACTAAGCTAGCATAAAATAATAATGGAGGTACGTTTTCCACAAAGATTGCATTAATTGAAAGGAAAATATTAACTAAGACGGATTTAAAAAACTGGAAAGGTGTCTTTTGTACGGCATAATTCAAAGGATAACCCTTAAGCTGTTATTAATGTGTGAAATTAAATGTCTTCAAAGCAACGATCATTCTTAAGGTAGCAGTCTACAAGCGCATGAACAAATTTCATTGCGAACTTGCATAGCTTGATCCTGAAACCATTTTATGCGCTCAGTTACCCGCTGCTTAAAAATGTGAAGTAGGAACGGGCAAAATTTCAGGCCTATAAGAAATATTATTCTTACTACGCAAATCGCGTGGCTTTCGAATTAAAGCCACCCATTTTTTGCTTTTCATTCACGTGGGAATTTAGTATATTCTACAATCCTATCTTTTTCTCTGCTTTCTTTGTTTGCATTTATGATCATGAGGTCATATCTACACTACATTGCAACCTTTTTGAATGCACGAAAACAAATAAATTTACCTACAACATTCCATAATTGCAATGTGTGTCAGATACGTCCATTCTGCCACATCTGAAATTCACCAACATCGACAACTCTTTGTAGGATGACCACATGGAAAAGAAAGCAAAGATCAGGTGGGCAGCAAGAGAACAAACGCTAGCCTCAAAATGCATTGACAATTCCAGGAATAATTTCGAATAATTGCAAATCTCTGTTTAACAAAGTGTCGATTTATCTGCACTTATATTGAAAAGAGAGCACGGGAAGTCTGCAGTTATCTTTCTGCAGAAGGCTTGGCTCAATAGTGATATTGAGTCGGAATTCATCACACTACCGACATTTGTTTGGTTTCGATCGGACAGAAAATCCTTATCCAGCAGCAGAGGTAGTGGAGTGGCTGTCTTTATGAACCAGCAATAATGCATACATTGCAAGTTCTAATTTTCTTATTCGGTCGACGTAATAGACGCCATTGCTGTAGCATGCAAGCCTACATTTTTTAAGCAATTCTAATGGCACTATTTATGTCAGAATTTACATTCTCCCGTCTACATGCCAAGGTGCTTCATTCAGTTTTTTTTGGTGTTTTTCCCGATAACTTGCAGTTCTTTCTTGCGAGAATGTTATTATTTTAAGCAGTGACTTTAATGGTGTAAATCTTTGCCTCCTTACATTGTTAGGTTTTGACGACTTAGTTTCCTTTAACACTCGTGCTGACGCCCTTCTTGATCACGTATTGACCAAACATCCTAAACTTTTTGAGGTCAAAAAAGAGTTCCATTGTCAGGCTCAGAGCATTCTGTGTTATTGGGCCTGCCAGCAGTCTATTGAAGCTCTAATAAAGGGCTATTAGAAATACCGGAGAGGAAACTAAGGGTTCGAAACGCGTCCCCACTTAATCTTTTTTGGCTCCAGACCATCGTATCTGACAAGCTTTCTACCCTTCCAGAGCACTCGAATTTCGAGTCATGCTATAGTCATCTCATGATTTTTTTAACCAACATTTTTACTGTCTGCTGTCCTCTTGACACTGTCATGGGTAGACCTGACAGAATCTCTTCTCCTCACCTAAAAACTTTGAGACGCCAAAAGGAATTGTTCGACAAACTAGGTATGCGAGATCGACTAAAGGATGTGAACGTCCAAATTAAGCGTGAGATTTCCAGGCTGAACGACCTTTTTGTCAGTCAGCTTTTCACTTCTTCTAAATCTTCCTATCTTCTCTTGGATGAAATTTGGACAAGTCTTAAGCGTCCCACTGGTCAACGCAATACACTAGCACATGTAGATGCTGACTTAGACTTAGATCTCTTAAATGCTAACTTCATCCTTACGCCCACTGCCCCCCATCTTCCGATGGACGCCATTTCCTTATTACCAAGTGTTGCTGTTCCTGTGTCTGTGGAAACAGTAATTAAACAGCTTAAAAAGGTTCCAAGTTCAACAGTTGCAGGGCCAGATGGGATCTCTCCGTTTCTCCTGAGCTCCTGCCCGTTTCAGCTAGCACCTTCATTGACACACCTCATCAACTTGTCCTTCATGGAGTCCAAGATTCCTGATGAGTGGCGATCAGAGAGAATCACTTTAATCCTGAAAAATCTTCTACTTTTCCAAAATATTTTTTCCATTTGCCTGCTCTTCTGCACTACTGAAACTTACAGAACGAGCCGCCTTCGACGTCATCACGCCGTTTTCTTCCGATTTTTCCGATCCCTTGCAATTTACGTATAAGGCTAGGCGTAGTACAGTAGACGCTGTTGCTCTGGTAGTCCATTCTGCTCTAAGAGATTTAGATAAGGACTGCTGTGCATATGGATGTGCTTTTCTCGACAACTGCTCAGCCTTTAATACGATTCCGCACTAACTTCTTCTCCTTAATAAAAAGTCTGCATGTGCTTCTCCGTACTGGGCTGTCTCTTAGCCTGGGTAATATTTTACTTCCCGCACGTAATTCGTTCAGTGTGGAAAGCGAAAATCCATGGTCCTTCCAAAACAACTGTGGAGTTCTTCAAGGGGCTATATTATCCCTTTATCTCTTTCCCTCCACGCTGACGACCTACGATCAACAAATGAATGCTTGTTTGTTAAATATGCTGATGATATGGTTGTTGGCCGTCCTATCAAAAGTCAGTCACATCTCCAAATACTGAAGAATGGCCTAGACCAGTGGTCGGAAACATTTTGACTCAGAGAGCCAAGAAAGTAAATATTTGGAAACATATTTCAGAAAAAGCTATATAGTTTATTTTAAAATGATTTGGCCTGATGATTGCAATGATCCCAGTACAACCCACTACTAAAACCCCTAAAGAGTAACCAAAATCATAAAATCTGAAGTTCCTGAAAGAACCATACACGACCATCAAAGGAGCTATATAAGGCTCGCGCGCCTAGACCATGTCTCAACATGGTTGTCAGCAAGAGGCCTTCTACTTAACGAGCAAAAGTCAGTCCAATGTATTTTTCGACTGCGACCCTCTTCCAATCCCGACACTATTGACATTCTGCCCACTGAAGTATCCTCGTTCAGATAACTTGGCGTTACACTAGCATCCAAAGATACACCTTTGCTCTTCATATAGAAGCCCTTTTAATCAAAATCCGTACATTTTTATATTATATCCACCACTTGCGTTCATATAACACACCATAAACCCTAACCTGGCGTTTTGTAGATGCCTGTGTTCTCTTTCTCATTCTTTACTGCTCTCGAGTTTTTTTTCCAGTCGTAAGTAAAACGACCTAGTCATTTTTAAACGTAGCCTCCAAATGCTCTCTTTAACTGTCGTTGTTTTTGATAATATAACACACTGCCACTTTAAAACGGTCAAGCAATTTGCTGATCGCATCCTTACTGAGGGCGTTCACCCTCTCCACTCTGAACTAATGAGTGCGAAGTCTTCCCATCCCATTTGTCAATGCTTCCATCATATATCTTGCCGCACACCATCATATCAGCACTCAGTAATCCAATTCCCAGCACGCTTCCTCACGTGTGAAGAAGCAAAAATTGAAAATTTTAAAACTGATTTGTCTCCATAGTAGATGTTGATATCGTGAAACCTTGAATTTTGAGTATTACATGACTTTTTGTGATTTACTATGACCCTTTTCTTAACCTGTTCTTTGCTACCTGTAAATAAAGCCATTTTTCTCTGAAAATTTATGATGTTTCATCTTTTGTTAAGCAAGGTTTTTTTTTCTCTCTCACTCAAACAATACCGTTTATTTAAACTTAAGAACGAAGTTATTATCTTAACAGCGATAACGCCAATTGTTCTGTTTAAACCCTTAAAAGTTGTTTCTGCTGTTTGCTAGAACAATTTTCACTATAAACCGAGAAATTGCATGGCAGGAAAAACATACGACTTATTTCGCTATTGTTTCTTTGAATAAAAACTAGGAGTCTTAACATTTTTCGAGAGCTGCGTTAGTTGATATTATTCAGTGGACCCATATTCAATTTATCGTAGTACTTGGACAAGAAAATTGAGTTCCCCTTTTGATTGAATCTAAAGTCATTAACCTACCCGTCCTGTATATGCACGTAACTTTTGAAGCCATATTTACGGTAACTTAGAGAACCTGTCCTTCGGAAAATTATTGTGCAATGCCAAATGCCAATCATATTAAAGGATGAAAGGAAATTCGACAGACTCGCCTAGCTTACGAAATTGATCTTTTTTGATTGCATTTACGTAATGCATTAAAATTAAAATGTCATTTAGCAGCCTCGTTAGGTGTGATTTCACAAATTTTTATTTATATGACGTCCAGGTCCACAGCTGAAGCAAATTCCTTGGAAACGTAGTCAATTACATTTTAAGCAACGCGAAATGGGAAAACATACATGAAATTAAGTTGCAACACAAAACAAACAAAAATTAACCACAAACAGCTGCCCTACGTGTTGCATAATTTGTGTGGGACCATTAAAATCACAGCCTTTCCAAACCGTTTAGATGAAATGTGGTATATAACACTCCAGCTGTCGGACTTTGTGCTTTTTTTAGCTGTGTGTTGTTCCTTTCTTAATAAATAATAGGTCCAGTATCTATATTTCATTTTTGGCTAATGCAAAGTCATTATTTGGTGGATTGAACTTCTGTTTTGTGCATTTATTTTTCCTTCTGACTTCTAATATGTATTTAGTAAATTGGCGCAGATTTCATGCACTACGTCATTAACTCCACCTTCTGTTGATGGCACAACCGATTTTTTAAACTGCAAACAATAAAAACAAAAATATTCGGATATCATTTAGTCCAAAATGTAAAGTAGAAATGTGTTATCTTACGTGGCAGACTGGCAAGAACAACCAGTTTGAATGTACTAAATCCTCTTTGCCATTTTTGGTTGGACTAGGCTTTTTGAGGATGCCTTTTCTATGTCTGCAGCTGGAATGTGCAAGTATAGCCCTGGACACTCGTTTGTGGCTTAGTCTCCATTTAGGTATTTTGCATACAAACTATAAGTCACGATTGTGCGTTTAGTTGCTCCTTTTGGTTCACGAATACTTGCAATTCGCCGATAGGTTTTTTCAGTCTGACTGTTAAAAAAAGATTTAGGGCTGAGAAATATGTACACAAAATCTCAGTGGTACGCAAAGTGCGTGCTATTTTGCTCTTCTTCATTTTCGTGCGTATGAGATCTGCGGCATTGAGCAAAATTGGATAAACTCATTATTGAAATACAGGTTTAGTTATGAAGGCTAAAATTAGCAAGTTAAATCTAGACAGGATTATATTACCGGAAAATGTTGAAAATATCTGTGGTGCAGACGAGTTTTCAAACCCACGACAAGGACTACAAGACTTGTGTAGAATGGACATTCTAAGCACTTGGGTAACGGAGGCCATGTGTTTTAGAAGGAACAATTAGGAACCGGGGGAATGCCTAGGCCAGGGGTCGGCAACCCTTTTGACTCAGAGAGCCAAGGAAGCAAATATTTGAAAACATATTTCAATGAGAGCCATATAATATATTTTAAGATTGACTTCAATTAAATGTGAGTATGATAAGCTTCTAGATTTTTTCATGGAGAAATCAAAATCACAAAATCTGAATTTTCATATACCGATTTTACCTAAGAGAGCCAAACTCAATCATCAAAAGAGCCCCAACTAGCTCGCGAGTCATGGATTGCCAAATAGGGGCCTAGACGATGGATTTCGTTTTCGAATTTGCGTTTTGAAGTACTTTGTGCAAGGCCCATGGTGACCGCATTTATTTAAAATAATTGCGCATATTAGTACTCAAGATAAAGTCACAAGCCTTTAAAATGTGGACAGTTCACGATACATGATTATTAAAATAATTTCGTTTTTAACGCAATACGTAAAGACTGAGGAGGATAAATTGTGGAACAAAACTGCTTATGTGTATTCGTGCCGTAGCAGATGGCCTTTGTCAAAATTACAGGAACAAGTTTTCTTTTGTGCAAGTAAATTGTGTCGGCTATGAACACCTTAGTCGGTAGCAAGCTTTAGGGAGGGACTACCCGATGTCTGCAGGAAAACGTCCTACGGTCTAGCCGCATGATATCACTTTGGATTTTGCATGATTGTCGCGTAATTGGCTTGTCCGCCATTCTCAGGGGGCAGCCATGTCCACGGGCCCACCTGAATGTTCATAGCAAGCTGTAACTTAGTTGCCTCAACGTACCGAAAATACGTCAAGCACATTTAACCTCTCTTGGCATGAGAAAGCTTTAAACCATCAACAATCTGTGGCATTCTGTGCTGCAATGCCCCGTGGAGTTTAAAAACCTCCCTCTTCTATGATGTAGTTGCCGGCTTTCCATATTTCAGATAAGGTCCTGCGAAAAGTCTTTAAATCATTCTGGGAGGAAATATTTGGAATGCATGCCTAATGCAGTGTAAAATTCTGTTCATCCTCTGAGCCATATTTTTGTACTTTTCTGAAGGCAGCAGAAAATGGGTTGTTAATATTTCCAGCAAAGATAAGGCAGCCTGAAATGGTCATTTATGGCTGATTAGCCATCGTCAGCCAGTCATATCCAGCTCCCAGTGTTTCCCTACTCGAGGCTCGAAATCTAAATCAGGGCCAGCATAATAAGGCCCAAAGTTAATTTGGACAATCGAGTTCCAGTAGCGGTCGTTGGACTTTCATTCATCTCACAGCCCAAGTCGAGGATACCCACACTTCGGTAGGATCCAGTGATAAAACTCATAGCCCGTTATTTAATCGCAGCCAGTGCATTGTCATACAAGGCAAGCCTGATTTTTCTTTGGAGACCCCAAATGATAGAATTGACCATGATATTAATTTATTCTGCGGATAGGTTAAATTTCGCCTAGATGAAAGTGAGGAAATGCTGGTCTCCGTCCTGAAAACATTTAGGATGGGCCTTAAGAAGGGTCCAGATGTGGACTCGGGCCAACCCAGATCTATAAAATTTATACTCAAGCACAAATAACAAGCGAATCTACTGTTGAACAGTAAATCACAACTACGAAACGAGTACCCAATGGTTTTTTTTCAGCGGGATTACTCGCCGGCCGAGAGGGAGAAGTGGAGGGAACTTTAAACCAAACTCCACAGGAGATCCAATGCGGTTGAGAGGAACCTGCGAATAATGAACGGGGAAATCATCACCGTCCAGAGGTCATTCCTCTGGAGACAGCCAATAACGCTGAGATTTAGAGACAAAACGCAGACCAAAACTCACGCAATAAAGTAGCTAATTCGATTAAACCTTCCGGCTACCTTGACCCACAAATCACTCAGAACCGTATGCCGGCGAAGCTGCGCTTTCTTTATATGAACGCACAGATTTTGCTTCAGAAGATTGATGAGCTATAAGTTTGTATAGCTGACCTACAGCCGGATGTCATATCCATTATAGAGATTTGGCTACAGGCCGACGTGATGCACGCCGAAATTGTACACAGAGAGTACCATGTTTTTCGGCGGGATCGGATACATAGGAGGTGAGGAGGAATAAGAGTGTTTGTCGAGAAGGGCATCATTGCGTAAGAACGCGAAATTAGTTCCTCTCATGATTGTTAAGCGCTATGGCTTAAACTAAAAATGTGCGGTGCAACAACCTTACATTTAATGACAGTCCATAGACCGCCAAATAAATTTCTAGAGGACAGTGAGACCTTGCTTGGATTAATGCGTGAACTGGCTCAAAATGAAAACGCGCTGATCACCGAAGATTTTAACGTCCCACTGATTAACTGGGATGAAATATCAGCAAAGGGTTCTGATGAGTCTTTCAGCTCCAGACTCTTAACGCTGATGTTGGACCTCTCTCGTGCAGAATGTTGGAATCCCAACGAGAATATAATAAGCACAAACAGTGAACTGTTTGGACCTCGTATCATCTAAATACCCGATTGATACAAATGAAATTAGGTCAATCGCGACTCTTGAAAAGAGTGATCATGTCATGATCCTGTGGAAATATGCTTCAAACACCAATCGACCGAGAAATACGGAGGTTCGGTGAGACTACTGGCGCGGGAATTACACCGCAATGAGAAATGAACTAGCAGTAATAAATTGGTATGACCTTCTAACTGGTAGTCCGGATGCCGACTGGAACACTGTCAGGAATCTTATAAGCGAAGTTATGTATTGAAACCATCCGCTGAAAAAGGTGCAAAAGGCGAACATGCCCCCCTGTTTAACGCAAGATCTGAAGAGCCAAATTAACCGCAAAAACAAACTCTGGAGAGGGTAGGCATCAACAAGCCTACCTTTACACTACAGAGAATTTAGCCAAAAGCGAAACGAGGTCAGATTGAACATTCGAAAAGCGCGGAAAGACTACGAAGCGAAAATTATCGAGCTGGCCGTAACGAAGCCAAAGGTGCTGCACAGGTACATCAACAGCAGACTGAAAAACAAAGACACAGTTGCAGTACTAAAAGGTGAAAACAATGCAGAACTTATAGACAATCTCGAAAAAACAGAACCATTTAGCAAGTTTTTTTGTATCTGTTTTCACTGAGGAACTGCATTTGAATCCAACAGACTTCCATGCAGAGAGTAATTGTTAAATTATAGAGGACCTCCATTTAACAGAAGAAGATGTGAGAAATGAACTTCTTGTGCTTAATGAAGCTTAGTCTCCGGGTCCAGACAAATTACCAGCAAAGGTACTGCAAGAGCTGGCTTCGGAACTTTCCAGACCACTTTCGCACATTTTTCAGTTGTCTTTTGATCGAGGCCTCCTCCCATCCGATTGGAAAATTGCGAACATATATCCTAGTCACAAGGGTGGATCCAGAACCAGCGCGAACAACTATAGACCAGTGAGCCTAACTTGCATATGTTGTAAAGTTATGGAAAGGATAATAAAAAAAGGCTACCATGAAGTTCCTCGGAAAAAAAGGAATTATTTGACAGTGCCCAACATGGGTTTTGAGGAAACTACTCCTGCCTGACCAATATACTTTATTCTATGGAGCAGTGGTCCAGGTCATTAGATGAAAAAACCCCGTAGATGCTGTTTACATAGACTTTAAGAAAGCCTTCGATTGTGTCCCTCAAGGTTGGTGAATCCTGGATATGGGGCAATTAACTAAATTGGGTAGGAGGTTTTCTCATAGGACGATCGCAGTCCGTGTGCATCGGAAACGCAAAAATCCTCTTCAGTGCCAGTTGCGAGTGGAGTGCCTCAGGGCTCCGTTCTTGAGCCAATATTGTTCCTAATCTACGTCAACGACTGTAGGCATGAACTGTTTGGCAAGGGAGTCTTGTTTGCAGATTATATTAAGCTATGGCAATCCATCAGAAACGCTTACGATGAACAAACTCTGCAAGAAGGACTTGATCGCCTAGGTGAATGGTCCAAAAAATGGTTAATGCGGTTCAACTTTGAGAAGTATGTCACATTGCGGCTCCAGACGAAGAAAATGAGCGCGACGGATGACTCGTACAACTAAGTACTCGATGGAAGGGGTCTGTCGAACGTCAATGAAAATAAAGATCTGTGAATCACTATTTTGTTATCCCTGAAGCCGTCTTTACAGTGTGCTAGGGCTGCCGAGATGGTGATCAGTGTTCTGTTTGCCATTAAGCGGACTTTTGTTGACATAGATGAAGAACTATTTGGCAAAATATACTGAACATTCATTCGTTCACATCTAGATTATGGCGTTTAGGCATTGTGACCATAGTTGCAAAAAAAGTTACCAGCTGCTGGAAAAAATTCAACAAAGGGCTACCAAAAATTGTGAAGGGTATTAATTCTCCATCTTACGAATGTAGGCTAGAAGCACTTTACGTTTTCCCCCTTGAGTATAGGCAAATCCGCGGCGACTTCATATAGACGTACCGTCTCATGTGAAATCGGAAGTTTGCCCTGAAGTTTGATGACTTCTTCGCCTTCGCCACTTCAACCAACTTCCATGGGAATTCCCTCAGATTGCGGGGAGCCTTATTTCATCTAGAGGTCCGCAAGCAGTCATTCTCACAACGAGTCCTCAGTGCCTGGAACGAACTGCCCAAGAAGGCGTAATGGTGAACTCCACAGATGCATTTACACGGAAACTGGATGAACATTTACTTAACAGTTACCGTTCATTTGCACAAGGAAGCAGGAATAATCTACGCCTCGGATAAAACTATAGATAAAACTTAACATTTGTAAATGCTTCTCACTATTTTACAGTAACACATTTTATGTTGGATATATTTCGTACCCAAGAGACAATTCTGAACGCTCTCAAGCACACGTAAACATTTGTATATGTATATGAAAAATAATGCTATAGTAAGGATTTTACAAGCCTGCATTTTCAGCAAAAATGGCTCAATTCACGGAGAGCAGATGGTAAGGTGAGTAAAATGTCATTTTTAGAGGACAAAGGTAAAAGGTCATGTTATACTCACAAGTAAAGTTTTTCCTGACATTTACATCAACTTTGGAGACAGATTGGTTTTCAACTTCTCGATTTCCGTTTCTTCAGATGCTTTTTTCTTCGTGTTGTCGTCCTGCGGAGAATTTTCGATGTTGGTGGTGTTGGTGAATTGCATATGCGACAGATTGGCCACATTTGACAAATATTAGGATGGTGATATGTTGTAGATAAAATAACTTATTTTCGTGCATTTAAAAATGTAGCAGTGTACTGTAGATATGACCTTAATGATCACAAATGCAGACAAACAAAGCAGATGATTAGAGAGGATGGTAAAGAATAATAAATTCCCACCTGAATGGAGAGCAAAAATGGGTGGCATATTTTATGTTGGATATTTCATGCATATTGTTTTCAATAAGGTCTTCAAAGGCCTTGCCTTCTATTCTAAATATACTGAAATTTACTGAACTAATATCTGAATTAACGTTGTCCTTAAACCCAGATCTCTGTCCCTTTCTTTGTTTTCGGATGCCATTCCCTTTTAAACTCTTTTTCGTATTTGAAGGCAACAGTTTCTTCAATGCGTAGGTTTAGGATCACGTAAATGGCCACATTTAACGCTAAGAGCCTCCTGTTTGACTAAAAAAATTCAACAAATCGATGTTCTCTTTGCAGTTTTCGCGTTTTAAGCACAGTTGACATCGTTCCTTATCTTTACTTCATCCCTGAAAAGGGGATCATCAAAACTCACTTAGCTGTAATGGTAATTAATATTAGTCAAAATGAGTAATAGATCAAAAATAGAACCCATTGAGACACCACTATTCACTTTTTCCGATCCCGTTGTAGAACTTTCAAGAAAGACTCTGAGTACTCTGAAGTGTATGGGTTGCCAAATTCATTTTAACATTCTACCTTAAATTCATACATACAAATATCTTCAAAAAACCCTGCGTCGCATGCTGTTAAATGTCTGCTTGAAGTAACAAATACACTATCTTCTGTATCAGCACCCCACTTTGGACACCTCAAACGTCCGTTTAGACTAGACTCAGGCATAACGTTTTATAACCAAGTATTAATTCGTCGGTTCTAAGAGCGTTGAAAGACCACGTCGAAGTTTGTTGGAAAGCGGCCTACAAAATTCAAATTTTATATTGTCGAAAAAACAGTAAAGTAGATGAACTCAGCTAAATACAACTTGCTAACTACGTCAAACCAGGCAAACAGAAATAAAACCGTGCAGAATTATTTTGTAGATACGCCAACAATGCACAGTTCCTATATCCAAACCTAAATATATATTTTAATTTTACACTTAAGAAAAAATGATAAACTCTACCTACGACGTGTCCATCCTTCTGGAAAATATAAGAGTAAATGTAACTACGGGAATCGGAAGCCTATCCTATACGTTTGACTATTTGCAGTCCTTTGATCGGCATAAAACAACGTAAAACGTGGAATCATGCTGCCAGCGTCCTAAAGCAATCTGCCCCTTCCAAAAGGCCGGGAACAGTAGCCAGCGTGTTTAAAACACATAACACCCCGGCGGTATTTGATGGAATTTCTTATCCATCTTACGATATGTTTGCTTCTGATTGAAGACCCTAGCAATTTAATTTCGTAACCAACCACGCGAACGTTTCATTTGTTTCAAATAAGTAGATTCAGACGATGAATCGATACCTTTTTTAGAAAGCAACCTTTCCCTTCCACATGGGAGGCATAAAACCTGCTCATGAATGAATTTTTGGACTAAAGACAGGATAGTTCTCCAGTGAACAGTTCATCTCTATTTTTGCTTGCTTGATCCGTTGTCAACCAAAATGTAGCACGAAATGCCCACACCATTCTCACTCCTGGGAAAGGGAGTGTTAACTTTATACGTTCTTATTAGACTAGAGAAAAATATCCACCATTCAATGTTTCAACAGTTTACATAATAAATGTCAAATTGCGCATCTTTCTCAAATCACCAGTTCATCAAGGATATCGCACTCTAAAGTACGCAGTTATACTTTGTCAGCGGTCAATAATACAACGTCTGTTGAAATATGATCAGCTAATTAGCTTCGCTGCAAGCGCATTTAGAGAACAACATCTGCAGATTTATTCTATCACTAATAGATTGAACCTCTGTTTTTTGTGCATCATAGGTTGAAAACTGCACCAAAACAGGATAGAAGTTTACGATCCAATTCTCTACGTCACTGTTCTAATACGTATCTGGACAGGCGATCCTCTCATTTTCCAGGTGTTTTTTCGAAAGGAGCTAAATTTCTGGAAAACTCTGAGGTCATTCATACCTAAAAAATCTAAAGGGCAAATTGTTATATGTAGCAAAAGTAGGAAATGCCACAATGCACAGTTTTTTTTACTTCCGTATCTATCTTTTCCATCTGACATTATCAATGGTTTTGTTTTAGATGACTCTATCGAATGTTAGCAGCTACCTACCAAAAGACCTACTTGATTATGTGAGTTAGCAATAAACCCAGTTGTTTTATTTTTACATGTTTTGCATGGATTTCTTTTTACTTATTTTATCAATACTTGTGATATATACATGACGCAAGTTTCTACATATTCACAACTACCTTAACTCAATTACCAATTATTCATTTCCTTACAAGTTAGTATTCCTGAAAAATGTGACGCAAAACATGTAAGTTCCAATAAATTTTCTTCACCCAAATAAATAAAGATAGTTGTTTTAAAAGTTTACAACAACATAGCCTTTAAAGGCTGGAACAAAAATCGTTAAAGAAACCCAACAGAAATCCTACAGTCTAGTTTTTTAGTTTCAGGTTTGCTGACAAAATACGCTAAAATGTGTTCTTATCAGATTTTTGGCAAGAGTTGCGGTAAATACCTTCCATTTTTTGAGTTTCGTTATTTACACTTTGAATTTAAGCATCACTCTAGTGTAGTGCCGAGGTTTACAATATAATATTCTGAAAATAAATACGGATATTATTTCATGGCAGTTTTCAGTTGTGCCCTTGCTTAGAGAACTTAACCTAAGCAAACGAACTTTAAGATTGCTTGATACGAGATTTCGGGAAGAAACTACTCTTAAGTGTGGCCATGCCAGTGAGCCACGCCAGTGCCAAAGTATTCATAAACGTAACTGTACGACATTGCCTATGGGATACACAGGGTGTCTCAAAATTGCATACACATTTTAAATAATTGTAAACTTGGTGTTTGTTATAATTTCATTATTTCGAGAATGTCAAAATAGCCACAAGTACCATTTATTTTTTTGCAGCGCCTGTTCTCAAAATGACGTCCTTTTTCAACCAGACATTGTTCTAAATACCCCTCATTATACTGCACTTTTCGGTCTAGATAATCGTCACTAAGAGCATGATTTAACCTTGGGATATAAATTTTCCAATGGCAACGTTGCAATATGCGTGAATCTGCAGTGAAAAAAACAATAAAAAGATACTTGTGAGTATTTTACATTTTCGAAATAATATAAGTGTAACAACCATCAAGTTAAGAAATATTTAAATAGGTTCGTTTTCGAAAAATTCTCGTCAGGCCTTTACATTTATATGGAATGAATAACTATGGTGGTTGGTGGAAAGATGAAGTGTTTTTGTTGTCACGGTGGGCAAGGGGGGGAGAAAGGGGGTGTGGGGGAGTTGGGGAAGTTGAGATCAGAGTGTCAATGTCAAGATGGCCCGGCGTCCAAGACCGCCGATAAGGTGTGTGTGGCTGGACTTGGGACTTGGTCGTCTCTGCGGGGCCCGTTTCCGAGGCCTGTGGTCCGCTGTGGGTGGCCGTGTTACCTAGTTTCGCCCATGGCAACTGGGGCGCTGCGACAAAATTCATTTGGGCACATAGCACCGGTCGGCGTAGCCTGATGGCGGCCGCCTCTGCCGTCGCCAACAGACGCTGTCCAAAGGAATTTTTTGGTAGCTCGAAGGCACCTTGTAAACCACTCGGAAGGCCTCTTTGGCATCCACGCGATGGTTTGAGTCTACCGGTTGTGCTAAGATTGAACTGTTTACACCTTTAAGTTGGCCCTTCCCTTAACCATGCGGGTATGTGTTCCCTTTCTCTTTTGGACAAGCGCCGGCTCGTGCGACCAATATATCCTGCCCCACAGGAACAGGTTAATGAATATATGCACATTGAGGTTGTCTGGGCTGGCAGTTCTAAGTCCCAAGTCCAGCCACGCACACCTTATCGGCGGTCTTGGACGCCGGGCCGTCTAGACATTGACACTCTGATCTCAACTTCCCCCCCACCACCTTTCCTCTTCCCCTCCCCCCAACCGTGACAACGAGAACACTTCATCTGTCCACCAACCACCATAGTTTATTTATACCATATAAATGTAAAGGCCTGACGATAATTTATCGAAAACAAAAGTATGTTCGCCAATTTACCTTCTGAAATTTTCAATGGGAATTTTCGCAAAGTTAGAAAAAAATTTAAATATGTATAATTTTTTATCGGACGCCCTGTATAAAGGCACATTCTGAAAAACAGATCGGTGTTCAATCAGTTACTTTATACTTCCTATCAGAAATCGGCGCGAGAAATGACTCGTGGTTCAATGGTTAGGACGTTTGCCTTCAACCGGCGAGACGCGAGCTTGAAACGCGAGTGTGGCAGCAATTTCAGCGGCTATACTAGAGTTGGCTACCCCTAGCTGATTTCTGCCAATACGCCAGAAAAAGCTATTCTAGGGTCGCTTGCCTGTGCCGGAATACTTCTTCATATGCTAAAAGAAGCGGGGCCCAGATATGTTATCTACAACTCAAAGTTCAAAGGGACAAAGGTAACGCAAGCCCAGCAGCAGCAGACCAAGCGTGGTCGGCAAAGAAAGGGCAGGTCAAAGTTTGCACGTCCAACACCGATATAATTTGAAGCAGACGGCAAGGCTGGCTAACAGAAGACCACCAGACGCAGCTATCCCAATACTCTGACGATGGAAGTAAGAAGGGTTCCGAAACGTCAGTTCAAATATAATTTGGTCCATGGACACATCCCCTCTTCTTCTTTCTTATCTTTAGGAGATGATAAACGTGATATATATATATGGAACAAAGGTGCTCATCCGATCTATCTGGTAAGGGCACATACTTGTCCCGGAAGTGCCTTGAGGCTCGTACTTGAGCAATATCAGGCTTGTCGCTTAGCGACCTCAGAATATGATGGAGTGGATCCGACAAAGACAAGGGAGACCGGAATGGCCATTTCTGGCTTGTATGCCGTCATCA
>JAYGXS010000002.1:17321669-17358033 GCA_036362985.1 Ligula intestinalis | reverse complement strand
CGGTTCGATGAAGTGCTTATGACCCATCTGATAGACACCAGTGGTGAACCAACTGCGCCGTCTGTGAGTGCGTTTTTTGTGTTGTCCGACCAGCTGGTGTTCAGGGTTATGCTTGGCTGATGAAGGCTAATAAGCGCAAAACAGTTCAGTATCAAGTTATCCCCAGACGCTGTCATACCCTCCTTACTGCTATTATGACTTGGCTGGAATCGGCCTGGCAGGCGGTCACTCGTTGGGGACCCCTGACCACCACATGAACTTTGTTTAGTTCGGAAGCCTATTCGATCGGTGTTCGCACATTCCTGAGTGAATATATATATATATACATATATATATATATATGACAATGATTTTATACCATACTTCCGCATAGATACTAGCTAAAAGCCCAGACACGTGTTTCGCCGATGTTTATGCTACTGCATGATACAGCAACGAGGGGTTCGGCTCTTCAGTAGGCCCCCAACGTTCTCTATGCTGTTTCTAGTATATGACCTCCAGAAAATAATCAAGGAAATAATCGCGGAAATTATTAGGTGCATGACATGGAAGTAGGTGGATAGGACATGACTTTTAAGGGTCAGACCCTAGAGTTCGATGAACATTTTTGTCGAAGACACTCAACTGCCGCGGAATAACCACGGAAATGTCCATTCTACAAACGATTAGCACTACAAGTAGTGTGAATTTTATATGACAATGATGTTATACCATACTTCCGCATAGATACTAGCTAAAAGCTTAGACGCGTGTTTCGCCGATGTTTATGCTATTGCATGATACAGCAACGAGGGGTTTGGCTCTTCAGGAGGCCCCCAACGTTCTCTATGCGGTTTCTAGTATATGACCTCCAGATCGTCGGGCTTGAACGCAGCTGCACATGACAACGGTCTCTGCATAAACATTGATGGCGGGGTTCGATATTCCGCCGGCGGGACGAACACGGGAAAGTGCCAACGGGGGAAGCCAGCAGGACATGCGGCACCGACGCGATCGATGCAGACGCGAGCAATGACCGCTGGCAGGCGAACACTGCCCTCCCCCTCCGACGAGGTGACGGCGAGAAACCCTGGTCAGCAGGACGATGACGGAGCTCCAGCCCCGCCCCCGCAGGGGATCTAGCGCCAATAGACGAAAAGTGAACGAGAAGCCAGTGGTTACACCTATAAAAGACTGTGAGGCATGTACAAACACCAACCTCCGACGATGCAAGCCTGTACGCTTTCGAAACGTCAGGATATTATACCCATTATTCCCGAGATCGCCTCTTCTTCTCATTTATGTCCGGGGACACGCATTTTCACTTCACTCAGCAATATATATATATATATATATATTCATAGTAAAATGAGAGCGCAGACGTTTTGATGCAAAATAACGGAAGCTTATCTAACACTGATTGATGAAGTTTCACCGAACGCGACGGAGCCCACTTGTCCCTCTCTGCCTTGACTTTCATTTCTCGGACCCTGACAGCCTTCGCGCAGCGGTTACTAGTCTAGGCAGATAGTATATCCCGACAAAGACAAGGGAGACCGGAATGGCAATTTTTGGCTTGTTAGTCATCGTCAGCACCAAGTGTTGTACCATTCGAGGACCTACCTCAGGACCACCACTACAGTGCACCACTTGAGGTCGGGTATAAATGAATGACGGCGACTAATAAGACAGACATGACTATCCCAACACAGCGCCAGCACCACAATCATGTATCAATCCAGTGGGTGTCATCCGTTGTTCCGATTGACCTCATAATACCCTGCTAGACTACGAAGGATCATGTTAACGTATGTGTTTCAAAAAGCGTCACGTTCAACCTCTCTTGTCGAACGCTGTGCACCTCACAAAGCTACCCCCAGCCCCCAATATCCAAGATCTCCGCTGGACTGTGTATTTTTGAAACTCTCCAGTCTATTTCATTTGATAAGGCTTTATGTTCCATAGATCAGCTCTGACTAGGAAAAATACCGAACGAGTGGTAAAGGAACCAAAAGGCAACCTATTTTGCCCTCTCTTGCCTCAGAATGACAGTGGGATCGATACTGATGAGTATATTCTCATCTCCGAATTGAAAATTTATTTTCATACGCGGCATGTCAATGCATTTTTTCGTCTCAAAGAGCATTGCTACTGGATAAAGTGCTTTAGCTCACTTTTCAATAGCGTATTTGTCAGTACTGGTGGCATGTGGTTGCCCCATCAAATTGAACTAATTTTAAGCCTAAAATAGACGAATGACGTGAATAGATATAGCCATAGACTGCAGTCACACCTATATGTTCCGTTTTATTCAACACGAATTTTGATGATGACGTAACGGTGTAGGCGTTTGTGCCAAACTGAAAAATAATTGATACACACCAAATTAAGATGATTAATTTCTGTTTTAAGTAGCAAACAGATAAAACCAATAATGCGCTAAGCGCGTGATGAAAGAAACTAATTATAGCAGGGAGCTTTAGACTAGTTAGGTTGACCGCACGGGAGCGCAGTTGACGTAAAGATTTAGTGAACTCATCGAATCTGACATTCACAACTGTAAATAAATGAGGTCCTTTCTGTATGCCGGCGGGCGTTTATAAAATTCAAGATATCCTGCACGCGAATGTGAGCTTAATTTGTGATAAAAAATGTTTATAATTAAAACAGAAAGCGGTGCGTCGGCATGCGGTGTTAGGTATATAATATGTCCAAACGCATTAAATATTGCGTAAAGTTCTGCGATGCTGCTTAAAAATCTGGCGTATACATTGGACGCGACTGTAGAAATGACTGTGATGAAGGGATGTTCAACATCACTCACGCCAACCTAATACGCGGGCTTTTGACTTAGTAAATGTTTAATTTCAAAATTTTTGTTAGGGCACTCACAACAAAGTGATATTCGGGCAGCTTTCCTGTCCCCGTCTCCAGACCTAAATCTAGGAAACAACCAGACAGACTGATGACGACTAATACGCCAGAAATGTCAATTCCACTGTTCCTCGTCTTTGTTGGCAATAATATTAGCGTTCCTGTGCATGTTTCGTTCCTTTTGCGAAGCGTAAATCGTGCATGGAAGTCATAATTGGGCTGTTTAGCCCTGTCGATCATTGCACGTCCCCCAACCAAACCCTTCCTTGTAACCATAACAGCTGGCTTCAGATTTGGATAGCAATACAGAATAAAGTTGAGAAAACACTTCATTGGTGACGCGGGTTTAGTGTTTAAGTATTTTTTACTAATGCCTAGCACCGAAAATAAGTAACAACTACTCTGAATGCCTCTAACGGTGATTTTTTTTCCAATAAGGTCTATTGGCTGATCAACTGGCTATTTGCAATCTTATGGAATCGCACATGTTTTCTTGAATGAGTGAAGAATTTTTTATTTTAGAAGCATGTAAAAATACGCAAGCCAATTCTTCCACCCATTTGTTTAGCTTTCATAGGCCTCTTATCCTCGAAAAAGATCACTTCCAAATTAATAGTAAGTGTGGGCAAATATTAGGCTTAAAGATTGCGTAAATAATTCGCTAGCATATCTAAACGTTCCGTGAATATAACCTGTTAGAAACCAGAAAAATATTCTTTGGAAAAGTCACAAATATAAAGAAAACGTAATTTTCTACAGAGGTAATTATGAAATCCTTTAAAAGATTGAGTAAGCTCTAGTAAAAATTATAAGCAGACCGCAATTCTTTAAACGAAGAGGTTTTTCATGAAGCAAAATAGGTAAAACAATTATTCAAATTTGAACCACTTTATCCTGCAGGTTCGCCGAATTTAACTGTTGATGCGCTTCTTAAAAGGATACTTATTATTGTAACTATAAGGTGTTCCCCTTCCTTGTACATGTTTATCAGCAAAACTTTAAATGACCCGACAATTTTTAACAAGCCTTGCGCGGCCCATTTTCGACGTGCGACCAAAAAATCAAGTAATATTGTCAAGTTACAAAGGGGACATGTATCCTACTTCTTTTCCATCCGCAGAAAAACCTCAAAGTTTTACTCAGAAGCTCCCTATAGGTTTTTGACAGGGAGTGGGAGCGGACATACGAGGTTTAAATTTATAAGAGCTTTTTGGAAAATAGTTACTGTGGGCATGAGAAATCCAGGCAGTGCCCGTGCTTGCAGAGCTCCAAAATATGAGTTCGGTGAGATGAGGCAGTAGAAACTAAGATAAAAAAGGAAGGAGAAGAAAGCTCTGGAAAATACCGTTCATATCAGACAGAAACGATGATTTAAAGCCAACATTTAAGTGCGTGCGTGGAAAATTGACAAGAACCGAGTCCGTCTTACTCCCTTTTTTACAATACCTATCCTATAAAACCTGACCTATGTAGGCAGTAATTAGTTAGGCACTCATAATCCGAGTACTGCTGCAGTTTAGTAGGTTCTGGGGACTGTTCTTTCCTTATTTCGGGGTAAGACTACGAGTCTACAACCAACAACCATTCTGAACTGAATACCGTCGATCAACGCCAGATAAGTTGAGCCTCTTAACTTGCCTTTTGCCTGTTTAAACTTCAATATTTCGCGAACTAGATCTTTAGCTGCGATAACGTGTCGGCGTAGTTTAAAGGTGGCTTCAAATCATATTTTCCTGACGCCATTCAAAAACACAGATCACAACCGTGAACATATATGTATGTTTAGATGGTTCACTCTCTCAGCGAGGCAATTCTAGCGTTAGACAATGTCTGTTATTTGTGTTAGACATTGCTTCAGGTTCTCGGTTTGCATAGCAAACCATATGATCTTTTTGGAAGATATGCTGCATTGAATTCTGTTGAGGTGTCTAGGAACGTAAATGCACATTGCTTATCTTTTGTTCTGCATCGGCCGAAAATCTAGGGCAGTAAATTTTACGACCGTTTTATACACAAATGTGTTCTTTGACGATAAAAATATATTTAATCACCATTTGAAACTCTCCGTACTAAAATTACATGCAGTGACTGGTCATGAAATTTGGATCGTTTTCAGTCAATAGTCTGCTTACGAAAGCTAGGTTTAGTAAACCGTGCTCGAATCATATAGAATCTGCTCCAAAAATGAAAAAGAAGATCTAGAGAGCAGAGCAGTTTCTTCGCGTTCTGACTGAATTCAGTTTTATTTCCAAATATCAACGGACCAAATAAATGTTATAAGCGAGTCAAGCATAAGGAAAAGTGTATATTGGTGTTTTCACGTAAGACTACCATAGGTTGCTCATTCTAGTTTAAAAAAGGGAAATGGCCAACGTGGAACTAAGTCATGCTTGGTTCAACGGGGTTCACTCTACAATATTATGAACAACAATTTGGTAACATTTCTAGGCTGTTGACATACTTTGGAGAAATAGGAAGGTTCATCTGGATACGACTGCCTGAACGCGCAATGGCAGTGTGAATAATTTATGTTGATGCCGAAATTTCCGCGACAACTGACATTCGCATGGGTCACAAAATGTTTGAGTCATATTTTACTGGTCACCAGTCAACTGAAGGTGTTTTTGCCCCTTTTTCTTTATATTCATTACAAATACATAATGTTAAGTGATCCAAATGCGTTTTACGAAAAAATATATCGTAGTAGTGAAATAATTGCGACTGAATACTCGTCTGCTGGCCATTCTACCCGAAAGCAACCACCTGTGAGGTGTCGATGTTTTCTTAGCTTGAGAGATAAGCAGTATCCTAGCAGTCGCATCCTATGGTAATGGAAAAGCCCTTTGGGCAACAACTACACCTATAGGAAGCTGCCTCTGATGAAAGGTGCGAATTTGCATCCGAAAAACCCGGGCGAATACAATTCAAGTTAGCGTAGTCGTATCTTCTCCCTTTCGCGGTATTCTCGGGATTCCTTTCCATTTATTTCTGCACAAAAATATGCGTATATGGTGTTTTGCGTCTAAGGTGTCACCCTTGTGTGTCCCTGGTTCGGAAAAAAAGTAAAACAGAGTTCCTTTTTTGATCTCTAAGAACATACTTACACTTCGTTTGTATTTAATCAAAGCTCCCACATGTTCCTTTAATTGTTGTAGAACTCTTTATATCCTCTGCAAAATGGCAGAATGCTGTAAAAGTGATGGTTTCTCTATCAGATATTTAGAAGTCCGATAAGTAACTTTATGCAGAAATCACTGCATACATTATTGAAAAAGGATTCGTTTACACCGAGCAACAAATACCGGACAGTTGTAGACTGATAATCCTAAAAGTAAAAACGAGTTCTCATAAGTTTGATAATGACACACTTTCATTGGAAGTTTCACGAGATGCAAGTTTCTTATGAACCATTATATTTTCTTTCAAATATGAATCTATTAAAACCCTATATATGTGTTGTATCCCTTTAAATGTTAAGATCGTTCTGCCAAAATAGTAAATCTTGAGCATAAATGCATTTTTTTATGTCTTTACGATGTCGATCTTGTGACACCTAGGCAAATATTAAAATAACTGTTAAGTTTGTGGGATGTCTTCCCAGTGAAAGCGGGTGCATGTTTGGCTTAATGAGGATAAATCAAACTTAAAGGCTTAGTGGTTAAGAATTGGAGGGTTTGCGTATTATTTTTAATGCTTAATCGACTCTCAGGCCAAATAATATTACAAAGTGTTTCTATTGGCCCACAACTGTGCGAATAGAATGCGAGACGGTGAATTGAAGTTATATAAATAATGATACATATACCAACGTCGCAAGTAATCACCAGGTTCGTAAGGTCTTACTTTAATGCCATTAACATCTTCATAGGGTGGTTTTTGGTGTTTTATGAGAATTCATATAATTCCAGAAGTCGGAGTCTGTTTCACTCGCTTTTAATTTTATGTAATGTACTGCGCATACTGTCTACTGTTGTGGTTAAGATATATTGAAAACATGTAGACGGACTTTTTATAATCCATAAAACTTTCAGGAACACGCAATTTATATTTACTTTATGAAAGATCATTTTTTGCTTTTTAAAAATTAATTGTTTGATTGACTGCGCAAATTTATAGGATGCACTGTCTTAGTAGGGATAATAGCCACTGTCAGTATCGTCGCAAGGTCAAACCTAATTCATTTGTAATATTGCATCAGACTAATCAAAGTACTTATAGAAAAACTTACTTCCAACTATCAATTAGACGTTCGTTCTACAAGAGGGATGCACTTATTATGCTAGTGTTCTTTTCATCAAACATTCGTATGCATTCAGTCCTGTCTCAGTTTAAACGTCCCTCTGACAGTGCACAGGAGGTGTTCCAATGTAACAAATGAAATTACAACGTTAACACTAATTTAAAGTTATTAAAAATAATGTATTCTTATTTATATGAGGCTTAGGGACGTTTACTTTAATTTTTTTAAACTTCAGTTCATCCTTGTTCCTAATTGTTCCTACTCATAATGTTAAAGTATAGTTAATATCACATAGGATAATCAAATTACCTGATCAAATAACAATTTTATTTTCTATCTATACCAATTGCTGACTTAATCTGATTAATGTTTTGAAGGTAAATAGTTTAATTGAGTGTGCACAAAATTGTAAACAGACAAACAATTTTGCGTTCTAACAAAATTGCCCCTTTTTACATATTTTCCGGATGAAGGAAGAACGTTTACCAACAAAGGAAGCTTATCTGCAGCAATGATTGCCTTCTTCCTTATCTTGGGATTTCTACAATCAACTCTATCTATGCGTGTAAATGAGCCCATAAAATTGGACAGTGCTGCAATTAATAGCGATCGTTTCCCTACTGCAATTTCTGACAAGGATCTGCAAACACTGTACAAGTTGGCCAATGCATTAAGGATGCAGGAGGCACTGTCAGACGATAACAGCGAGCCCGAAGCCATTTTTCAGGACCTCTCACGACTGCCTCCTTCGCAACTTCGAAAAAGATACAACCAAAGGATGCCTGTTTATTTGGGTCTGATTGGAAAGTAATTTTTGAAAATAAACTATACATATATGCTTTTGAAGGTACTGGTTCTGTAAAAAACAAGTAAATACAACGTTGCGTTATTTTACTTTTGAGAAATCGCTTCTTACGCAAGATTTAAGTGAGCATAAGAAGAGAACCAACGTAATATATGGGCTAGAAGGAACCGGTTATTGGTAGTGGGTAATGTATAAAGGGAGAAGGGAAGTATCAAGATGAAGGCGAGAAATAAATCTGTTAAAATAATCGTAATCGTTTAGTGAAAATCTTGAAGTAAACAATATAAATACCATTTAATTAATATGATATCGAGTAAATATGTCGTACCTCTCGAGTGTTTTAAAAAATTGGCGACAATAAAAATCAGTGGCGATGCAACGTCAATGAGCGGTCAGACACACAACTGAAATGATCAATTTTAAACAAGACAATCTTTCATTTAAAAACACCATGCCCTCCGCTAGTGTTAACATTATCTAAAAGCTTAGACCACATTTTTTCACTATACGTTCAGCCCACAAAGCTACTATTCAGAGGATTTTTAGGGAGATATTAAAAGGAAACGCTAAGAGTGTTTATGACAGTTTCGCAGTGAAACTGAGCGAAAAAAATAGTCACTAATATCACAATTTTTATTAAGCCTTCCATTGAACGTAGAAACGCACTTTATAGTGTTATATTATCTGCATTGTTAAAGCACTTTTATATTTCATTCATGCTAACTACGGACATAAATAAAAAGGGCTGCTTCTCGTATCTCAATATTTTCAACTATAGCTGAACAGTTTTAAGACTAAAGCAAACTTGTATATGTACTCTATAACATTTTTTGTTAGTTAGTTGTTTTCTTTTCACGTCCTCGAAGCTTTAGTCAGTTTTCTATGTGCTACTCTTGTTCATTGTTCACATAAGCAAGGTGACTTAGCATTTAAACATTTCAATAAAAGGAATTCAATAAAACACACTGATAATCTGGTCTCCGCCATCTAGGTCTTCTGAGATCTAGTCATTTAAAAATGTTTGGTCTACTCTTGTTAAATACATACAGTCTTAGCTTTGAGTAACTAGTTTTTATCATTACCTTTTCGTTATGCTCAGCTCTTATTTTCCTAAAATGCATATGATTTAGTCCGTAGTGGTGGATAAAAGCGTATTTTATAGGTGACCTTGCCTTACCTTTGACAAATCGAGACATTTATAAAAATAAATGTTCGCAGATATTCCGAAACTGAGATTTATCTTGGAATTTGGTGGCTCTTTTGTTATAACAACTTCGTAACTGATCAGTCTGTTTCTCTATGCGGTCCCTCATATGTTTAACTAGGAAAACCCTTGGTCTTAACCCCTGTCTGTTTCTATCTATTTTGAGATTCAATCAAATGGTGATCATTGGCTTACTCGAAAGAATATGTTTTGCGCTGCAAGTAATTTATGGAAGACTATCGAAAATTTGATCGTGTGTTTTGATGAAGATTTTATTCCAAATAAACCAAAATTACAACCGTGGCTTACGGGGGCATTAGGACACTCAGAATGTGTATTCGTAAGAAAAAATGCATAATTTACTGTTTCACAACTTTTGACGTATTCAGTTGTAACTTTTAGATTTTTTTGTCTTAACCAGCAAAGAACGGTTTTATGAAGCCTAATCATTCTCTTGAAAGGCCGCAACCAGCCTATTAAATCTGTTAATTGCTCGTTTGGCTCTGTTGTCTGCGCTGAAACGTGGCCAGTATAAAGTAATTAGCGTCGTGGAAAGCGTGCAGAGAAAAACCGTTTGAAATCTCAGTGTCGGTCAACTGAACTGTTGAAGAGTGCCCACAAATGATGCAGTTACGCCTCGGCTTTGGGCAATCACGCCATTTTTACAAGAGATGCAAACAATATCGTAAACTTGACGGTCGGTCAATTGTAATAGGTATCTAGTTGCATATTGATATCAATAAAAACTACTAGTACCTGCTCCTGTTTCGAATGGGCTATTCAAATACGAAACCGAAAATTCAGGAAAAAACGAAATTGTTTCAGCGGTCGTGTCTCCGTATTCGTGGATGACCACAACTCGATAAATTTGAACATCGAATGTGGGACTCTAAAGCACATGCTGTGCCAGTGGGCAAGTGCTCATTTAAACTCGAGCCGCCAAGAAAGGCAGTCCATTTGTTACTGTTCTATAGGTTACTCCGGTACTAGTTTCTTGCATGGATACGACGGCCGGGAAGAATTTGTTTACTGCTTTACTGTCGGATGCTCTATATCATGCCATTTACATTTGAAACAAACCAGGATAAGCCTCTTGGTGTTCCTCGGATAAAAAATGCATTCTTTCCAATTAATTAATTTATGAAGCGTGACAGAAATTTAAGTAACCGTGTGTAATATTATCTTTCTGTTCAGCTATAGTCTAGACAATTGAAATCATCTCTACTACAGTCAGCTCATTAGCTACCTGTATGATGTGTTGCCGGAACCAGAACCTACTCAAAAAAGATTCTTTTACTGTGCACTTAGAGTGACTTCACGTATTCTTATTGTGATTTACAGCCGCTTAGTTGACTGACGCGAACAACGAACTATAACTCTGAATTGCACGTGACTTTTTTAATACTGAAGCAAACCTAGATTCAATCCTTTCACATGAGCCACGTACTACTGGAAGGAAAAAAGGCAGATTGACGGATGTGGGAATTGACACAAAAGCCTAAAAACGCTCCACACTGTCTGTGCATACTATGCACGGTGCAGTTTTTCAATGCGCTGAAACTAAAGTTATATGAGACCTTGAATTCTATGCGGGAGTAGCAGAGGCCTAAACCGCAGTCCTTAGTAGGACAGAATCAAACAATCACTGCAACTGTGCAAAGCACGATTTTTTACACTTCGTGATCCGTTGAAATGCGCTAAATTGTTTGAAGATAATAATTAGGCATTGGCATGGTGCTGAAAAGGCAACATTTTTTCTTACTTAATATCAGTGACCTGAAAGGGTCAAAACCAGGAAGATGAAATATTGTTGAGTTCGATGTCCTGTCTGCTATCCCACGCCACACAGGAACTCAAATTTGTCATAATCTAGAAGTGCCATTAAGGTTCCATTAAGAGGGAGCCATTTTGGTGCGGCCCTCGTTCCAATGGAGAATGGATTTATTTTATTAATTTACATCTTTACAAACCCAAGTCTCAGGGCCGAGGGATGTGCTTAGGCGTGGAACATATATTCTAGATACAACTTCGTAGACCATCTACCAGAACCTGTACTTTAGGGCATGTTTTGCCCCTCTGCTTACTTCTACGTAATGGCTGTCTACCCAAGCATGTCTACTAAGCATGTCGGGCGACCAGAAAAAAATATAACACAGAGTGGCTTCGGGCCGAGTCACTCTCTATCCGCTCAATCAGTTGTCGCTTACTCTAGGCAACGCAGAAATACGCTGTATAAAAACTCATATACGACTCAAGTCACAAGCGCTTCCTTTCTTTCCGACTTTGCCGGCAAACATTCCGCAGGTGGACCAGCTCCGTCGAACATCTTCGAAACCAATGCAAAACATATCCGAACGCCCTAGTTGCTGGCTGCACAAACGCCTCTTACATCACCAATATTCCCGACTACGTGATACGCCACGCACACCTTACACACATTATAATTTGCCATTCTGTAGCACTAACTAAACAAACGCAGCTGCATTAGAGCACTGTACTGGCGCATTGAGACGCATCGCAATGAAGCGATCACAAAGTTGCTGAATTACAACGTCTTCGACGGGTACTGACCGCGAATTTTTACATGCGTAATTTTGTCAACCAATGTATACGCAAAAGAGAGAAGAAGCTAAATCCAACGGGGCCAAAGGTTTGGCTAGCACTTTCTTACGTGAAGAATGTATCGAAAGCGATCAGCCGTCTACTCACCCTACTTGGATTTGGAGTTGCGCACAGGCCATCAGGCAACCATCACGCGCCGGGTCATGAGACCGAAAGACCCACTGCCACGGCAGGAAATAGCTGGAGTCTTTTACCGGAGCTGGGGCAATTATAGGCAAAGAAAATACATCGAGAGAAACCGAGAGATTACTCCGGACATGAGCCGAGCATGCAGCGGCGTTGAGGAAAAAAGATGCCAACTTCCAGACTGCAGCTAACTCGGCGGGACCCGGACATTTTTCCAATTTTGACGAGGCTAAACTCCTCGCAAGAAGTGACAACTACGTGAGCCGCAAGATGCTCGAGTCATGGTTCACAGGCTCCCATTCAATCAGCAAGCGCAGCAATTTGGCGTCCCCATATGGTGTTCTGAGAAGTTTCCTGAGCAAGAGAATCGGTCACGTGGGCAGGACTGAACGCAACAACAACTCGGACGACAGCGGGCATACGTGTCGCGCAATTATCAAACCCGCATCCGACGCGGACAATAACATTGTGGCAATTAATAAGCCATCACCGCTTCAATAAATACCTCAAGCGGTGGCTACAGGAACTGACAATTATAGTACGCATGCGGATGACCGCTATGAACTATAAATACCGTGCAACCTGTGCATGTATCATCCTTATCTGCGCATTTCTCAGACGTTCCTACGATTGCCTATGATTTAGGATTCCTGATGAATCTTAGGGGTCAGGACAATAAAACTATTGTTTCAGTGGTCGCTTCTTATTCTGAGCACTAACTATTACCGACACGCCAGCGTCGCCATCAGAAGCAACCTCGCCAACGCACCAACGTGTGCAGTTGTCATGCCCACATTGCCGCCACACATGCACATCACCCATCGGTCTCTTGGTCATTTGCGATTTCCTGATGCAGGGACTGACACACCAATTCCCTGATATCCGGCTCAACTTACCACACCACCCACGCACGAACAGTCACCGCGTGGTCATAGTCGGTCACTTGCGCCTTAAAAAATACCTGCGGTAAAAAAACTACCTGCCCTGGTAACTTAACACATATATCTTAACTAGCACCTATGCCAAACCAGAACATGACCAAGGTCATACACAGCAAACACAAAATATTAGGTTGGCCCATCTGCGTAAAAACTCGCGGCATTCGGCAGAATTTGAAATCTATGTAGTAGAGAATTACTTTACGCGAACCCAATACTCTTGCAGTTGAGCTACGAATGCCAAATTTCACACCCTGAGTTTAATCACACTTTGATCGATTTTAGCCACCCAACTTTATCACTCGTATGGAGTTCACCAATACGGAACAGAACGCTGACTGCACAGGTAGGATTTCCTAGGCACTCATCTAGAATCCACCAAAATAACTACTAGGCTGACTTAATTATTCAGGAAGTCTGGCAGCTTTGCTTAATTTTAAGTTGACCCAATTGTTAAAAAAACTGTTCGGGTTTAAACGACAACAAATGACGCGAGTGTTTATCACAATTGGGTCAACTTAAAATTCAGCAAATCTGCGTGGGAAAAGTACTCTTCTTCTCCTCTGGTATATGGGGGATCTGAGCAACTCACATCATTTGTGTGAAATCCTAGCACAGTGTTTTGGAGAGGGGGGCAGCTCATGCGTGTGCCACTTTATATAACCGCAGGATCTGTTGGCTGGCAGGTGCTGACAATTGACTGGTCAACGGGAAAGTACAGAAAACGCCATAATTCGTGCAACATGCCGACATATGCGAAAGATTGATACTCATTTACTAATTGGCATTGACTCAGGTTAGGATACTGATTATCGTAAAGTCTATTTCGAAGTCATATCCGTCATAAGAGGATGCGAGCTTTTAAATGAGCTTCATTCTGACCACTAAGAAAACGCTCAGACTGTAAAAAGTAACTACTTGAATAGTATGCACATTTATAATTGATTTTGACGGCCTTTTAAAATTCAAAAATATTTGATGTAAAATGCACACGAAAAAAATATTACTTGCACTCGTTTGGGAGCAAATTACGCCTCCTTTAAATTTCAAACTAAAAGAAAGAGTATCTTTTGGTTTTGAAAAAAATTTCTAATTTTGAGCTTTTTTGCGATCGCTCCGTCAATTTATTTATGCTGCCTATACTGTATAAGTATGTTTCACACCTTTTGCAACATTTCATGAGAACTATGTGAATTCTTCCTCAAACAGCAGGTAAAAGCTTACTTTTCCTTAAACAGAATGTACACAGTGCGCAGTTCGTAAACCTTGAATTCGTAGGAAGCAGTCAGAAGGTTTCAAAATTATTCAGCAATTTAGAAGCTTTTTTAAAACCGAAAAATAACCCACCTTTGAGTTTAAAATTTAAAGAAAGCTTAAGTCGCTTCCAAACAAGTACAAGAACGAATTTTGTATAAATCTTTTCCATAAAACATGTCTATGTTTATAAAGACAGTCAAAATTTAAGATAAAAACGCATACTAATTAATAAATCAATTTTTACAGTACATACGATTTGTTGGTGGTCAGAACGAGGCTAATTTAAAACCTCGCATCCCATCATGACTGAAATAACTTCAGAATACACTTCACGATAATCAATATCATAACCTGAGTCAATGCCGATTAGTAAAAGAGTATCAATCTTTCGCATATGTTGGTATGTTGCACAAATTCTGTCGCGTACTGTACGCAAAGAAAGTGTTTTGTGGACCCATATACCTCTGACGCTCTTGATACAATTAAGATATGCCAAACGCCCTTGCTTTACACATCGCGAGTTACAGATTCAAATCAGATGTCGCCGGTGGCTCAGCGTGTTTATTCTGGAGTGGCCAACTGGTGAACTGAGTGGCATGGACAAGGAAGAAGATGTACTCGACACGTCTACTTCCTTGTCCATGCAAATATCTGGAACCCGATCGTTTTCATTCATTCGGGTACTGAGGGGTACAGTAAAATGGCGCATTTCGTAACCTTTCCTCTATGGCACCCTTACACATGTGAGATTCAAGCCGTCCATCCCCTTCTGTGGGCAAATTATGGTTCAGTGTATTTAGTTGCCAGGTCTCGTATGTGGACTGGCGTCTAGGATTGGGAACAAAGAGTGAAGTCGACCGTCTCGGCGCATATTTCGCACTATGAAAACCTGAAGTCATCATAGTGCGCTGGAAGCCGTGGCCGTGGCCAATTGTGGACATAAAACGGAGAGGTTCTGTTACAATGCAGGCATGCGTGAAGTAGGCCTTCAGTTGAGAACGAGTGGATAAGATCGCTGCGAAAAGTATTTTCTTCGCCTGACTTTTAGAAATCCGTCACGAATTCATAATCAGAGGCAATCAGTTTCTAAATTGTCTCTGACGATGGATCTGCGAGCGATTTCGAAACGTCAGGTGAACAAAATTCTTGCCCCAGCAATCACGTCTACTTCTTCCCAATTACTAACTCAGACTCGAATGTTCGCTTGTATTTGTGTCAACCAGTGTTAACAGAAAACATAGTATTGCAGGCTGCAGAACGCCATTTCATAGGGTTCCTGGTATAGTGGATCCTCCTAAACCAGTGAATTAAAAAACGACCCACATTGCGAAACAATTTAACATGGCAGGATGGTGGCCCTGTTCGAGTTCTAATTGCCTACAAAAAGGGCTGCCCAGGTTCTACAGCAATTTGTCAAGCCTGGTGATTCTGTGCTTTGCAAAAGTTTTAAGTAGGTTTTTAGGCTGCTCCTAAATCACCTTCTTTCTCCGCCCTGCTACGAGCCTATACCTTTGCAAAATAATCGCTCCAGCTAAGGCACGTAGACCATACTCACTAAAAAGCTGTCATATCACAGCTGAATCTGTTGCAGCATGGGGTTGTTGCCAGATCATTTGCTCACCTACCTTCATCCCCCTCTTGTGGTTATAGACATGCCGTTTATATTACTAATTTGTATGCTTTACTTTTACGTTTTAAGTTCTTGCCCTGCCCGAGAACATCATCAGAAAAACAGTCCCTAATGTCACGTTATGGAGGAGAGGAAATGCTTCCACAGGCTCCAGTCTGATAGGATTACCGAACCAAATGGATGGGTAGAAAGGCCTAAGTGGCGATTAGCTGAGCGCTGAATGGGACATCCTGCCTAATTGTGCGTGTTAAACCAAAGTAAGCTACATCGGCCCATAACCTGTATGTCCAACAAACGCTTGTTCATTATCGTTTGAAACCATTAACCGACATATGCAACGTAAAGGTGCTCTCGCAGATAGAAACCGGTCGACTTTTAGTCCCATTACGTCCCGATGGATTGGTAAGTAGGGCTTGGGACTTAAAATGGTTTAGCCAAGGCCCAGAAACCCCCTTTACAAACTGATTGCTTTCCTCATTAGAATAGCTAAGTGAATCCTTTATAAATGATTCCCTGTAGACCGTATAATCCTTTCAAGGAATGTTGATGAATAGCAGTAGTTTAGGAAGGGCACTCTGAGTTATTCCATCGCATCCAACTTTATGACTGCTGTATTGGTGAGAGTTTCTTTCCGAATAAATAAAAAAGTTCTTCTTCCCGTCGGTAGGATGTCTATATGCAGTTTAGATTGTGTGGCAGATTTTACATATTTTTCCCTTGAGTACTTTAAGTGTACTTGTTGGCTTAGTTCGCTGGGTGGTTTGTTACGTCTAGGCCACCTATGGAAACGGTATTTTAATCTCATTGTCCACATATAGGGTCAGCGACCAGCCCAGCATTAAGCCACGCACATTAAAGTTATCAGAGCAAAGTACTGATCTTCGTTTTATATAAAGTCGTAGTCCAGCAGTTGGGACAGGTTTCGGTAACGTTGCCGTCACCTACATGATAGGCGAGAAGTCATTGAAGACAACCAATCTGCTTAAGCTCCACGGAGCCATGGGTATTGCCCACAGATTTCAGGAAACGATTTCTTTCCTCCGATCATGGATTTTTTGGGGTGGAAAGGACATAAGTACTTAGTATTCTCCACTGGCTAAAGATTTTATGGCCATGAGGCGATTTGTAAACGCCTTTTGTAGGTAGGAGGAATGCCTCACGACGCCATTTTGTACCGGCACAGCGACGTGGGTGTATTTTCGTGCTATTGGACGGTTCTTTCAGAGTGTGGTGCATTTTAACCTCCCCTCCCCCTTCTACGTTTTCCTTGTAAGCAGAAGTGGGCAGACTGGATGCCTATTGGGTTTGTTTATGGGTAATCAGAATTGTCCTATTTTCTGGTTGCTCGTGAGCTTGTTTTAAAAGGGGCGACCAGTCCAGGCTGTCATAATTATCAGGGGATAGGGAGAAGGGCTGTCAGTTCTCGTGTGCGTTTGTTCGCGCGTTTAACAGTATGAATCTCAAAAGTAGAATATGCGAGTTTCAGGGAGCAGTTAAGAAAAAGATGCGATCACTGAAACAGGAGTTTTATTTTCGTGACGTTTTGAATTCCCTTAGGAATCCTTAATCATAGGTGATAATAACATAGTCATGATCATGCGCAGATGTGGTGGATACATGCACAGGCTGCACGGTATTAATAGTTCATAGGGGTCATCTCCGTGTGTGTGATAATTGTTCATTCTGTAGCCACCGCTTGGGTCTTAATTGATGCGGTACTGGTTTGACATTTCGCGTTCGACTCACTAATTGTCACGTCTGCGTCGGATGTGAGCCTGATGATTACGTAAAAATTCAGAAGGACAGTTGGCGAGCATACGTATACTTTCGATAAATTCTCTTCGGGCCATTACATTTATATGGAAGGGGAAGGTACAGGGTGACAAGCAATCAATTAATTATCGTTCTAATCAACTTAGTCTTGGGAATGGGGGCTTGGGGTTTGGGTTGATAAAAAGGGGGTAGTGACAAGGTAATTAGGAGTGGCAGGGGGGAAAGAACGCGTCGAAAATGCTGGTAGTTCTGTGGCCGTTGGCCATGCTAGGCTTGGGGCCTGAAGAAAGTTCTTTTGCGCGCACAACACCGGCTTCATCAGGCGAATGGCCGTGGCCTCCGCTGTTGCTAGCAGCCGTTGACCCAGGGACTTCGGGTAATCTGGTGAGACCTTGTAGATCACCTTAAAGGCTTCGTTCGGGTCAACACGGTGTCCAGAGTCCACCATATGAGCAAGAATGGAACTGTTGATGTTCCTGACTTCGCCTTTGTTAAGCCATGCTGGCAGATGCTCCCGTATCCTCTTGGATAAGCGCCGGCTTGTGCGACCTATGTAACCTGCTCCACAGGAACAAGTAAATGAGCAGATGCACATGGAAGTGGTCTGGGCTGGCAGCTTATCCTTACCTTCGCCGTGTAGGACCGGGTTTGTTGAGAATAACACCCGAACTTTCGCCGCTGGGAAGGTTCGTGATACGGCTTGGTTAAGGCGTCGGCTTAACAGTTCACTTGCTGCGTCCCCTTGAAAGGGGACTTTGAGGAAAAGGGTCTTCTTTTCCACGGTGGGTGTTAGGGGTTGACGTTCTCTCTCCATCATGTTCTTCTGACTAAACTTGTCAGGTTACCCGTTCTCTCGAAGCAGGTCCTGGATCTTCGTGAGCTCTCTTTCGATAGTATCGTCCGAGCAGATTTTTCTAGCCCTTTGCGTTAAGCAGCGGACTAGATTACGCTTCTGCTGGATGGGTACGAAACTATGAAATTTCGTGTACTGTCCGGACAGGGTTTTCTTTCTATAAACGCTCCTTCGGAGGCTACCATCAGGTCGTCTGCTTAGGAGAACGTCCAAGAACGGAAGCGAACCTGCCGTTTCCATCTCCAATATGAACTTTATGGAGGGGTGTGCTTGGTTGACAGTATTTAGAAGCGAGTCTATCTTGGTGTCTGCTGGGGCGATAGCAAAGATATCATCGACATAGCGACCGTAGTGTTTAAATTCATGAATCTGGTCGCTAAGTTGAAACTTCTCCAGCTTGCCCATGAAGATATTTGCTAGGAGAGGCCCAAGGGGGGAGCCCATGGCGACGCCGTCTATCTGTCGATATAGTTGGTTATCAAAAAGGAACTGCACATTTAATGTGCATTTTAGTAGAAGTTCCTTCAGGGCTTCTATTGGAATTCCTACTTCTGTCTGATTCGTCAATAGGAGGTCGCAGATGTAATCTACTGTTTCCACGACCGGGACGTTCGTAAATAGCGACGAGACGTCTAAGGAGAGCATCATCATGCCATTTAGGTTTATGTCCCTGATGTCGTCAATAAATGTGAACGCGTCTTGATAGCTCCGTGGTGCTAGTTGCTGCTGCAGCGGTTTGAGTTTATCCGCTAACCACTTGGCTATCGTATGGTAGGGCGAGCTACGCATGTCCAAGATCGGACGAACTGGCAGGCCATCCTTGTGCATTTTTGGGAGGCCATACAGGCGAGGGATATGCGTACCTACTGGCCGGAGACGTTCGAGGTCACGGTCACTTATGAAACCTGCCGTTTGGAGTCTTCTTAGGCAGTTAGTCAAGTGTGCTTCTACTTCATCCGTGCGATCCTTCTCTTTGTCTACTTTCTTAAACTTCGTCTGGTCTGACAAAATAGTATGCATTTTTTTGAAGGTAATCCGACCTGTTCATTATGACGACACCTGCTCCTTTATCAGGTCTAGTAATCAGGATGTCTTTGTTTTCTCGCAACTGCTTTAACTTTTCCATCTGTGCTTTTGACAGCACTCCGCTATCGTCAGAGTTGTTGCTGCGCCCAACCCTTCCCATGTGACTGATTCTATTGCTCAGGAAACTTCTCAGCACACCGTATGTGAATGCCAAATCATTGCACCTGTTGATTGACTAGGGGCCTGATAACCATGACTTCAGCAGCTCGCGGCTTGTCACTTCTTGCGAGGAATTCGGCCTCGTAAAATTTGAAAATACGCCCGCCTCCCATCCAATGAACTGCAAACTAGGCGTTGGTGTCTTAATTTCTCACCACCGCTGCATGCTCGGCCATTTGCGTCTGGGGTTATCTTCCGGTTTCTCCGACATGGTTGTTTTGTCAAAAGCATAACCAGATCCGGTAAACGGCTTGAGCCGTTTCCTGCCCTGGCAGTGGAATCTCCCTATTTATAGGGCATGGGTTCGGGTCTCTAGCACATGGTTGCCTCTATACCTTAGTTGTAAAAGAATAGTCCTCACTTTTATATTGCGCTTTGGAGTCCTATAAGGCATTCGTATAGCGAGGCAAATAATGGGATGCTTGTAGAGACAAAATAAGCTCTTATAGTTATTTCTGTCTTAGTTTGCACCATAAGCCAGATATATCCAGCGCCATATGGGAACCGTATAGCATGTGCACACGTAAATGTTTGTAGTTGAGTCCAATGGGCTAATGTTGAGCCAAAAATTATTCGTCTTTTGCATTTTGTCGCACCTATAAATGGTGATGAGCTTAAATCCTAGATGGTCTGCACCTAGTGTTTGCGTGAGTCCGACTGAGAATGGTAAATATCCTGAAAATTGTCCTTTTATGCCTCCCTTTCCCATCTGTCTTTTCTACTCCGTGTAAACTATAGAAAGATACATTACCCGATAAAGGGACGGAACGTATCAATGTATCAAGAGAAAAGCACCGCAAATTATAAGTTGGACTAGTTATTTATTTGGGAAAATACCGTTTTGACGGCAAAAGAAAGCCTCATTGTATTTGTCAGCGGCCAGGTTGACAGCACTGTACATGTTCTCCTTGAAAATTTTTGTTTATAGAATAGGTAAGGTGGGACAAGAGGCAACACACTCTACGTTGTTCGTGTTTTGTTAACCCCATTGTCCTCGGTTTGTCATAATTTATGGCATGGTGTGTTTTAACAGCTAACCTACTGCCTTGTGGGGACGCATGCATCGACGGTAGATATAGACCCAAAAAAACTAAAGTAAAGCCTCGTTTTGTCAGGTAAAAAATTGATTAATTGTAGATATCACTTCTGTATAAATAAGGCCCACAGTAAAAACAATTTTTTTCACTAAAACCTCTGCATCCCTTCAAATAAAAAAATAAAAGCGGAAAATACAGAGAAGCAAAGTTATAATATTCTTGTTGTTTATTTGATTAACTACGGTAAAATGCAAATGCAAGACATTAAAGTGGACATAAACTGACGCGCACTTTGTCAAAAAATCTGACTTTATCATATTGTTAAAAAACATAGAGTATGCACTGCAAACTTCGATTCGTCGCCCCGCGAAGCAGCATTAGGGCAGATGAATAAACAAAAGGCATTTTAACATGAATAAACTGCTGTTGGAAGGCATGATTTGTACTTTTTACCCATTTTCAAAACGGGTCGACAGTGCCAATTATGTTTTGACTTCCCTAAAGCAAACGGTGGTTAACTTCTGTTTACAAGTAGACAAGCTGCGTTTAACCTCATGCGTAAAAAATATACTCAATTTTTATTTGTGTTACATATTTTTAATTGCTGCGTGACCCTATTCGTGGCCTGTAAACCCACAGCCGTTAACTTTACCTAAAACTTTCATTCCCATCTTAGAATCTGAAGATATCGGTATCTGCCACTCTTCCTATGTGCCGAAATATTCCGATGTCAACATACACGATGCGAATTTTATGTGAAGTGGTGAATATACCATTCAGTTGCCAGCTGACAGAGATTGAATTATATATAGCTGCGGACGGAATGTAAATATTGACACTCACTAGTGTTCCCGACCTCAATTGTTCAGTCGCAAATGTTCGGTTTAGGCTCCATTGGCCCAACATTGGCAATATTACGGTCTGAAGAAAATGATTTGCTTCAGATAGTTAACAGGAAATAAAAGATGCTTATTCCATTGGTGTCCTTTTGTCGTAGAATATAACGGATCAAAATATTACGAACATGTTGCAGATAAATGTTTACATTTTTATTTTTAAAGCAGAGTGAGTTCAACGTTAGTAAAGCTTGTTGTAGCAAGCGAACATGCAAATTATCATATTACCAGCCAAACTGTTTTTGACCATTTTAAAAATTTAAGGCCAAACAACTCTCCATCCAACTGACCAGTTCTGGATTCATAGTTTGAAATTGATGCTGAAACAGTAGTGAGGTGGAATTGGTATAAATGTTAAGAAATACTGGTGGCTATTGGTATCGAGGTATACTCAGCCTAAGCCCGATAAATAAGGAAAAAGGCCAAAGCATTGGAAGTACCTGAAGCTTATGTATCTCTTTAAAGGACAGGACGGTACCAAGAATAAATTAGGGAAAAGGTATCTCAAGCAAACAGTATATCTGACTTTGCCTCTCACTAAAAATACGTGCCGCTTTACAGGAAAGTTCATTAAAGCCATCAGAGTACATAGAATTAGCAGGCAAAAATCAACATATGTATAATTATTATTTTAGTGATGCCCACGGAGCAAGGGCACCTGTAAAAAGTAGCAATAAGCAGTAAAAACACTATCAGCAGAAACGGACGTGTCATTGAGACCCCTGAATTCCCATTAAAGGCGTATTCAGCGCCTGGTCCCGCCTTCTTTTTTCTTTCAACTACCTTGGTGCCGATCTCGTTTGAGTGATAGTGGAAAGGGTGCAGCAGTTGTTTTGTAAGTTTGTCAAAACAGCAAACTACTTAGTAGAGGAATCATCGTGCGTGATTATTGAACTGTCAACTGGGTAGTCAAGTACGTTGCTATACTCTGGTGGACGCAAAACGGGATAATTGATGAGATTTGCTTGCAAAGTTCCATCGCTGGAGCACAAATTCCAATACTGGCGAGGCCATTAAAACTCCATCAAATGGGTATTTGTATAAATTGCCATTTTTTCTTGGATTCAGGGCTTACAGCATGCAAAACACCATGTGCGCTTTTTGCTTACCTCGGAGATCCTCATTCCCTTATCCTAACCCTAGCTTTATTTCTAAACATAACGGTAGCCGTAACCCTAAAACCATAGACTAAGGCCGTTTAGGTGGGGTAACCAGTTCTTCTGTCCTACAACATATCTTTTTTAAATTAACCATTCATGCTAAAAGCTCAAATACCTATTCAGCTAAATAAACCAAAACCGGAGTAATATCGGCCAGGTAACTAATGGACTGTTGGCTTCTAAACGTAATGCTCGTTATAGTAGCATCACTTGAAATAAATTGCAATCCAGCTGCTGAATAAATCTGACGCTCATCGATAAAAGTGGGTCCAACATTTCTTGGACTCCTTTGCTTGCTAGTTAGTTGGGTAAACCCTACTTAATCACCATTACATGTTTAATCTATAGAGGAGAATGACAACTTCTGGCAGTATTTCAGCAGCAAAGACAGAAATCCGTATGATCCCATTATTCCTCAATAATATATACAATTTTGAGCTTCTCCAGATGCTCTTTCGTGATGTGTCTAATGCAATTTACAATTATTCATGTCATGGTTAGATTTTTTCTTACGCTTTTGCCAATATTCTGAAACAAAATATGATCGGCAATTCAATAAGAAGCAATGGGCGCGATGTTTACATATGCGCAAACATTATTACCGAGAAAGAAGTCTAGACATCCGTCTGGGAACGGAAATATCGCCGTTAACAAAGCGTAATCACGCGTTTTTTGTACAAAAATCCTTTACTTTTGATTTATTTTGGTCGAGATTTCACCGCAGAATAGCATCTGTTTATCCAGTCTGTAGCACACTTGTCTATTCTGCATTCTTTAATATAACAAATAATACCCAGGTTAGTAAGAAAGCATATTGAGCTAAAATGTTCTACATGAATGGATCAATTCTACAGAACAATACAGTTTTTTTTAAATGACATTCCATCAGTCAACAACGGTAGCTATTTTTTCAATCATATAATAACAATTCGCTTCATAAATTCATACCTACCTAAAATGCATTCTAAATTACAGGAGTGGTAAAAGAAAAAATCAAATACCTTGAAAATTATTATGATTCTGATATCAAAAGAATGGTTTCGGAGAGCTTGGCCGATCTCTGTTCACTTAGCTTCTACTGTCCCTATCAAGATGAATATTTAACATTCGTGATTCCACTCTTCTTTGCTCGTTGTTTGTCGATATTTTGTTTCCTTTTGATAGCAGCCAGTGTAATCCTGGAAATATCTATAGTTTGCCTCGAAGGAAGCATGGTCTGGGGGATTGATTTTAAACCACATTGCGAAAATTCTAGTCAAATCCATTCTGCTGGCTACACAAAAGAAACCTTTACCCCTAAAAGTAGCCATGTAGATAGTCCCATTGAGTGAAATGCTACAATATACTTAAGTGAGGATTACTTACGCACCGTGTGCTCGTTAGCTATCATAAACCTCAATCCTAAGATGTTTCAGTCATGTCAAGAAGCCGCCTTTTCAAGCTTTTTTCTTAGATGATTCGGATGACAAGCAGTCCGAGCGTCAGCGAGCTCAAGTGTCCAGTAATCTACACACAAAGAATCGACGAAGATGATTAAAGCGCAGCACTTAGCGACTAAGATATTTACTGACTGGAAATTATCGCATCAACTGCAATATGCAGTGATGAGCTCGTGATTAGCTAATAAGGATAGACATGTAGGCGCACGACAACGGTCATCAGAGCTGCGGCACACCGTGCTGATGGTAGGTTCGACTGAAAAGCTGAAAAGTCTGGTGAATAAAATTATCGTTCCAATTATTGAATCTTTATGAAACGCCTACTGAAACTCGCCTGTTCTAATTATTCGATACCTCTAGATGCTGTTAAACTTTCTTATGTTAACAGTACGCGTTGGAGGCACTGATGTTTGAGTATCTGAAAAATACACACATAGTAGACGACCTAAATAATGAAAAATGCCGAAAATTGGCATAATCGCTGTGGTAGTGACTAATAAATGCAACTAGGAATGACAGCTGAAAGCATAAGCATAGCAGTTGAGTATGTACAACAACATGTTTTTTTGGTCATTCTAATATTATATCATGAAACATTTAAAAAAAACACTTTGAAATACATTTTGGAGATGCATTTTTAAAATATTGAAGAATACTTCTCGATTTTCAACGTTATTAAACAAGAGGCCATAAAATTAAATAACGTTCTATAGTTTTACTATAAACCTTAGACTAAGATATATTTCAAAAACAGTACCCGAATCAGTAACATTTCTCGGATATTTTTTCTATCGCAGAGAGCCATTGAAATCATAGGTTGAGCTTATCAAAACATGAAAAGTCACTGCCGAAAAAATTAACGTCCATAACAGAAGTTGGAAATTCATCCATGAAGGTTCGGCTTGACCGATTTCTTGACATTCCTAGAAATGTGTTATAAAAGACTCATAGTTTGCTTCGTCTCGGGGCCTTTACCTCTGCTTTCCTTTATTTGTAAGCCCTGTTAAAAACACGGAAATGCTTAGCAGAGTGTTTTAATTTTTACTAGGATTCTCTTTAAATCTGCTGATTTTCTGACCGATTAGTCTCCAAATGACGCATTAGCCGTAATACAGTTATATAAGTATCCTTAACGTTTAACTTACCTTAACACCGTTTGTGTGTTTCCATCTTTGCCCTATCATGCGCTTATTTTGCTTACAATCGTAGCTGCTGGTTTGCTGTGAAAATATGTAGTAAAAGTGTTGATTCATGCGATTTGCGGCAAAAGTCTTCAGACACCTGCAAAAAACAACTCTTATAATTGAATTCATTTCTTCTTTTCTTGAAAAAAATGCGATGCCTCAAAAGTTCAGGCACGGAAATCCATTGTCTTCAGACCAGAATTTTCGGTTTCACAATTAATTTATTTATTATGCTTAACTTTAAACGAAGAAAATTCTTCAATACAATAAGCAATTTAGTAATATTTGTATACTTTTTCGCAATGCAGATAGCTGTTGGGATCATTTATTCTGTTTATTGTAAAATTAAAAACTCACTGCCAAGAAAAGTGAACATCCACAACAAACTTTGGCAATGCATCTACCTAAGACCGGCTTTACCGGTTTATTGACTTTTCTTAAGGTATATTATAACATTTCAATGGCATATTAGAAGACTTATATTGCTCTTAATATCGGAGCGCCTATCTCTGCGTTTGTTTGAAGCCTGCTCATAATTTACAAATGCTAAGCAGACTTACTGAATGTGTACAAGTGTTTTATAAAATTCTGCTAATTATCTGACTGTCCTATCATTAATTTACCCATTAGCATTCTACATTACACAAATATCATACACTTTCAATTGAACGTGACATATCTAGCGTGGAAGTCCATCTGCAAACTTTAACTCACGTATTACATTTAATACCCAAACTGTTGACTACGTTTTATGGCAAAATGCTGCAGAAATTTGCCATCATCACGCTTTTAAAACTAAATTCGTGTCTTGTTTCTTGAAAAATAATAATGCGATCCCTCAAATTTCCAGATACCTGATTTTCATTGCCTCAAGATCAGGTCTTCCGGTTGCAGAAGAGATTTATTTGAGACCTAACATGCTTATAGTAATGTTCTTCACAGCAGAACACATATCAACAAGAGATTTTGCTGTGATAGGAAACCTCCGGTTGCGCTCCAGGTCTGCCTGTTATCCCTCAAAGTGTTCCATAGTAAAAGGTTTTCGCAGTCCCAGTTCCACTCAACAAACCAAATTCTCCTCAAAGAAAACGTACGCCAAACTACTTACCTAAATTTTGCTCACGGCATTGCACGTAGTGGGTTATTTACTGCATATTTTATGAACAACCTGTGGTGGTAAGCTGTTTCTCCTGTTAATTTAATACTTGAAGAACGGACATCTTCCAGTTAAAAAAAAGTTTCCAAATAGTTGCGGATTTATTTTTAAATTTGCTGCATAGAGCAACAAATGTTTATCTGCGCTCCTCGGAAGATGTTGCATAGTACCTATTAAGTTTGCTCATGTTATACACTCTATAAATAGACAGAGAAATGTTATATGGATTGACCTTTCAGTAAGTAAACAAATCGTATGCTTTCAGAACTTTATAAAACCAAATGATATTTAATTTCACATAAAGAAATTAAATCAGGTATATTCTTCTACCAAATGAGTAAAAAACAGAATATTTTGAGTAGGTTTTCATTTAGCTTCATTTGAGATTATAGGAGCATCTTAAGTCAGTGCGGAAAATTCAAATTGCGTATGCAGTCATCAATGCACAGCATTGGTATTACAGATGCCAATAATAATCTTGCTCATAAGCAACCATTGTGCCATGACTGAAAGTTTCTGTTAGTATATTGCAAGAAAAGTGATATTAAAAACGTTTCTTAATTAATGGTTTCAAATCGAAATCATATTCCGAAAGTTAGCTTAGCAATTCATTAAGTGGCTCACCCGCTACATTCCCGAGTTGCCTTTATATTACTAATTATTGTGCCGTTCAAACCAAAAAATTTCAGCCCAAACAGGTTTAAGTCTTTAAATTGCGCTTCTTGCTTTTTGTCTGTGACAAAAACACTCGATAAAATTGGAGTATGTGGACTTATTCAATACGGTGAGAGTATATGACGTCTTCGTTACTTGTAATTTTGTGAAAGGCGGTCGTTCCGTCTCAAAACGTTTTATTTTACTTTCCGCGGACATCTTTTAATGAACAAATTAGATCTGCGACTAGAGTTTCCAACTGCAAAGCGTGAAAAATCCGCCTCTGTGCGAATCCACGAACATCATCTGGTAATAAAAAGACGAGACTACTTGTCTTAAGTCACCATGCTCACCCTTGATACCGGACACGCCTCTGCGTGGGCCAAAACCCGTATTGTCTGTGCCTGCCCTTTCAAGAAAAACCGATAATTCCTGGAGGCAATGCACTCGGACGAGTCGTGCACCAATAGGCACATGGGGCTCGATGGGGTTCACAAAATTATCAAGGAGAAACGGGCACAAAGGAAGCCCAAATGAATGGGATGAGACCCATGGCAACAGCAAACTGGCGCAATCGCCCCACCACGCCATTATTGATTTTACCACACCCTTTCGATGCTATTTGTCTTTCGGCACTTTCACTTTACTCTGCGTCCAAAGACGAGTGAGAGCTTCAGTCTCGAAAATTTATGCGATAAACCTTTTTCCCAAAGAACGACTTTGATTTGAAAATATATGTCTTTGAATGCCAACCTTTTAACACACAAGGTGTCCCCAAAATATGTATACACATTTTAAATAATTGTAAGTTGGCGTGTATTATAATTTTATTATTTCAAAAATGGAGACAATATTAACAAATATCATTACACGGTTTTTTTCCAATGCAGTTGGACTATTGCAACAGTAGCTGAATTGAGAAGAGCTATTGAGCATGAATGCACCCAAATATCTAGGGAATTGGTTCATGGTGTTTGTTATTCCACCGCTTCGCGTTTTTGGCAGTGTCTTGATTAAAATGGACGTGAGTTTGTTAACTTTCAGTAAAAAACAATAAAATGATACTTGTAAATAGTTATACTTTTTAAAGTGCTAAAATAATGATAAATGCCAACTTTAAAATTATGTAAAATGTGTATACATTTTTTGGCACACTGTATATATTCGTGCGATTCGAAAAATTTCGCATAGGATTCACAAAGTATTGTAATGAATCCGATCTATAATTCATACTGACAACACGAACAAATGCATTGCCGTATGGATGGATGTTTCCCAGTTTTTTTTTAAAATTTCATAGTAAGAGACGTTATTGAAACACGAATATGTCCTGCAGCTGCAATGACCAAAAGGCAAATGTAATTTACCATGCGTTTAAATAAATAAATAAAAATTGTATATTTAAGGCACAAGGGGCCCATTTATTTCAAACTCAATGCCATGGAAAAAGTAAATAAAATGTTTAAAATTACAGTTGCGTGTAAGAAACATTATTGACAACGAAAATGTAAGGTATTTTATACTCATTAAGTAATATTCGATAAACAAAGAACCATCATTAAAAATAGTAAGCAATATTTGGTCAATGTGGTGAATTGTGAAAAGAAACAAGAGATAAAAATTCATATCAGAGAAATCACAGTCAAAGTTTAGCTAACCCTCGAAGTTAAAAAAAATAAAGGAGAAAAAACTGCTTCTGCAATTAATATGTAATCAGATGCAGAAATACGGAAGTTTAGTGTCGTTGAGCACGTGTGAGGTTTCGGAACGCTAATTGTCATTGGAGAGATCCTATAATATCACCAGAGAAAGACAGGAGGAGCGCATTGCAGAAAACAATATTGTAACGAAAAGGGGACAGTAGATGTCAAGAGCACATTACCGAACTGCCGCGGATGCAACCATGGGAATTGCAGAGACCAGAGACAAGCCAGTAAAAAAAGAAGAACCCTCGACGATCATCAAGAACGACCACGAATGCAATCAACAGTCACGCAAAGCGGAAAAGATTTTTCAACGTTAGGAAAGTATGCTTAAAAAGGGAGGGAACAAAAACTAAATCTGCAGAGGATAATGCAAACCTATTTGTAAACCAAACTACAATTAAGGGCATAACCTCAGATACCTGTAGGACCCTTTTCAATGTTTCTTTATAGGGCTGTTTCTTTTCATCATCAACTTAAACAGAACCATCTTGAGCTACCTATCATCAGATGTTCACCACTTGTTGTCTGCATGAGGTAAATAATATCCACAATATTTTTAAAAATAAATCGAGCGCTCTCATCTACCTTCGAATGGTATAAATTCGTTTGCCTATAGAGAACATGCGAAAAGAGAACATACGCTTCTAAAATTGTATTTAGATGGCATTCGCTGAGATGACCAAGTCTCCCAACAACGTTAGTGAGCCTTTAAAACAAAGTGTGGATAAAGAAGGCCAAAATTCTCATTTTGAGACAATAGGGGCGTTTTGATAAAATCAAAGTAAAACAAATCGAATGTTAGTCAATATATGTTTTGGGATTCATTGTATCCACGGGATACAAAAAAGGCAATACAAGCACAGTACTGCCCTTTTGTCTCGATTGCCATTCACTCTTCTTCTACGCATGATCGTGAAAGACTCTAACGTCAAGTAACGCTGCGACTTCCTGATAAAATATTTACCGATATAATTTTTCTGTTTCTACGCTGTCTTATGTTTTATTTCTCGGCCAGGGTCAGTTATTATTTTTCTAGTTATTACCATAAGCTTGTAGTATGCTGCTGGTTTGGCACAGGAAGATCATATATAACATTTTCCACTACTATCAGGGAATGTGGCAGCTAGACTTCTAATCCAATGAGTGCCATTGATGAAAATGAACAGTCTTCGACTTTGTCAACGAACTAATGCCTTTCCTTTGGATTCAGTGCTGCATAAATGTATTTCTAGGCGACTGGAGTTCCTGATTGCTGAAGACATGAATAGTTCTGCTTTGACTTTGTACTGCGGGTCTACACTCCATGACGGTGCTCGCATACGGATTATTGCGCAGTATGTGTTCACATGCAAGTTTCGATTGGCCAGGGGTTCGAATCCCGCAGAGAAAGCTAAAAATCAGGCAAGTATGGATTGACGGCGGCAATTAGGCCTCGAATGGCCATTCCGATGTGTTTGCACGAATGTTGCCATCTTGGATTCATCATCGTCAGAAAAGTTGTTATTGTAATCCAGTTATCCTGAACCAGAGACAATTTCAACGTAACTTCTAACAAGATTACAGAGCGCTGATCATTTTTGTCTACATGCTATCCTCAATCTTTCCAAAAACAGTAGGATTCGTATCAAAATGTCTACTATTTGCTGGGGCATCAAATAAAACAAGATTTAAAAATTAAGAGCATTCAGTTAAATAAAACAATGACACTTAGCAAAAAGGGAAATTAACAAGACTAACAGCTTGCATTTGGTCAAAATTTACTCATATATATCAAGACCGTTGCGGTTAAAGTATGCGTTTTCAGAAGGGGATTTGGTGTTTACTTCGAAATCAAGCATGCAGTCTCCCTCTCTCTTTAGTCTCGCTAAACATTTTTTTAGAACAGAAAAATCAAGTTCAAATGTAATTGTAACTGTCATCAAGCATTCTGATAACACACCATATCTTGCAAGTACAAAACAAAAGCAAAAAAAATGGCACATGATCAGTAAATTTCTGCAAAAAGAACAAGTTTTAAATTAATTAATTTAAAATAATTTCGGTTATCTAAAGTTAACCACGGGGGGTATAGTTAAGCTTTTCAGAAAAAGGTGGGTAACACTTTTGGAAATTATTAACGAGGAAGAAAGCACACAAGAAAGTTAGATGGGACGTTGCCACACGAAAATTTACCAAAACATAATGGAACTTAGATAAACACGAAGGAAAAAGATGTTTTCACTCGTAATATTTTGATTTCCTTGTTAATTTCCTATGCTCTACACTGTAGAAAAAATTGCTCGTTCTTTATTTTATAGGGATTCCTATAATTGCCAATTTCATTTCAAGGTGAATTTAACATTTTATCGGCTTTTTTACAGCAGGTATGGTCCGATACTGCGAGGTTGCATAACCTTTTAGCAGCGTTCCGAAATTGTCCTCAAAGCAGTCTAGAACTTCATTCCATGGAAGGTCAGCCGACAAATTAATGCATCAAATTGTTTATAAACGAACACAATATCGGAAACATTTTCAGAGCTCTGAATTGGAAATGACGGTTCAAAGTATTGTTTATCGTACCGTAAAAAAAATATACGGCACAGCAATGCGCATAAAAAGAGTTTGCTTACCCTCTCGGGAACTTTTTGTTATCCTCTTTAATGGTTTTAAGTCTATATACTCTGTCGTATTCATGAAAAGACCGTCAATGGTTTGTCAATTTATGAAGTTTGGTTCATTAGATGCCCCTGATGCCTATCTCGGGTTTCCCGAGTAGATCGAGGGCAGAGGTCACTTCCGGCAGAACCGACTTAATTACACTATGAGCTGTACTTTTTTCATTCCTTGACAATGAGCTCGCGGGAGGATTCGAAACGTAGGACAACTAAACCCCTGGTCCCCGATAACGTCTTACCTTCTTCTTCATAGTAAACATGCATATAATTGTATACAGCGTAGACAGAACATTGATATATAAGCTTTTGACTAGTCGCAAAGTTTTGTTACTGAGAAAAAGAATACTTGATCGCTGGGACAATACGTTTATTCGCCTGATTTTTCGACATCCGTCACTGATTCATCCCCAGAGACATTAACAGTAGCAGAAACGGGTAGTGCATGCACAGAAGACTGCAGTATTTATAGGATACAGTCATTACTGCAAACATACAGTGACAATGTACGTTAATTGCCTTCTTGCGCGTGGGTAATTTGTTTGACGGCACGCGGGCTCTGACCTGTTGAACTTTAATCGCGGGCGGTGAGCTTGGGCATGACGATTGTTCGGCCATCTGGTTCTCCGGTATTGGCGTACGATGAGGTGGTGGCCTGCCAGTTTCTTAAGTGACGACTTGCTTTGGCCAAATTGAATCTCCGCATTGAATATGGGTGGAGCAAATCGTTGCACTTGTTTATGGATTGGAGGCCCGTGAACCATGACTCAAGTAGTCCTCGGCTGCCCCCATTGTCACCTCTTGCGAGAATTTTGGCCTCATCAAATTGGAACGTGTGGCTGGGTCTCGTTGAATGAGCTGCAACTTGTAAATTGGTATCATTTCACCCTTCTGTTGCCGCGCGCTCGGCAATTTGCATCTTGAGACGTCTGCCAGTTTCTCCGACATAGCTGCTCTGACCGCAAGTGCACCAGATCCTGTATACGACCTCAGATATTTCTTGCCGTGGCAGTGGGTCTTTCGGCTTGATTATCTGACGCCTTATGGTTGCCTCCGGCCTGTGTGCGACTCTAACTCCAAGTGGTGCGAGAAGGCGGCCGACGGCTTTCGATACATTTTTGACGTGCGGGATCGAACGCCAACTCTTGGGGTTGGTGCGCTTTTTTTGGCCATCTCGTTTGCGCAAGCACTGGTTGACGAAGTTGCGCCCGTAGCCATTCTCCCTGAACACCCGTCGAAGGTAGTTTACCTCGGCAACTTTATCTTCTTGTTCGCTGCAGTGCGTCTCAACACGCCGATAGAGCGTTTTCACGCAACTGCCTTTGTGGCTGATTGGGTGGTTGCTGTTGTAATTCAGTACAAATAAACATAAAAAAACATATCGTTCAGGCGAATATACACATTGTCCCATATTCTTCTTCTCAATTGCTTTCTGGAACACGCATGTTCGCTTCCATCAGTTTTGTTACTGTAAGAACATGTTGCTCAATGCATATACGATTGCTTCATTTGCAGATGTTGACCTCTTCACGTATGTTAAGAAACGATAAAGAACAACGAATGACAAGGTTAAGTGCATGAGTTGACTCACTAATACGGCTTGTTGAATGTGAACTCCATAAATCATGGCGCTGATGCCGATCGTGGGCACATTTCAAGGCAAGTTTCAACGCCTTTGGTATCTAAATCTTCGCTACATTGTGAATGCGGCATCTCTGTTCGAGTACCTCTGCGTTAAAAAATGTCAAAGCAGAAAAGGTCTGTTCTTACCGGTGACAATCGGATATAGTTGAGAAGTTTCGGAAGATATTTGGTGGACCAAGCGCTCGTGAAAACTTAACCAATCTGTTACTTCATCGGCAAATAGGGCTTTGAAAACTCTATCGGTGGACAGAACCATACTCCCGCCACATACACCTGACAGGTGTGCAACCTACCAGTTGATGTCTCGTGTTCGCGTCCTCAGCTGCGTTCAGTAGATTGTCCATGTCTTCCCTTGAGTGAATCCTTCGTTTCCTACAACAAGCATAAAATATTGACTTTTCTGCTTGGTTATTTTTTTATCAAGTCCCATGTGGACATACTCACCGCTACACATTGCCGTAACCTTTGTCCGAGTGCTTTTCCTCACCAGAAGCGTACGTCCATCACCTGGTAGGTTGGAGGCCACATTATTCAAAATTTTGAGAAGCTTCGTCCGGTGTTTAATCGGCATGTTGCAGTCTATTGCCCAAGGCCGCAAAGCACTTTTCAGCGTTTCCTCCTGCTTCATCGGCGGGTGTCCAGTAACGTTGCTTGTTGATGGTTCTGTTACTTCTTCCGCTGACGAATAGTTCCAGGCATTACCTTCCTCCCACGATGATGTGCTACAGTCGGATTCTTCAGATGCGTAACTCCAAGAGGAGTCAAAAGAGTCTGACAATCTAGCCATTCCCTTTGCTTCTTGCTCAATTTTACATGTATCTTTCAGATATCCACGTAACGCACGTCTATTAGAGTTGTTTTCAACCTACTAAGTTATTAAAATTGAATTTTTTGAGCTCCTAAGTCAAGCAAATAGCCATACATTGGTCATGTTTCGCTCGGCAGGACATAGGTAATCCACATTGCCTGGCGAACAGGAAATAGAGGAAAATCAAGATACGTCAAGCCGTTGGCAGTGTCTGGTAGGTCAGCGCACAGAAAATTTATCGGTTATCGAGAGTATTACAGATTTTCCCATACCCAGACAAGCATATCTCACCCTTGTATATTTTTTTATATCTGCTAGACCGAGAAACCTGACGATGGTTTACAGGAAGATAACAACTAACACACTGCTTCTTACCCTTCACAGCAACCACCCGCCAGTGTACTTACGGAAGTCGGATTCACTGCAGTGCATTTACTAAGCCGACACCTATGTAGCTACCCATTATTCTCAGTCATGCTTCCCTCGGACGCCGCGGGGACAAGGTCACTCCATGTCTAGCTTCCTCAAAGCGGTCTGGTCTCACTAGCCAATCACTTGTCAAGGGCGAGGCCAGCGCACAAACTGTGGGGGGTTTGTTTACCCTCATTAACTTCCAGAGCCGACGACTCAATGTTCGGTTGTAGCTATCCGGACTCCGGTGGTCTACTAGCCGGACTGTGTCTCTGGACTCCGGCCCTTTCATGGCTGGACTACACTTGTCTGGGAGTCACTTGTATATTACTCATATTCTACTCCGTCTGACCTTATTAAATCATTCATAACAATCTGGCCTTCCACGCCATATTCTATTCAACTAGCTTATATATTTTGGGATAAGTTATATCGCCTATTATCTGACTGGACCACATCGTATTCCACACCTACCTGTTTGTTCACAGGCCTCTCCACTGGAAACCCTGCTGAGGAGCTGACATGCTTTGCAGCACCTGAATGACGTTTCATAGCTGAACGAATGCATTTCTGTAGGACTTTATGTCAAACTTTCCCTCCGTTGCTGAACTTGCAAACGCAGCAGGTTCGTGAAAATCAATAACCGAGGTTTCTTTGCCCGTTGTTTAGGATTCTCACTCGTATTCATCATCAGAGGCGGTTGCAAACCTTTATTTTTAACTGCCCTTGTCATTTCTGATGTCAGACTGAACGTATGCTTAAATCGCGTGTGATGGATAGACACCTGAACCCAACTGTCTGCCCGCAATTTCACTACGCCTAGCTAATCATGCACGCCTCAAATAACACAAACCGACAATAGCTGGAACTCTGTGCCTCGGATGAGAATTCTGTCAATCAATTAATTGATCTGGTGTCGCTATATGGAGACGTATACAGCCGCCTTTACACAAATGTCCCTAAAGCATGATCGGCAGCCCCCATCTCAAACGTTCACCTGCTTGGTTTTGCCCTCAGCGCCCAAGTGTGAAACATCAGCCAATTAAGCAAATGTTTTCCCATCACTTTTCTTATTATGAACAGCATGTGAAACATGTTAGAAACATTTTAAATCCCTTACCACGTCCTTGAATTTTGCCGTCTAGTATGCTACAGCTACAGCAATCAGATAACTTGCATAATTGAAAATCTAAATAATTGAAAAACTTGAAAATTGCCACTTCATTCACTTCAAGTTTTCAGCAGTAGCCTATGCAGATTTGACTATTTAGGTATTCCAGTGTAGGACTACTAGAAGTATGAGTGCCAGTGTGCTAAATCTCAAGGTTATCGATGTCATCGATAACTTTCGTAAAACCTTTCCGGGAAGGTTTTATGTTACGGTGGGTTTGAAATTAAACTGACAAGCTAAAAATATCTAGCTCCATCTCTGAACGGGTACCACGAACCTACGCTTATCTCCAAATATAGCATTTAAGTAGACGGATAATGTACTTCCTGCATACTATCTAACTTACCAGCGAGCAGGTCGTAAGAAAAACGCCTTTTAATGAAGGGAACTAGAAGCAAAATACTTATTTTGGTTCTCTGCTTAGAGTAGAAAATCATAATTCCATCTACAGAAAATTCTAAAGCTCAAATCATGCTTATTGACTATATACTTAATTTGGTAATTTCATACTTTCTTAAGTGTAATTCTGTGACTGATGTTTACGAGGGTATTGAAAGTGCACTGAAAATTTTACGTTCAACCATTGAAATTATTACCGGATGTGATCAAAACTTCTTCTTGCAGTTAAAGTTTGTGGTTGGCTCATGTTTTTTCACGTTCAGGCTACAGTCAACTTAACTTGTATTTTTGTGTCCTTTTGATCAAGGCACTTTTTTAAATTCTAACGGAAACTGTCAACCTATCCACACCCTACCGCAGTAAACTTTATTAAGCAGAAAAAGGCGCCAAGGCGGAAAAATTATAACAAATGATTAATGACCCGAAAGTGATTATTTGCCTCTACCAGTAGGATCTGTAGAGGCTTTATCACTACAAATATACAAAACGTCTTAGCAAATAC
>JAYGXS010000002.1:17278210-17298183 GCA_036362985.1 Ligula intestinalis | reverse complement strand
AGTCTCTGCATACATTTGAGTGATGTGTGCACGCTGGTAAACTTCGCAACCAGGGCGCCAGTGTCAACGTTAGTCTGTTAAACAGAAGATATCGTCCACATATTGAACTTTAAATACAAGGACATTGATGGTGTCCCTTAGAGTCGTTTTCTCGATCTCGCCCATAAAGAGATTTGCGAGAAACGGACCAAGTGTTGAGCGCATCGCCACACCATCCATCTATCTGTAAAACTGGGTCCACTTCTGGCAAATATCTTCACGGGACAAACTAGAGGCTACGCAACTTAGCCACTCGATAAATAATCTGACGTACTAATAACGGTACGTCGAAGAGATATTCACGATTGCATCAGACCAAACCAACTTGTCAGCTTTAATGAATAAATTAAATCAGGCACATCCGTCTATCAAGTTTACAGTAGAAAAGCAACTGGCTCGCTCCCATTTCTTGATGTACTGCTTAATAAAAGGGCTTATGGGACTATTTAACGGAAGGTATACCGTAAGAAGACGTGGTCCGGGCAATACATCCATCTTGCTAGTTTCGTACCGTTAAACTTTAAACATAATGTAGTCCAATATTTGACGCAAAGGGCGAAAAGGATCTGCTCGAATGATAGCATGGAAGAGGAGCTAAAGATTATTGAAGGCGTTTTTCGACAAAATCGGTATCTCAGTCGATTGATTACAAAGAACGTGGCTAAAAGGCCACTATAAACCCACATTGTCAACAGCAGAGAAATAGCGAATATTCATCAGGGTCACATTTCAAGGGGACAGACAAAGCGAAATCCTAAGAAAGCGCCTGATTCAAGCTGTAGCAACTACATTCCCAGCAGCCAACGCCCATGTATTTTTCTCAACTGCTCCCATCCTATACGGAGAGATCAATGACAAACTGCCAGCCCAGACCACCTCGTCGTGCATATATTCATTTACATGCTCCTGTGGGGCGGGATATATTGGTCGCAGGAGCCGGCGTTTGCCCAAGAGTACGGGAACACATTCCAGCATAGTCAGGAAAGGGCCAACTAAAGTTTATGAACAGTTCACTTTCAGCGCATCTGGTAGACTCAGACCATTGGATGGATGCCAAAGAGGCCTTCCGAGTGATCTACAAGGTACCCTCAAGCTATTTAAAAGTTCTTGGACAGCGTCTGTTGGCTACGGCAGAAGCGGCCACCACCAGGCTAGGCTGGCCAATCCTGTGCGCCCAAAAGGTCTTCGTCGCGGCACCGCAGTAAGCATGGTCAAAAGCTGCTAATCCAATAGCCAGCAGCTTAGCACCTCAGCCGACTACAAGTTTTCCCCCATTCCCCCTGCCCTGACAACCGTTTTATTTTCTTCTACTAACCTGCATAGCTTATTTACTTAATTACCAAATAAATGTAAAGTCTGATGAGAATTATCGAAAACTAACGTATGTTCGCCATTTCATCTTCTGGAATGCAAACATCCTAATTTCGATAAGTTTCGGTATGACGGCCGCTGTGCTTACGATGGTTTATTCTCCGATTAAGAATTTCAGTGTGGACACGAAATGTCGAATAAAGAAAACTGTTGTTTGTGCGACTGCGTATTCTCCTTTCAAATAACTTGATTCACAGCCTATGATACCACACAAAAACCTTAAGGCAAACTTGTTACTGAAACTGTATCAGTAGATATTTTTACGTCGATGTTTTTACCTTGACAAACCACTCGAACAAATGGAATACGCGCCAATTCGTTGTACAACACATTCAAGACGTTCACTGCACTGAAAGCATGCCCAATTACTGAATAAGTATATTCGGTAAGTAAGTACAACTGTGAAGAAAAAGAAAAAAAGATGAGGTGGAGTAAGATATTGGGGAACACAAAGATGTGACCGTCAGGAGCACCGTACGGCAATCGGATGTGTTGGTCTACAACCTGGCTTTACTTAGACGACTGAGTCGCCGCGGGGGTAGGGTGGTGGAAGGGAGCAGTTGAACGCTGATGCTTTGAGCAGTAGACCGGAGACCAGAGACAGAGGGTGGGAGCTCGGCGAGGTAGTGCTGTGTGCACTGATGTAGCTAAGGCATCAGGTATTACCCTGTTTGAGGCAGAGCTTTGAAGGCAAGGTAGGCTGATTGCGTAGTCTGATTTTTGGGCCAGCTGGGACGGGCGGGGAGGGGCTGCTGGCTGCGGCTGCTGTACTGCTGTCCCCTCCTGGAAGATTCTTTAAAGCTGAGTGATGGGCAACCTTGCCAGAAACTGGGGTTCGGCGACTGCTTGAACTGCTGCGTGCATAAAGAGCGCAAAGGTGTAAGACGATGTGCTAAATTGAGGCGTTAGATCAAATCAGTGCTCTCGGATTTAAACTCAACTATTCTACAGAAGGCCAGGAACGTAATAGAGATAGCTAAGGGACACCTGCCGTATAGGGCACAACGAACAGGAATGGCCCACTGTGCCCTGGAGCTCACTAAAGAGCCCACGCAGGCAGCCACATTCCGACCTGTAGGTGATGTTGAAGTGGAACCGAAAAAGACAAGGGAGATCGTCATGGTCATTTTGGGCTATTTCTAGCTTATTAGCCTTTATCAGCCAATCATATCCGATCCCAAGTATGGGTCACCCGAGACCCTTGGTACCTGAGTTCAAAATTTCGGTAGGAGTACCTCGTGGTGCCCCTCGGTCTTATGGGCTTCTAATTTTAGGAGAGAGGACGGTGGGGCATGTCAGGGAACAAGAAAGTTAACAATAATCCTGTAAAATAAGAAAAATTACGAGGGTAAGTTGGGGCGCATACTCCAACCTCGGGCAGGAACACTGAAGTACGCTTTAATATCACCGCCTACCCCCCACCGGACCAAACGGTGAGCGCGTGTATGTAGGGGGAGTGTGCCCTGACCTCGGGCGGGATCACTGAGGTAGTAGTGCCACCAGCCCGAACTAGGTTAAATGTTAACGAGTGCAGAAGTTGGAAGATGGTGGAATTTACCCTACATAAAATTTTGAAGTAAGCGAGCATTCCCGTGGTTAACGTGCAAGGCCATTTTTGCTTAATTGACTGACTTAAGGGGTTATTTTATGTGGTAGCCTCCAAGGACCCCTCTGTAGTCTGATGCCATCATCCAATCCCTACTGGGTAGACGGCCGGCATGCAGAAAACAGGAATCGATTGGGTAATTCAACCTACTTAAAATATGTAAGTAGATGGTTATAATGAATAAGGACACTTCTGTGACCCCAATAGGTACTCTTACTCATCATTCAACTTTCGCACCACATGCTCCTTGATTTTGTCGGTTACGATCGGGAATATGAGAATTGTAGGGGGTTCACCGATCTACCTAACGAAGAAAAATGTCTCTTCGTGGCCTGGAGCCAATTAAAGAATTCGCCTAGACAATCCAAAAGCAACTCGTAGGATACTTTAAGGTGGAGCCGACCGATTGATTATGCCTGGCTGATGACGTTTAATAAGCCAGAAATAGGCATCCCCATTTCCCGTGTCTTTGTCAGTACCACTTCAACACATCAAACTATGTCTAGGTTAATAAACGACGAGAAGGCCATTAATTTACAATGGCATATTTTTTCTGGCGTCCTGTACAAATTGATTGATTTGCACACTCGAACCATATAACTGCAAATAGATGACAGGCATTTAATTGACCAAAGAATTCAATCTTCCGAAAATGCTTTCATTTCGCAAAGTAAATTTTCAGCTTATAGGAACTTTAAAGGATATGTGGCTGCCGATCAAAAACTAGTAACAGTTAATAAGTTCGACGGGTTCAAAAAAAATCATGTTTGCAGACGATATACAGATTTGGAGGTCAATCGAAAGCTCAGAGGATGGACACACCTTACAAAATGACTTGGATCGATTGCAGAATTGGTGCTAAAAATCGCTACTGCAGCTCAACTTCAACAAAGACCAAGTCATCCGCTACGGTCTAGTCGAAAAAAGATAATACAATTTGAGTATTACTACTCGATCGGAGGTCACCAACTCAGGCAAGTGAACGAACTACGGGATCTAGGTTTATTATGACGCCCAACCTCAAACCGGCAACTCAATGTGCCAAAACCGCAAAGAAGGCTGTGTGCATCCTAGGAGTGATCAGAAGGTCCTTTCTCTATTTTGATGAGGAGCTTTTTGTGCGAGTCTTCGGAACATTTGTTCGGCCGATGTTAGAGCATTGCGTCCAGGCATGGTGCCCTTGGATGAAGAAAGATTACGCAGTGCTGGAGAAAGTCCAAGGAAGGGCGATCAAGCTAGTCAGCAGTTTAGAAAATCTACCATATAAAGGTCGCTTAGATAGGCTCAATCTTTTTCCTCTGCATTATAGGCAATACAGAGGAGATATGATCATGGTGTTTAAACTCGTCAGGCGAGTAGACTTGGCTCTTCAGATGGCTGACTTCTTTGAATTCGCACAAAAGAAACATCTACGAAGTCATCCGAACAAACTGAAGAAACACCATGCCAAACTAGAAGTGCGGGCAAATTTATTTTCCAACCGGGCCATTGAAGACTAGAACAAACTATCTTCCTCAGTTGGTCTTGCTGAAACCGTCGACTCATTTAAAAGGAGACTCGATCTTACTAAACTTGCTGGTCATACATTTGGTAGACAACAACGATTTGTATAATGCATAGAATGGGTTGAAACATTCATGATCTGACAGCATCGATCTGTAAAAAGGGTTTTCAAAGGCTCTGCCTATCTCCCTTATATATATACTGAATTATAAAAAGGATTGCTTCTAGAAGGTATGAGAACGAACTGGAGCCATTAGCACGAGGCAATAACTTACGGGGATGGCTGCTGAGCGGTGCGACGATCAATGACGGCATTTATGCCGTTAGCAATGCTAGGTTCAAACTGGGAAGCCAGTCGGGAACGCAGGGCTGCGATGCTGGCTGACGTGTTTTCCGGGCGTAGAGGAGGCCTGACGGCGTTCGCCTGCCATCGCTGTGAGGGCGCCTTTGACTTTTAGAAGAAAAGGGAACATGAAATGGAATCCTGGTTAAACGATTTACTCAAGTATACCCATAACTGTGAGAATTGAGGGAATGCAGTAAAGTAACCGTGTTTTGATACCCGTACCTTGTTCGGGGAAAGAAAAACGAACACGTAAGGCTTGTCGGTTTCACACTCATTTGTGGAGTGGGGGACGAAGAACCGTTGCCTAGGCAAGTAGGAGGATAGCTCGGGTGGAAGATTAACTGTTGATTAGTAAAGAACGCTCTAAACAACTGAGCTACGAGGCCTCACCGGGAGCCGTTGTCGTGGGGGCCTCGTAGCTTAGTTAGCTTGCAGTTATCTTGGCGGGTATATCGGCTCTAGTGAACTTTAAATCACGGCTCTCGGGGGGGCGTCGCAGCTCAGTTGGCCAGAGTGTTGGCTGTAATAAAGACTTCCGCTGGGTGGCGTGGGTTTGAATCCTACCGAGCTGGCCAGGTTTTTCACAAGTGTGTCAAAACAGTTATTGAAATCTGCCAAACCCTTCTCTACTAATCAATCAGTTTACGACAGCCCAATCAGCAGGAAAGGAGAAAGGGCATGACCGGAAATGAAACTATCAACAAAGAAAAATTTACACATTTCGACGTAAACAGTTTGTATACTAATAAAGCTGGAGGATTATAAGTTGCCTGAGACGTTCAGTAAATCAGCCCGATTACCGAACGGGACAAAGCCGGTCATGCAGCTGTGGCATTTCAAACCGCCCTCTACCGACCTCCGGTTTTTGGGAAGGCCGGCTGACAAAAATCAAATAGAAAGAAATGGCTATTCCCATCATCGTTTTTTTTCCACATCGCCATCATCTGGGCCGCAGTCCAAAGCCAAAAGAAAACTTCCATTTCCCAGATACATATTTCACCGATATTTTACCGCTGCATTATACAATGGCAAAGGGTTCGGCATTCTTCGGGTGCTTTCTGACAGATTCTCCAGTTACTTCACATACCCTTATTTTGAATATTACGTAGTAATTCCATTGAAACTGATGGATCTCGGCTCAAATCAATGTTCGTGCTAAGGATGCAAAGTTTCATTCCGAAGGATTATCAAAAGTTTTAAAAAACGCAACAGTACGTACTGCCTACTGTGGCGTTGGGTCAGCCCCCACGCATCTAGTCTTGGAAGTTGCCCGACTCTTACCCGTGCCGTACAGGCTTTCTGTTCAAGCCAGCGGCAGAGACAGTTCCGACTAACAGACTTCTTCTCAAATAAAATCGTCAGCACTCGCTGCGACAACATCGCAAAGATATCGCAAGCCATCCAAGAAAGAAGACTTAGGTGGTTAGGAAAAGTTCTTCGTCGCATTATAATGCGTGTTTGGTGCACGGTAAGTGCGCAGTAGAAAATAAACTAAAGCTGATTGTAATTGGTGTACTTAAATAAAGTCCTAGGGAAAAAGAAAGCCTGCAGGCCAATAAAAACTATTAGAGCAACCCTAGTCGTTAATAAAAGAAACATCTACGACAATAAAATTATCAAAGCAACTCCTTTGACCATTGGGTTGCTTGTTGGTTAATGAAGGAAGCTTATGTCCATTAGGCGACTTCGCAAGAAAGCCATACAAAAAATGCTTTCCGATAACCTGGTTACCAGGCCTTAGAGCATAATCTAACTGTCACCGCGTACTAACCCCATATGTACGCGACCGTTTAAATGCTACTGTGAAAAAATCTATACGAATAAGGGGGCCAGTGTTGATAAAAAAAATGATGAAACGGGAGATGCCAGCATGATTTTTAAAATGAGAATAAACAGTTCTATCGGCACGCACCTGATTGCCGGGTGGCTAGTAAGGAAAAGCATCACAAGATGGAATCCAAGTCTCTGCTAATCTGTCAATGCTTACTCCCTGAGCTATGAGAACACATCCTATAGGGTGTGACTAAAAATATTATGTTAAATGAGGACGCCTCCGGGATACGACTGACTGATGATGGAAAAGGAATCGAAATGGAGACTCTTACTCCCTCGGTTCTTTTGCAGCCGAGATTCCCAATTACTAATACATAAAGGCTTGGCTGGCCGCAATCCCTCAGCCTCAAAGCAAAGCAGAAATTAATAGTTTCGTTCGGCAAGCAAGATGGACCGGTTCATGCTACTCCTGTGCGACCAAGTTGGAAATGAGTACTCCGTGCATTTCCTTGTCTTTTAGTCATTCGCTCCTTGTTGTTAAGACTAGAACCTTCGACAACCCCACAAACATACTATAAAATACCTTCTCGTGGTGCAAGTAATTGTATTGTAATACCTCCTATCTAGCCTGAAGCATGTTTTTTTCTCACGCCATTGTCTCATCCCATTACTAAGTACTCTGCTATAAGTTCCTTAAGGAATTCGGCTGGTCTAAAGTTTTGGCAATACAATGCCCATTTTGGATTCTTACATACATATCAAAGATGACTTGGATTAGAAATCTTAAAAACACATTAAAGTGCGTTGAGCTGGCTGGAATTAGGCATTGTCCGGACACCATCTTCCTGTCCAAATCTTGACTGAAATAGTACATGCACAGCCAAGCAGCAGATTGTGAAAGAATGGTAGCGCTCCTGGGAAATCGAGAGAGACTGAAGAGCTAATTTCGAGCCAATGAACGGTCTTTACCTGGTAATTTTGCGTTGACGCTCCGGGTTCTGTTGAAGAGCTTTCGGAACTTTTTGATATTGATGCAGAGGAAGTACTTGAGACGACACCAGTATGACCAACCGGCTTGTCCTTTCGAACACGTGCGGTATCACGCGATTCGAATGTCGGGCGAAGCATTTCGCTCTTCTGGACCGTAGACTCATCCCGCGACTCGAGATCAGCTAAAGGACTGGCTGTCGTGGCAGAATCCGTCACAGTAGGGTGTTTGCGTACATTAAACCGACTGCCAGACGATCCCGCAGGTCTGCCGTCATTCTGCATTAGGCCACGGACTCTTTCCGCCAGAGAGGACCTTACATCGCCTTGAGCTCTTAAACCTACTAGGGTCCTCTGACTTGGCTCGCAAATAACACGCACCGACTTCTTTTTGGGAGTCCTGTGACAAGGGCGCAAGAGGTAAAGAAACGGTTTCATAAATCACCATTAAATTATTAAGGACAAAAGGGGAGGGCTTTGCTGTGAGGCCGCTTTCGTATTAATGATAAAAACTACTTTCACATTTTCAGTAGGTCGAATTTTAGCCTATCCAAACAGCTCCTTGATTTATGGAAGTTGCTGTAAAAGTTGTCTCGGTCTACGGGATTCCGTTTCACTCTTTTTGTCCTTTCCGCAACTGTTTCATGTACATTTTAGTTAAAGCACAAGCGGCTTTACTTTCGTTCTTAGTGTGCAGTTTTGAAGCACCGTCACAGCCACTGGTTTGCCCCACACTAATTCCCCTTTCACCACGAATTACGTAATAAACTTGGGCGGGGAAAAATTTTGCCATTAGGTGGCCTCACAGGAAAGCCCTACCGACAAAATTATAACACTGCTGCCGAGAACAAGAGAAGCACTGAGATAAACTGAACTACACACAGAAAGGTCTGATGAAGCGAAGGATAAAAATGGAGGACGCAAGATTTAATTAAGGCGAATACTCAACCATAATATGCCCCACTCATCGGGCTACATTAATAACTAAGCGATAGTTGAGAAACTTCTACATGGAAAATCTTTGCCGAATTAAGCCGACTAAACATATAAAGAATTGGGGGTAGATTCGGGAGGAAGTTCACAAGATCCACCTGATCATAAATGCACAAACACTGAGAGGAGCCCCGCAAACCATCTGCAACAAGAGTATCGGAAATACATACAGCTGCATTTTCGGAGGTGTAGGTATTTTGGTGGGTTCCATAGAGTCTTCGGGAATAGTAAGTAAATTTACACGACTGACTGAGGTCGAAGCCACCTTCATTGCACTTAACGCGAGCTCCTTCGACGTGCAGCAATGGGAGCTGCCTAAGAAAGTGAAGTTTTGCCTGTAAACGCAAACCTTAGAACTTCGCAAAAGTCTATGTTTATGGTGGGTAGGAATTCCTTGTGGGGCCACCTGGGGAACGTGTGAAGCGCGCCGCTCAGGCTCACGGGCACCTGATTTTAGGGAAGGGGACGGGCGGAGCATGTCAGAGAAAAAAAATAGATCGCAAAATTTCTGCAAAATAAAAAAGTTACGAGGACAAGTTGGGTCGCCTACTTAAACCTGGGGAGAAGACACTGATATGGATTTTAATATAATCGCTAACCCCCCGCCCGACCAACGGCAAACGCGTATATGTAGGGGAGGTGTGCCCTAACCTCGAGCGAGGTCAGTGAGGTACATTTTCTAGTGGAACCACCAACATCAACTAGCAAAAAGGTTAACGCGACACAAAAGTGGAAAGATTGTAGAAATCACCCTACTTAAAATTTGTAAGCAAGCGGTTATTCCCGTGGTTAATTTGAAAGGTTAATTTCACTTAGTATCCTGACTTAAGCATTTGTGGTATGCGGTGACCTTCCGAGGACCATTCTGCAGTTCAATGCCTTCATCAAAGCCCTGCTGAACCGACGGATTGTATGTATAAAACTGGAAAATTGTGGGTAATTGAACCTACCTAAAGCATTCAAGTAGGAAGTTATTATACATAAAGACCTTTCGAGGACCCCAATTGGAAACCTTACCATTTTTGTCTTAAGCAGTTTCTAAAAGAAAGCGAGCTTACGCTGTTGCATTTGTGCAGTTTCTTGTTCGGACATGCAGCCTGCTCTTCTACAAGTACTCATTACTCCTTTCGCACAACTTCCCGCGTTTCCTGCAGCTCCTTTTTTAATTTGTTAGTTCTAACCATTTGGAGATTGTTTCTGATAATGTTGCAACAGTTTACTTTAGCTGGACACTAATCATGGCATATAAGTTTTTAAGTTTTTCCGGTTGGGGCAATTTCCGACTTGTTCGACCCCAAGTGATGCACCATCCGAGACTCGAACTCGCGACCTCTGTGATCGGAATCTAAAGCTCTATTCTTTGAACCACGAGCTTGCTGTCTTGCCGGTTTAGATCAAAAGGTATTGGCGTTCTTTGATGAACGTTTATCGATCGTCAACGAAACTCACTGGTTCTGCTCTACCTGGAGTCTTACTTTCAGATTCTGAGAGTTAACGCACAGCGGTGAGTTGTTTAGGCAATGCTAGCCGTCTACTCTACTAGCACAATGTATCGGCTATAGCTCAGTGTGGTATGAGTAAACAGTAAAATTGCGGGTTAATTCAGTCCTTTGAGTTCTGCTTAATCTAACTCTGGAATAGCGTTCTCTTTCATCCGAAGACGGTTCGCTAATTCCCAAGCCTATGCATAACAAATATGCACAAATCTGGGCCGATCAAAAGCTCAGAAGCCAGTCATAACAACATAAATAACTGAAATCGGGAATTTCTGTGGAAGTAACAAGGGCAAAGATCCAGAGGAAGGCCGTTTGATGGTTGGTGTTGATAATAACCACTTACTTGCACATTTTCAGTAGGTCATATTTCAGCCTATCCAAACACTTTCGTCAGTATGCTAACCGAGAGGAGTTATTCAAATATTCGTATTGGCCAATAGACGTGCTTTTCTGACCAGTGGAAGTTTAAATTGGTCGATTTTATTCTTTCCTTCTGCTTCACGTATGTTTTTACTTCGGTAAAACAATAACAAGCGGCCTTAATTTATTTTCTACTGTTCACTTTCCACACATTGAACACACATTACCTACTCCCTAATTCAGTATTTCACATTTAACCACAATTTACGAAAGAAACCTGGGGAGGAAACTTTTAAAATGTGGCGGCTTCACGATGAATCACTACAGTAACATGTTCCATGAAAACCTCAATCATAGTACTTTACGAAAGTTTCCTAAACAGTGCTGAGCTTGCGCCATGCAATTAGGGTTAGTTTACAATAGTCAGTAACATAAAAAAGCGCAGTGACAAGCCCTACCTGAGAAACTCACGACGCCAAGCCTCCAGTTCTTCAAGCGCTTCTGCACAGTCGCGCTGGAGTTTCTCAATGGAGGATAAGATAGGCCCACTCTCAGCCTCAGTGTCACAGGTAGACATTATTGAATCGTTCAGTTCGTTGTCGACAGAGCAGACCGGTTCGTCGTCTGCCTCCCTTGAGCTGGCAGCAGTGGCGGATCGTGGGGAGGTCTCGGGTGTTTGGAAAGAAGAAACCTGCGTCACCTCCTTTGCAACAGCCCCTTGGGGTTCTTCAAGTGATCTAGTCGATTCCAATGGCGTCCGAGGTGTTGGGTGCGAAAACGTCGGCGGATGCCGGGACCCAGAAGCACTGCTAGAGGGAGCCGATGGCGTCGCAGGACTTCTCGGGGTCGCGGAGCTGCGACGCTTGCGAAGAGCTTTGCTTATATCTCCGCAGACGACACCACCGCATGTTAATCTAGAGGTAGTACCTGCATCAATTTGTGGCAGAGGTTCTGCTTAAGGAAAAAATTGGTGAGAAAGGCAGAACTACTATTGGTATCAGAAATATACATTATTTTAAGAAGGGCATCGAAAAATACGGTCAGTTCTGTTAGATATCGGTAGGTTTATGGGCTCACAGTTCCAAATGGGACACTGGTAAAACAAAGTGCAAATCAAAGGCCCATGGGAGGGTGAAAGACACCAAAATCCAAAACTAAATCATAATTCACAGATTTCCTCGAAGAAATAATTAACTTTGAAGCATACTCAGCGTCCTCAGACTACTCTGATAGCGGGGATTCAATATACAAAGTCCTACTTAACTAACCAATCTCGGAGATATTTTGGAGGGAAGATTCGAGGTTGTCCACGATGACGCCATCATCTTCCACTTTCAGCCGTAACCGTTTTTCACTGGAACTCATATGTAATGCTGAGACCGGCCTTCGAAAGAGCAGGTTTGGTGAGATCGTCCCCTTTGGAGGCTCAGAATTGGAGGCCTCTGGACTCTCACACGTAGCGTCCTCGACCTAAACGCAGGAAAAATCTGCATGAACGCATGACTTAATGAAAACTAATACACTGGCGTCCCGCAATCAACAGCGCCAGAGGGGATGGCGGAGGGCATGAGCAGACCACTATCTGCAAGGCCGAACTCGGCCAAGCTAAGCTAGCAGAGGGCGAAACGACAGGGGGTTCAGATAGATTTACAGAGAACTTTATGGAGATCGTTAAGACAAAGATAGGATAAGCCCGAAACGGTTCCGTACCCGCCCATCCATATCGCCAGCGTTCCTTTTCTGTCAGGGATTTACACAGAGCCTCAAATCACAAAGCGGAGGTCAGGTCCTGTAACTCGATCGATGAATACCCTCCCTAAGAGCCTGTGGCCACATGCCTAAAGGATTAAACTTATTATTAATTAAGAACTGAAAGAAGCCGGTAAAAACCGCAGATTGAGTAAGATTGGCCGAGGACGGCTAATAAGCCAGAAATGGTCATCGGGTTCTCCGCTGTCTTCTCCATTGGGCACCCCCATAGCTTCACGAAAAATGTTTTTGTGGAGAACACACGAAGACCGATAGTAAGAAAAACCAAAAACTTGACATTTTCCGTACCCGAACCTACGTGACAGATATTTCTGAAACCTCTGAACGTATGCTAAAGCCGTTGAATATGGGTGTTGGAAACCAGCAACAGTTTACTATCCGTCTCTCGTTTGTAAAGCCTAAAGGACGAACACCACTTGAGGAGACCCCAGCAGTTGTTTACTCTGTAAGGTGTTTAGAATGTCTAGTCGACTACTGCCAAATTACAGAAATAAGTTAGATCGCATGTGCATGGCTATATTCTGCTATTCGACCACGTCAGTCCCCGCCACGTTACAAAGAGAAGACAGAATGAAATAAGCGTTTACTACTAATAAGTTGTTATTAGTCAGAAAGCGCACTTCTTTGATTAACAGTCAAGCGTTCTAACTACGGAGCTATAGGCTCGTTGTGTTTTCGGTACACTGATCACACTTCGTCCGCGTTTTTATCAACTATATATGTTGAAGATATTTTCGATCCATGCTTAAATAAATACATACTCACACAATATGCGTCAATAAATAATTCAAAAGATATGATCTTACGGACTTTCCATGCCATCCGTAATCAGTCAAGTACTTCGGTAGGATTTTAACTATAAAATATGCTTCTTAGTATAATTCAGCCCATGGTGTAGTGTACAAACTTAATAAGCCATTTAGGGACATTTACTTTTAACTATGTTGTACATTTAAAACACAGGGCTGGAAGTAATAAACACTATGTGCATAAACAGCTAAACAGACTGAAAAGAGGTAGGCTAAGACCATCAGGTGGAGGACCTTTGACAAAACTGAAGGCAACCTCGAAGTGTTCGTGGTTACGTTCTTAGGTGTGATCAAAGAATCACTAATACTACAGATTTTAATATACAATTTCCGTTACACAGAACACGGGTCAATAGAACATCCAATATCACACTGGATAATAGGATAAGCTGGCGAACATTCGTTTGTTTTCGATAAATTCTCATCAGGCCTTTACATTTATATGGTACTGAAATAAATAAACAATGGTGGCTGAAAATCCGCCAAAGCCCTCAGTGTTAACAGTAGAGAAGAAACGAGTCTTCATCAGAGTCCCATTTCAAGGGGACGGACCAAGCGAACTACTAAGGAGGCGCCTGAGTCAAGCCGTAGCAACTACCTTCCCAGCAGCTAACGTCCATGTATTGTTCTCAACTACTCCCATCCTATATGGAGAAATCGAGGATAAACTGCCAGCTCAGACCACCTCTATGTGCATAAATTCATTTACCTGTTTCTGGGTGGCAGGCGTTTATCCAAAAGAGTAAGAGAACACATCTCAGCATGGTTAGGTAAGGGCAAAATTACGGGCATAAATAGTTCCATTCTGGCGCCACATGCCTAAAGAATTAAACTTATTATTAATCAAGAACTGAAAGAAGCCGGTCCAAACCTCCTGTGTGCCTATACCTCGGATTGAGTAAGATTGGCCGAGGACGGCTAATAAGCCAGAAACGGTCATCGGGTTCTCCGCTATCTTCTTCATTGGGCACCCCCATAGCTTCTGACCATCGCGTGGATGCCAAAGAGGCCTTCCGAGTGATCTACAATGTGCCCTCGAGCTACTCAAAATTCCTCGGACAGCGTCTGCTGGCGACGGCAGAGGCTGCCACCATTAGGCTACGCCGACCAGTGCTGTGCGCCCAAAAGAACTTCGTCGCGGCGCCACAGTTACCATGGACGAAACTAGCTAACACGCCTACACATGGTGGAGCACTGGCCTCGTAAACGGACCCCCGCAGAGACGAACAAGTCCTAAATCCAACCATGCACACCTTATCACCTGCCTCGGACGCCGGACCGGCTAGAGATTGACCTTCTCTCCGCAACTTCCCAACCCCCCCCCCCCCCCCACCGACCCTGACAACAATAACGCGGAATCTGTCCACTAACCAGCATTGTTTATTTATTTCAGTACCATATAAATGTAAAGGCTTGATGAGAATTAATCGAAAACAAACGTATGTTCACCAATTCATCTTCTGAAATAGGATAAGCGGCTAAAAGGGAAACAGAAAGAGCATATCAAACTTGCCTTATCATAACGTCGGATGCAACCAGTTATTTACAGCCGTGCAGTTAGCTTATTCTTTGCCGGCTTAATAAAACAGCAGTTTTTTTACGAAAAAGTATAGACATTCTTGTCTGTTACTCCTTTTTCTATTCCATATAGGCTAGGTTAGACGGAGTTTTTCTGACAGAAATTGTAGTAGGGCATCAGCCAAAAAATAAACAAGATGAATAAGAAAGCATTGCGGAAAATATTGTGGTATGACAAAGCGGTAGTTTGACTCTATTCTAGAAGATATTGTACTTAAGGTTATAGAATCAACGGACACAACTGTAATAAAAAGATAAAGCAAAAAATCATGGGGAGTTCATTTCTATCAAGAATCGTCTATATGAAATGATTTTTGAACAGTCAGTGATAGTTGTTCGATCCGGGATTCAATTGAATATTCGCGTAATTGTACACATATCAATAATATGACCCACGATTCTTTAGAAAATATTGAGCTATTTTAAGTCAAATGCATACATTTTATTCCCCCCCCCCTAGTGTCAGTGACTCTGTGAATGCTATAACATCTATATGTATAAATATCGGCAAACATACGAGAGAAGTAGGTCCAATTATGTTACAACTGGGTAGGGTTCACTTCCTTGGTCAATTAATAATCGGAAATAAGTCCACGAGCCATTTTAGAGAGAACATTGTCCTACGAAATTAACCTATTCGGTCATTACAAAATATTATTTACGAAAAACAAAAAAAACTTTCTGATACCATCGCAGAGTTTTATTCCAGCACTGGCACTCTATAAAAGCATACGCAGTAACGGTAAAAACAAATCCTAGTGTCAAGACGAGTGGACCACTTCTGAACTGCAACCATGTTTCGTACACAGTTGAATATAGCAAACTATTTTAGGGCAAATTAATGCCAAACGTATGAAATAGTGGACGGCCTATACACATAGAATGAGCCAGCTTAGATATATGCTTGCGATGAGATTATATGCTTGCGAATACTACAGTAGTCGCCGGCTATTAAGCCCACCTCGGGCCCAGACCAAATTGGGCTTAATAAGCGGCGGGCGCATTAACCGGAGAGTCCTAGTTCTTGATTAGCAAACGCAGGATAGGCATTATACATTACATACCTACCGTATTATGTGTAGAGCTTGGTTATGTACAAGAAAAGAAAGGTGTTTATCTGTGTTTTCGAGACCTAGGGAGGCTAGCCAGACGACCTTTGTATGCTTTGGGGTCACGCGTGTCAGCATCGTCTAGCGTGGACCTGAACGCGTTGTCCCCTTATGGTATGTGTGTGTCCGCAGCGCTACGGTTCGGGTGCGTTAGCCTTTTGCGCTTGCGGCTTCCTTGTGTCGGGGTTTGTCCTTTTCACCCCTCATGTCTGCTGCCGTCCGAAAAGAGTTTCACCAAATTTAACTTGAAAAATGAAAGCAAATCACATCCGGCAAATTGGGCTTTGTAGCCGGCAACTGGGCTTATTAGCCGGCGATTGGGCTTATTAGCCGGCGGATTTTGCTGTGTAAAATTTCGTCCCAAGCTGATGTGGGCTTAATATGCGGCTGGGCTTATAAGCCGTGGGCTTAATAGCCGGCGACAACTGTATAACACGTACAGGAATAATAAAGATGCGGGATTTTTCGATCCCAAAATTTAATAATGCTTTGTGTGCAATTAATTACAGGTTTTAACGTCATGCCCACCGAGTTCAACAAACACCAATTGGCATCTCAGTCTGTTAGTGAAGTTAGTGAACCGATTTTGCTAGATATGCTGTCCAATATGTGTCGAGAACCACGATACGGCAGACATTTATTGCATATTTATTAAGCGTGAACAGGCCTACAGTTAGTTTGATTTGCGCATAACTTAACGGAAACAGAAAGATACGAATCATCTACCGCCAAAGAAAATATGTCACTGACACTTTTTCAATGATGAGTTAAAATTCAATCGGAATTAATTTTTTATGAGATTCTTGTGGGAAAAAATTGATTTGTTAGAGTAAAACTGGCCTACACACGGAGCTCAGCTGATAATAGCGAATTTTCAACCTTTGGAACAAAACGCTACTTTCCATCTATCGGAACTTAAATGCATTAAGCAGAATAAAAAGTTAAAGTTAAACGACTCTGCTAGAGTGGTTCAAAATATTTTTTGATAACGAAAAATTTGCATGCTGACTTGATTTTCTAATTGTTAGGAAAGGCTTCGATCACAAAATGATGAAAGATAGTAACGAAAAAGCACAAAAAGTAACTGCGTCTCCGATAATAAATAAGGTGTTGCATGAGCAGTCAAGTAAATATTAGACCCCTTTGCCCTTAGCAACAGAAAGAACTTCATTGACAGTCAATACGCGGTATGCAGTACAAAGAAACGTAGTGTATGTTCAGTTTTAGTTGATTTATTTCAACACGAGAGAGTGTTATGAGCAGTCGTGAATCACTCGACCTATAGGCACCAGTACTGAAAGTATCAAACTGGTTTATTGTCAGATCTATTGAACACTGAAATTAATAGGCAAGGCTTGTGAAAAGGATCAGATATACATACCTTCGTCCTAGTTGGGTACGTAGCATTATGGAAAAATAAATCGATTTCTCAAGGCAGGCTAAGATGACTGAATTACAAACAGTTAACTGTAATGACTTATATTTTTAACGCGACAAAAGCTAACGACAAAAAACAATATATTATGCATGGTTTTAGCATACGTTCGCATGAACATAGGTTTCACGAGTTGCGAACTAACTGCCAGTTGCATGCTCAAAAAGTGCCTATGATTCTTCAAGCCATTGATTGACTGCTAATAATTCAAACTTGCCATTGAACCGCTTAAAAAATTATAAAATTCCGAAGATTTTGACAGGCTTTAAGGTAAGTACTTATACTTTGAATAGACTATGTTTATGTAATGGAGCTAATCGATAGTTTTTATGGAAACTATGCGATATGGCTGATGCTCTTCACGTGAGGCCAAATCGACACATGTAAAAAACATGTGACAAATTAAGGAAAGTAAGGCATGAAACAAGCACAGTTAAGAAACTTACCGGAGCTTGAGAGCCAAGTCCAACTTCAGCAAGAACTGAGTTGATATACGCCCAGTTTTCTTCGAAGTTATATTCCCTCGGATAATCGAGATTCAGTTTTCCCGGAGATTTTGTTGAAAGGCCATCCAAATATGCTAGAGTTGGTAATTGCGCTTTAATGAAAGCCCAATATTTCTACAAGTCATAATAGTCAGCAAAATTCGATCATACAGAATATGACTTAAACTGATTAACAATAGGATTTCCCTCTAAAGTTAAGTTGGAGAGATTTTTGCAAACGGACAAAAAGGAGACGTTGCGTCTGTCTTCCACTTGGTTTCTAGTAACAGGTCATGTTATCAAAAGTAGGCACACCCTTCTAGATCCAGAATTTCCAAACATTCCAGCAAACCACAAGCACTTATATCCGTAATTTCATTAAATGGCAAATAAAGCTCTTTAAGAGTCTTGAAATTTTCTAGTCCATCTAAGTTGCTTAAACAGCAGCGTGGCATCCACATAACTTCGAGAACGCGTAGCGAAGATCCTAAATCTCTTTTTCAAAATGTTAAAATAAAACAAGTACTACCGTATACGTGGAACAATGCCATTAGATATTTTTAAAAGTCGCAAATTTGGCACATACTCTCCAAAGTTCCCGAGAAATATTTTTTCAGAATCAATGCACATCTCCAACTTTGTTATTTGTGAGAGATCGTCACACTTCGACAGCTCTTTCTGTTCCCCATAAACATGAATTGAACTTACAAGCCGTTTTGGATTCAGAATGTGTTCGTCTTTAAATGTGTCAGCATTTTCCATTTTCTTTAATGCTTTTCTGGGACTTAGAAAAACCGAATTGGGGGAGAAATCTGCCTGAGTTTTTAACAAATTAGCAACGGTTGTTTCCATCTTTGAAATTCGAGTTTTGCAGGAAATTAATGCTAGGCAGCCAAGGGCCAATAAGTAAAATGCTAAGCCTATTTCCTCAGTAAAATGCAAGTCGACTCTATGTAAATTCCCTCACGAAGAGCATTTTGGCGAAAGAAATATTTCGGACCAATCAAAAGCGAGGGCATGGAGAGATATAGGGTTGTCGAATTTGACCAACCTGATTCGCCGCCATCTAAACAATGCCCGTATATAGAGCCGAAACAACAGTGAAGTTGTAAATTTACAGCAAAACCTGCAATTTTTCCATCGAAAGTTGTGGGATTTTAATTATATGCTGTAAGGAGTGAGTAGAAATAATGGTAAAAGGCTCCAGAGAAAATGTTAGAAATAGTAATTCTATGGCTGCACAGATCTCATTGCCGCATGAATAAGCCTCTTTATCCGATGGATGAGGTGAGGTTTTTTCGATAAAATCACCTCGATTTGATCTTCGCTCCCTGAAAAAAAATTGCAAGGTTGGGATGGCGTTGTTCCTGTATTATCTTCATTACACCGGAAAGAATGTCTTACCTTTTATTTCCACCTGTGGTTGGAGCAGTTCGTTTGGGAGGCAGTGAAACGAAGCAAGGTCCCCACGACACGGTTCTTGCAAGCACTGAAATATTCAACATTAGTGCCAATTCAATCGGTGAGATGTGCCTTTAATAAACTGCCGACCATATTTATATTTGTAGAACCCGAGCAATTGGTGGTAGTCGTTTTTGGCGTTGTATTCCTATTCCGACCCATTTAGCCATGAATTTGTGTCTCCAATTTTTATTGATGATCGTTCAATACAGCTAGGATTGCTACTTAGAGTTGGTGCACATGACGATTATGAGTCCTTCACATAATAATAATAATATGTTTATTATGCCAGTTTACAGGCAATTGTAAAGAGTTGGTAATGCACCTCATGGGCGCCTTCCAACACCTCGAAGACCGGAAAAAACCTAAAACAAACTCCCTATGTTGCAGCCAGTATTGGTTTTGTTTCAGGTTTTTTGTTTTGTCAATACTGGGCGAGATAGGGAGTTTGTTTCAAGTGAAAAAAACCTGCCTTCAAAGGTATGATACAAACGGAATAAATGTACAGTTGTTAGCTGAGTTGACTCATCAGCAGGAGAACTGTTTCATATCGTTTAAAAACATTAGTTCCAGACGGAGAGGGTTGGCAAAAGAACACAGTGTTCTCAGTCTTCCTTCAAAGGTTGTCGGCAAAAGTTGCGCGCTATCGGCTGAAAGGTTAGCAGACTGCGGGCTGCTGCTTCAGCCGCATTAGTCTTCAGCAGTGAAGCCTGGCGGGGTTCAAAGTCCACGAACGCCATCAGAGTGAAAGAGAGATTCCACCGAGTCAGCACCCAAAATTCGTGAAAGTTGTCCTGAATGTAGAAAACTAGTTATAGCTCTCTTAAACATAGGGTAGTTTTGCTGGGTTTT
>JAYGXS010000002.1:17250322-17266014 GCA_036362985.1 Ligula intestinalis | reverse complement strand
TTATCGGCGTGGGCTCGTGTTCACCCGCGTTCCCATCCTGTTGGCCATCTCGCAGGATTGTGGTCGAAACAGCTTGTCCCCCATTCGTGTTTGCGTCGGGTGGTCCTAGGCCCTCGTTTGTGCTGTCGGCTGGTGCGTCTGGTCGGCGTTCCTGCCTGTGGTTCTGCTTCCTGTGCTTTTCCCGTAGACTTTGGTAGGCAACTGGTAGCGTCACACACCGATTAATGGAGCTACTTGTGGTATGCCAGGCTTCGAGCGTCTCCCTGATCGTTTGGTCGCTTCCACGCCCTATGATCTCAGCGTCTTTGAAAGCGAACTTGTGCCCAGTGGCTGCACAATGTTCTGCCACTAGAGAGCGTTCTTCCTGTCTGCGCACCGCTCCCTCATGCTCGGTCATACGTGTCTGCAATCGCTTGCCCGTTTCCCCTACATAGTTCATTTCGCAGGAACTGCAGTTGATCCGGTACACGACGTTGGCAGTTTCACCTCGGGATAGGGGGGCCTTTGGTTTCATTACCAATCGCCTGATCGTTGCCTCGGGTCTGTGGGCGATACCGATACCCAATGGTTGCAGGAGTCGAGCAGCTGCTTCAGACACGTTTGCGATGTACGGTAGCGCCCGCCAGACTTTTGGTTGGCTGACCGTCGGCTTTCTTATCGGGTTAGTCCGCCTACTCCGCTCTATGAAGCTCCGGGGGTATCCATTGATGGTGAACATCTGCCGTAGATAGCGGAGTTCGGCCACTTTGTCGGCTGTTTCACTGCAGTGGGTCTCAGCCCTCTTGTAGAGACTTCGTACACAGCTGCGTTTGTGACACAATGGATGGTTGCTTTGGTAACTCAGGATCTGGCGAGTGTTGGTAGCCTTCCTGTAAACCGTCGTCTTGAGGTTCCCGTCAGTCTTGCGATGAACCAAAACGTCTAGGAATGCTAGTTGTCCATCGTTTTCTGCCTCCATTGTGAATTGAATATCTGGAAAAATGGAGTTCAGGAGGGCATGAAAGTTGTTGACTCCTTCCCGCTTGATAATGACGAAAGTGTCGTCTACATAACGCGCCCAAAATTTGGGCTTGTGCTCAGCGAACACTAACGTCTCCAACCTCTGTAGGACTGCCTCAGCGACGAAACCAGATAGAGGTGATCCCATCGGTGTACCTTTGGTTTGCTCGTAGATTGTCCCTTCAAAGGTAAAGTAAGTTCTGAGGCAGTACTTCAGCAACTGCAAGAGATGTCCACGTTTCGGTGTTTTGGCGGCCGGTGTTTTGTCCAGGAACACGCATTTTCGCTTCTATCAGCAATATATATATATATATATATTGCTGATAGAAGCGAAAATGCGACGCAAACACGAATGGGGGACAAGCTGTTTCGACCACAATCCTGCGAGATGGCCAACAGGATGGGAACGCGGGTGAACACGAGCCCACGCCGATAAAAGACACGGTGACTTTGACTGCCGGGTCGCTAGCAACCGAGAGGTCAACGCGAACATGACAACCGCAATTTGCACCTCAAGGGGAAGGTGTGAACGCGACATGACGTCGGCCAGGCCCAACCTACGAACGATGCGCACCCGATCAATGGCAATTATCCCGCCAACGCCACCACCCCCGTATAAGACGAGCCCGCAGCCGCATGACAACAGGCATCCCCATGCCTAGCTGAATTTTACCTATAAATACTGTGATTGTTCGTGCATTTACCACCTTTGACAATGGAAGCTTGTCTGATTCCGAAACGTCAGGACATTAAATCCTTGGTTCCTGTGATCGCCTTGCCTTCTCATATATATATATATATATATATATATATATATATATATGTATTAACATGACTAAAGATACGAGGTCCAGATAAATTATCCCGCTCCCCATCCCCCAAAGAAGATGAAGAAAAAAAGGCGCCTTCATGGACCACACTGTATTGGTGCTGACGTTTCGAAAACACGCTTGTTTCCATCATCAGAGTGATAAGGTGATTGTTCCTGCTTGCCTTGATTTGGTTTGTTTTGCTGACTGTCTCGTATGATAGGGGTGTGTTACGTGCGCACCCTGGTCGTCCTGCTGGTCGTTGATTGGGTTTGGCCCAATGCGCCGACCCTGGTCATTCTGTTGGTCCTGGATTGGCCTCTACCTCTCCGTGGGCGACTGCAGACGACCTCGTGTGACCCCCGTCACTCGCTAGCTGTTGTAGTCGCCGGTGGATCTGTCTGCACATCGCGCGCGCGCGAGGGGCGACTGCAACCGGAGTGGTGGCGGCCTCGCGTGTCTCCCATCAGCTGCACGGCTGTTGTAGTCATCGGTGGATCTGTCCGCCCATCGCGCGCGCTCAGCGGGCGTCTGCCATCGGTCTGCTGACAGTCACGTGCGTCCCCCATCCCTTGCACGACTGATGTAATCACCACTGGGCCTGCATGCCACTCGTGTGCGTCAGGGTGGCTGCTGCGAGATCTCCCCTCATAGTCTGGTGGATAGTTTCGTTGTGGTCCGCCGTGATAAGCGCGTTCGCTCGTTTGCGCTCGCCGGTGGTTTGATGATTCATGCCGATCGTGCGAACTGCGGTTAACTCTTGCCCCCTACTGCAGTCGTGGCTGCCATTGATGAAGCTGTAAATCGCTCATTGGCGTGGTGGGCCTCGGCTGGATCGATTGAAGTCTGGTACGCAGGGCCTGATAGGCTGGATTTTAGTCAATATTTCTATTGATTGTGTCTACGGAGGACCAACTTTCGAGGACCAGTCTGGCCATTTTGTCGTTGGATCGGCCGATGACTTCGGCGTTTTCGAAAGCGAATTTGTGCTTCTCCCGTTTCATGTGGCCATAAACCAGTGACAGTCTGTCCTCGCGGTCGACTGCCAGCTGGTGCTCGTGTAGTCTTGTACAGAGGCGTTTTCCCGTTTCACCAATATACCTTGCACTGCAATTTTGGCAAGGTATGCTGTAGACCACTGCTGATTGTTCCGTTGTCGGCAGCGGGTCTTTGGGTCGCATTATCTGCTGTCGGATAGTCGAATCCGGTTTGTGGGCAATCCCAATTCCAAAAGGATTCAGGATTCGAGCTGTCGCCTCCGAAACATTTCTTACATAGGGGATCGCGAGCCAAAACTTCGGTTTTTCGTTGTTCGGCCGCTGTCGGGTGGGTTTTCGTCGGCATTTACGCAGGAAGGACCGTGGATAACCATTGGCTGAGAACAGGGAGTTTAAAGATTTTGCCTCCTCCTTTCCCCCGTCCTCATCGCTACAGTGTGTTTGAACCCGTTGAAATAGAGCTCTGACACAACTGCGTTTGTGACCAATGGGGTGGTTACTTCCGAATTGTAGGATGCGTCTGGTGTTTGTTGACTTGCGGTTTACCGTAGTTCGTATCCTTCCCTCGGAAGTCCTCGTAACTTGCACATCCAAGAAGGGCAACTGGTTGTTGCTTTCTTCTTCCATCGTAAACTGAATATCGGGGAATATCGAGTTCAGCAAAGTCTTGAAGTCCTGAACGTCCTTCTATTTGATTACGTTAAATGTGTCGTCGACGTACCTTGCCCAGAATTTTGGACAGTGCGATCGGAAGACCAGTCGCTCGAGCTTCTGCAGGACCGCCTCGGCAATTAACCCAGACAGAGAGGAACCCATTGGTGTCCCCTTCTTTTGCTCGTAAACTCGATCGTTGAAGGCGAAAAATGTCCTGAGGCATAATTCCAAGAGTTCTGTGACGTGCTTCCGTTTGAATTGTTGTTCATCTTCCTCGTACTTTTCCTGAAGAAGTTCATCGATAGTGCTGACGGCGAGACCTGTTGGAATGGAGGTGAATAATGACACGACATCAAACGACACCATTACCTCGTCTGCATCAATTTCTAGATGTTTAAATGTTTCTCAGAAATTCTTCAGCCGACTTCACTCTGTATTCGGAGCCTTCGGTGAGGAAGCGAAACCGCTGGTAGAGCCATTTTGATAGTCCAAATGTCGGGGTGCCACGTAAGGAGACAATGGGGCGAAGGGGCACACCCAGCTTATGCACTTTTGGCAGACCGTAGAAACGTGCCATCGTGGCATCTGTGGCTTTTGTGGTCAGTGCATCCTTTCGTTTGAGGGCTCCTGCCTTCTTCAGCTTGTCAATCGCCCGGTTGACGACGTTCACATGCTTTTTGAACTCTCCAGCTTCCGAAAGCTGGTAGGCATCTTCGTCCCCCAGCAGACTTTGTAGCTTTGCCGTGTACTTGGTCTTATCCATGACCACTGTCGAGCGTCCCTTGTCGGCTGGCAGGGTGACGATATCTTTCATCTTTCGGATTCGCATAAGCTCTCGGCTTTCTGCTTCGGAAAGAATCGTCTGAGGTTTGTGGTGAAGGAGAAGAGTTGACACCTGTTGCCGCATGGCGTTCTTACTCTCTTCGTTTGCTTCACACTTCTGAAGAGCCGACTCGAATGATGCGATAAAGTCCACTGGTCGAGCATCTCTCGTGTTAAGCTTAGTATCGTAGGATAAAACGGCCAGCTGCTGTTGCGTGAGAGGCCGAGATGAGAGGTTGCGGACCAGAGTACCATCAGTAGAGGACCGACGATAACCAACAACGCGCAGTGTCACCGCCGGCTACGTGACAGCCAACTGCTTCAAAAGTTCGCAAAAATGTGACGGATCATGCTGCCTAAGAGGGAGTGTTCAGTACCCACGGCCTTGGTGGCCGTAACGATAACTGCCTCATTCTTCTGTAAACTTGCAGGTAACTCGAACTCTGCTTAGTAACAACTGCTCCTGCCTTAGAGGGTAACGTGGAGGTGTCTAATTTAATAATATTCTACTACAAAACGCTCCCCAAGTCTGAATTTAGCAAGACAAATTAGGCAGAACAGTAAGGAGTTGGGAAAAGGGGCTAACAAAATGCTCTGCAGAAAGGGGTGGCTCAAATTAGACCAAGCAGTGTTGTGCCCTTGTTTTGCGTTCTGCACAGAGTTGGAGACGACCCTTGCCTATCTTACAACCAATCAGGAAATGATTCACGCTGATTGGGGGACGGCATTCACGGCAAGTCAGACAAGAGCATACGGGGTATATGCAAGTACGCAGGACTGACAGGCTTCGTGGCGAAAACATGATGATTCACTGGCAGTCATAGGCGGGCCTACATCCTGGTAGGGTAGAAGAAGTGTCAGTGCAATGCTCATCGCAGGGTTGCCACTGTACTCCTGGCTAAACCAAGAGCCGCGTAACAAAACTACGCCATAGGAAATCTACAGGTTTAAAAATTGTGACTAATTAAACTGTCGGGAAAGTGAACGTGGCGTCTAATAGGGTAACATATGCAGGAGGCGCAGAGCAAGAACGTTGGAGGTTGCAATGTTCGAGGTAAATACGAATGGAGTAACTTTCGATGGCAATGGATATGGTTTAAGTGGTAGCAAATAACGCGGAGGGAAAGAGGGTCGAGGAGTAGGGGAAATGGGAGTGAACTGCTCGTCCGGCGTATTTTCTTGGTTAGCAGCTTTGAGGCGGTCCAGGCTCACGGCCTCCTCTCGTGTTCTGCGAAGGATGCGCAAGATCTTCACACCTCGAGAGTTAATTCAGAACGGGCCATCGTGGGAGGGAGGGTGTTACAGCGGCCGGCGAACTCTGTCATATCGTAAAAATACAGCAGAGCAGATTGCCAAGATTTTTCGAGATAAGACTTGGAGATGGTGGACCTGGGCGGAACCGGGGACAACGTCCACAGAAACTGCTGGACGCGACGCAGGGCTGATTGCAGGACCGCCACAAGAAAGTTGAACAAGAGCGTCCGGTGTATGTGAGAGCACACAGGACTGACAGGCTTCACGAGGAAAACATGATGAGTCACGGACAGTCACGTGCGGGCCTACAGCCTGGCAGGGGAGAGAAGGTGTTAGCGCAGGGCTGATCGCGGGACCGCCACAGAAGCACCTGAGATAGTGGCACTGGCAGCTGTTGGGCTATAGTTTCCTCCGTAAACGAGATTGTCAAGACGTGCCGGTGATCAAGACAATCAGTGATTCCAATTGCATGACGGGTCCGCACCTTGTATTTCCAAAATAAGGATTTAAGTCACTTTAAGTCACTTTATTAAGGGAAAAGGCTTTCGTCCTTGAGCTCCCTATTAATAACCGAAAATTGCAAAATGGGTCCACCGCAACAATAGTACATAATACGAAAGTAAGCTTAACATCAGCGATAAGTGTGAGTCAGTTGCAAAGTGCTGCCACTGACACTATGTTCATTATATCTGTCCCAGTTTCTCAGCTTCAAATGCATTTTCACTAGAAACCACAAGGTAAGCGATCACCAGATAAGTTATACATCTGTTTTTTTACAGTAGCCTACCCCCTTTTGGTTTCGACAATCAACTGTTCCGGCGACTAGAAAACTTGCAGGCTCCAGATGATAGCGCTACCATTGAGACGCAGTGGTTTTACCTGCGAAACGTCATCCTGTCTGCCATCCTTAAAGTCACCAGATACGCATGCCGTCAATACTAACATAATTTTGACCACAACAACCGCGATATCAACAAAGTACTAGCCGGGCAGAATCGGCTCAACGAACCCTACGTGGACAGTCAGACTGCCGTCACAGGAGCAGCTCGCTTGCTTGCTTGCTTACCAACGTCTTGTATAGCATTGACTGCTGAACAAATAGGTCTGCATAGTCAGCAAGGTCGTGGTGGTTCTCGGATCAGCACCATTATCGCTGGCTCACCTTTTCTTCGCTGGCAAGCTCTGTGCTGCCACGATTATAAATAAAAGACTCCAACCCTGCCGTTTTTTTCAACGGGACTTCTCACCTGCGGAACGGAAAAAACGCCGACAACTTGTAAACGAACTGAGACAGAGGCTCAGCGAAGGGGAAAACATTTAGTTTTTTACAACAACCAAGTGATCCAGCGTCCAATGCCTCTGCGTACCGCGATTATCCTATCAGCGATCGCACCAGCCAGGCCTGGTGGCCTAAACACTCACCCTTGGTTCGACCCGCAGTGGACTGTCGACGATCTGGTCAGATGTTTCTGTTTTTCCAGTCCCGTCGACGGATTCTGCAATCAGCGAGGAAGAAGCAGGCCGCAGCTTCCACACTCGGTGGTGATCCTACGAACCTTTGCCAGCCCCCGCCTCCGTTGGATCTCTACCCCGCCCCCCCCCCCCAAAAAAAACAAATTCGGGCGTTTTTTCGACTAAACCCCACATATTCCCTCCACAAGAGAGGCGGTTTTCTCGTAAAAATCCTACAGGAATTTTCTCACTCTCTCGCTCCTATTTTTCCACCCCATGACTCAGGACAACTGGCATCCTGGTACAATGTTTCTGCTACCACGGCACATATGTACAAATCCGGAATTTAAAGATAATTTACCTACATATTCCTCAATATACTGATACGTACGCTCATGGCCGACTCGCTGCAGGGCCCCGCGTGCCTTCATCTGCGAAGCCTTGCTGTCCTGCTTGCTCACACCCTACGCCGGATGCCCTTTTTCGATCTGCCGTGAATGACGCCCATGCTGTCAGTCAATTTGTGTGCCTCATTTCCTTATTGGCTGCAGGATATGTCATGGATTGTCTCAAATCCCTGGCGCAGACACACACACCTGGCCTTTGTACTATTTAGTAACCTTCTTTCTTACAGTACACTCTCTAATGTAATTGGTCCTACTTAACTTCTGATTTAAGGGAACCTTCTATCATCGATGATCACTTCTTCGACACTGGTAACTCTTTCTGAACATCCTCCTTCAAGTCTATTTCATAGTCAGATATAAAGCATGGAAACTTATCCAACAGAAGTTCAGGTCATTTTGGAAACTCCTTCTGATTGTGTCAGTGCAGCAACACTTACTGAATTAAGCGAAAGGCCGATGGAGGTGTACGGCTTTGCCAAGACACCACATACCACATTACCCGCTTCTCCGTTTGGTTCTGTGTTTGCACTCTCAGATCTGACGGTTACGACTGCGTAGCAACCAACCTCTTCAGCTGAGGGTCCGCCGAGGTCATCTATCCGGCATTTCCAGCAAGCTTCATTTAGTCCCAACTCACTCGCTATTTGCCGGTATCCCCTTTCCTTCGGTGCCAAAGCCTGTCGCTGTTCCTTAACCTGCTCCTTCATTTCCAATCGGAGCCAATGAGTAAAACCGGTCCACGCAGAGACCGGTAGAGACTTCACTGTCTTCTCTGAACACAAGCCACTGTTCTTCGTGATGAAGTCCAACTCAGACGAGTTAACTCCATGGGAGAATTGCCAATAAGACTACATTTCTCAGCTCACTTCAGATATCCGCCACACCAGTGGATCACGCAATGAGGGGGCTGACTCATTGTCCAGGCCATCTCTTGCTTACTCCCGGGATCGACCTCACTGAGATGGCTGTTGAACAATGACGCGTTAGTATACCCTGTGACGAGAAAATTTTCGAACTCCAACTCCAGGAGTTGCCGCTGACTACTGGCGACGGCACCACTCTTTGTGACATTGCCATCACCTCCTGTTGCTACTTTGTGTCACGATCTCATCGCCTCACTGTTATGTCCTTCCTGCACAACCTCTCTCACCTTGGAAGGCGAGCCACCGAAAAGCTGGTTTCCCACCGCTTTGTCTGGCCTGGGATGCACAGGGACTTGAAAACTGGGACTCGGGCTTCCCTCGCTTGTCAATGGAGTAAGCTTCAAAGGCATAAAAAGCTCCTATCGGCACCAACCTAAGACCTGAGGCTGGACTTGGCCATGTTCACTTGCACACTGTAGGCACCTTATCTCTGTTTAACGCCTGTTCCTCTCTCGTCACCTATGTCAATTGATATACTCGGTGGCCGAAAGCGATCCCAGTTCCCGATGCTTCTGCTCCAACTGTTATCAAAGCCTACGTACGTCTTTGGGTTGCCCTTTTTGCGCTCCTTCTATTAGCATGACTGCTGGTGGTGCCCAGTTCGAACCCTTTCTATTCCAGTTTCTAATCTTCTTTTAAGGATGTATTCGCAACCGCATTACAACCCATCACCCGGCTACCAACGGAATGGCCGGACGCTTTCATCGCCAGTTGAAGGCGATGTGGTTGATCTAGAGAACCGGACAGACCATCTTTCTCTAGTCCTCCTGAGCATCCATTCCTACCACAAGCCGGACCTTGACTGTTTCGCCACTGAACGAGTGTTCGGCGTCTCTGTCCGACTTCCCGGTTAGAATATTTCGCCATCCCCTCAAGGTGCGGTCGAGAATCCTGCAAACCTCCTGCATCGCATCCGGCAGTTTTTGCAGACGCTGTCTACGGTTCCGCCCAGGCCCTCTGTCTCCGAATCTTATCTCACATAAAATTAGGCCACATGTTCTTACGTATTTCGACGATGTGCTAGATTCCGCCGGCCGCTGGAAACCCCATACCATTGCCCATTGCGGGTTGTTTCTCGAGGTGCGAAGACCTTCCGCCTCTTTCGTAGAAAATGCGAGGAAAGTGTAAGCCTAGACTGCCTCATAGCTACAGTCCCAGATATTCCAGCGGATGTGCCCTGTGGTCCCCTTTCCCTCCTGTTCCCCGATCCTCTATCCCTCCATCCCGTCTGCTCTCTTTGTCATCATCTTTACTGCCATCGATGCTTACCACTTTCGCACTAACAGCCAACATTGCCACTCTTGCCCTGCGCCTCTTGCATACATTATTCGCAGTCGATATCCTGTTCACTTCCCTGACTCTCTAGTTTTTCAGCCTGTTTAGACGTCCGCATTTCCTTCAGAGTCGTTTCTCGTTTACGCAGCATTTGGTCTAGCTGCGGGATAGTGTGGCGGCCCTTGGATCAGCACCGCTATCGCTGACTCACGTTTTCTTTCCTGTGCTGCCGCGCGCGCTATCTAAAACAAAACGATAGCTATGTACCTTGTGGTGACTCACTTCACATAGGCCAGCATATCCAAAGGCCCGCTGCTACTAACGCGTGTGCCTGTACCAAAGGCAGCCTCTGAAACAACCAATCACACATACCGCAACGGCTGGTGTGTGTGTGTGTCGTAGCCCATAGTTGGATCAGGAATCCCCGCCGGAATCCAAACTGGGAGTATTTGGGAGACGGAGAAAAGCCGTGACCTCGACCGGCTTGAGCCACAGGTCCGCGGGAGTGAGGTGGGTGCCTGGCCGAGAGCTGCAGGTAAACAGATGACGGCAGTCATGTGGCGAGACGCCGCAGTCGAGACAGCAGTCGGGTATGGATGGGTCGAGCCGGTGCTCGTACTGGCGAAGGAGCATGCAGTAGCCACTGCGTAGCTGCGCCAGGGTACAGCGAGTGACCCTCGGGAGATGTCGTTCCGAGGCCGCAATCGGAGGTGGATAGCCACCCAAAAGGACCGGGGGACGGTAACCTCGTTTCTCCTCGACAACGACTCTATGGTGGAGGCGCTGGAAGCCTGTCTTGGTGGCAGAGCTATCAACAGGTAGAGCCGCGAGAGACGAAGCAACAGCTTCCTTTTGGAGTGCTCGAATAGACGGCCGGACGTTGCGGCAGGGCTCGGGAGCGGTGCAACGGTGATGATTGGGATGGCAGGGTTGCGAACAAATCCACCAGAGCTGCTGGCTTAGGAGAGTTTTGTGATGGGCGACCGGTAGAACAGAAGCCTCCGCATGAAGATGATCTATAGGCGACATTTTATAGCAACCCGTGATCGTGCGGAGGGCAGCGTTTTGAGCTGACTGGAGGCGGCGGAGGCTGGAAGAGCTCATCGTAGGAGACCAGATTGATGCCGCATAAGTGAGGTGCGGCTTGGCCAGCGCCTTGAAAGCAGTCGACAGAGTCTCTTTCGCACAGCCCCAGGATGTGCCTGCTAGAGCATTGAGGACCTTGGTGCAGCGGCTTACTTTGCTTGCGGTCTCCCTGGCATGGTCTGCGAACGTGAAGAGCGGATCAAAACGCACACCAAGGAGTTTGGGCTTGCGGACGAGCGGTAAGGACGCCCCATTGACGGTGATGACCGGGTGACGATTAAACTCCTTCGGATCAAGCGTATCTTTCAAAGCTAAGTAACATAGATATTTTTTATCAGATTTCCTCGTTACTTGCTGAATTTACTAGCTTAATTGTTGTTATTTATTTGTATATCTAACCCTTTAGCAACTGCACATACCGGTAGTTGTCTTTTTACCGATAGGTCAAAATATACATTTTTATACTGTTTCACCGACATAGCCTCATTCTAGTTCCGGTAGATTCACGTAAAAAGCAACTGATCTATTGCGTAAATACTGAATAATATCTAAAAATTTGTTACTTTATCAATTTCCAGCAAGAAGTAGTTTGTATTACTCGATATAATATTAAAGATATTTGTCACCCTGCGTAGCCTCTTCGGTAATTCAAATTTTCTGTCGCAATTTTGTGCATAACTTTGCTTAGAGCATATCCTATCACTCACTTTCTATTCAATATGAAACCCAAGCCACAACTGAGACGTAAATTAACCCGGAATACCAATTCTCCTAACGATAAACCCATCTTAAGCATGAAGAAACTTGATCTTGATGCTTTAGACAACTTTAGTAAGCTTTATAACCAATATGCTTGCCTGTTTACGTTCCTTGGTGCCATCTTTGATGGAAAGGTATCCACGCTCACTTCTCAGCAATGTGAGAAACTAGAGCCTTTCGTCAATATGGTGTCTACTGAGACCCGTGATCGGCAAAAAAGGAATTTTAATTTTCTTTTGAAAAATGTTTCAAAAGATAAACAACCAATAGATGTTGCTGTTCAGTTTCTTTACTCTTGTGGCTTTAATTTTAAAGTTGCAGAAGCTAAAAGACTCTCATCCCGAAGTAAAAACCCGCCGATTCTCGTAAAACTTTTTTCGGCGATAGAAGTAGACCTTATATTCTCTCAACATGAGCGGTCAGCCAACTATTTAAAGGAAAATAAACTTTACATATGCAGGGATAAAACGCCAATGGAGCGTCGGGTTTTATCTAAAGTAGCAAATGAGAACACTGGCTCCGGTTCCACAAAACCAAAAGTTGTCTCTGAGGCCGGCCCTCCCGCTCAGGTAAGCCCACGTCCCTCTGGGTCAATGTCAGTTTCCCCTGATACTTCTCCCATTCACCTTACTCGTGATTCGTGTGAGATTGTAGACTCGTCAAGTTGTTCTCCTTCTAAGCCAACCACGTCTGTGATAGCTTTAAATTCCGATAAACCTATGAACGCCCCTAGTAAATCTTCGTCAGTTTTCAAATTTGGCAATATGATTACCGATAATAACTCAGTATCTAACAAAGACCCAACTGCTCAAGCTAGCGCTTTTCCTATCCCCAAATCTCATCAACATCCCCAAATAATTCAGCCAGCTTACAAAATTAACCGTTTTTCAAAACCATTCATGCAATTTTCGAAGGCCAATATTCCGTAAAATTTTGATATAATGCCTCAAAATCCTATTTTTATGCCCACTCCTGGTTTTCCCATGCCACACTTCAGCCGCCCTTTCTATGGAGCCCCCTCTAATATGCCTTTCTACAATATGCACAGTTCATTTGATAATAATTACATGATAAACTGTAGACCAGGGCCAATTTGCTGTCCGCCTTTTGTTTCTCCCATGCCGTTTCCCTTTCCGCCACCAAGTTTTCCTTTTTTATAAATACTGACGAGCGTAACCTGAATCTGAAGGATACGCTCAGTATAGTCTCACTCAATGCGAGATCAGTTGTTAATAAGATGACAGAACTTAAAACAGTAGCATTTGAGCTTGATCCAGATGTGCTCTGTGTCACTGAATCTTGGACACACTCTCTCATTTCTGACTCGACACTCGCCATAGATAATTATAGTTTGTACCGACAAGACCGCATTGAAAAGCGTGGCGGTGGTTGCCTTCTTTATATTAAATCATCCATTGTACATTTCCCGTATCACCTGAGCATTTCGTCATTTTCTGGAAATTTTTGTCTTATTTCAGTCATCCTGCCACACAATAAAAAAGCGATAATTGGGTGTGTCTACAATCCTCCCTGTAACTCAAGTAATGTAATGCAGCTGTGTGAAATGTTTGAAAAAGTTGCAGAGACTCAATTCGATGTCAGAATAATTATAGGTGATTTTAATCTGCCAGACATTGACTGGCATGCAAATACCTGTCCACCAAGATTTCAGAAATTGGTTGACACTATTAACTTTTCAAACATGTCACAACTGGTCAGTTCAGTGACCAGAAATGACAACATATTAGATTTAATTTTTACAAATGATGTCCACCCTCTTTTTATGAATTTTCATCGTGATATTTTCAATAGTGACCATGCCTTAATTCACTGTTGTTTTCCAGTCTCTCTTTCTAAAAAGCCCGATGTAAAATGCAATAACCTCGACTTTGGTAACGTGAACCATGAATTAGTAAATGATTTCGTAAGTACCCTAGATTGGCATAGCATATTATCAACTAACGATCCTTACTTCTTCCAGGAGCTATTGCAAAACCTTACCGAAAATATTCAGGCTCTTACCCCACTTAAGATTTTTAAATCAAATTCAGCTTCTACAACTGTGCCACATTTTCTCCAAAATAGGCTTAAGAAATTACAAAAACAACTTAAGGATACGTCTAATAGCTCTTTATCAGTTCACTTAAGAATAGCGCAAATATTTGAATTAGCGCTTAAAATAAGGCTTGCACGAGATAGGCGTAGAGAGGCCACAGCATTAAGTGATGCGAATTCTTCCAGATCAGTTGCTCAAGTCTTCCGTCTTCGGTCGGCTAAGCTTCAGAAAGTCATTCCACCCTTACTCTATGGCAACAATCATTTTGTTACAGAGGATTTGGAAAAAGCAGGATTGCTAAATTCATTTTTCGCCAAGTTCTATACCATCGAAACTAGCCCCACTCCTGTAATCGCCCTGCTGTGTGATTCAAATCTCAGTACCCTTAATTTCTCACCCGCTTGTATTCAAAAAGAAATAAGTCGTCTTAAAAATTCCCATTCGGCAGGAACTGATAACATTCCAAACTCACTCATCAAACAATTAAGAGATTTCCCACCCTTACTGAGTAAGTTATTTTCAGTGTTTCTTGAGAATGGCTTTTTCCCGGACTACTGGAAAACTTCTATTATAATTCCCGTATTTAAATCTGGTTCCCGATCAGATATTCACAATTATCGCGGTGTTCATAAAACGCCCTCTCTGGCTAAACTCTTTGAAAAATTAATTGCCAAAAAAATTACAGATTTCTGCATAAATAATAACATTCTCAGCTCCTCACAGCATGGCTTTTTACCGGACCGATCTTGTAAAACTTGCCACATGTCTTTTCTAAATCTTCTTACTTCTCTTCGTAATGATCATCTATCTGTGGTAGTTATCTATTTTGACCTAAGTAAAGCATTTGATAAAGTTCCTCACAGGAGGCTCCTAGCCAAACTAGAGGCTATAGGATTTCGTAGTCCACTTACTGACTTCATCAGATCTTATCTTTCAAATCGACAACAAAAGGTTTTAGTAGGATCCTCATACTCTACTCCTACCGCAATTTTGAGTGGTGTCCTTCAAGGTACCGTGCTAGGTCCTCTGCTCTTTTTGCTTTACATAAATGATATCTCATTGAGTGTTAAACACTCCCAATCTTATATTTATGCAGATGATCTCAAGTGTGTTTACTCCTTCTCTAAATCTACGGCTGCGAGATGCTTAGAACAAATTAATTCTGATCTGCACGCTCTTTCGACGTGGAGCTCAACATGGCAGATGGAGTTCTCACCTTCTAAGTGCCGATATATGTGCTTTGGGCCTGAAAGGCTGCCACAACCTGTTATTTTTCAAGGTACCCCAATGACTGAATGTTCCAGTATCAAGGACCTAGGATTAAGCTACACCAATAAATTACACCTTTCTCCTCACGCCGATAGAATTACAGCCAAAGCCGCACAGATTTGCGGCTTTATCTTTTATAATTTCTATCTTCCTAAAATGAAATTAAGACTTTATCGTATGTTCGTTCTCCCCATCTTAGAATACGGTTGCCCCTTTTTCGGTCTCATGAATGAAGGTAGCCGTTCAAAAATTGAACAAATTCAAAAAGATTTCACACGAAAACTGCTGTATCCGACAGCTTCTAATACTTGCTACTCAAATAGGTGTCAATTAAAAAAACTGAGGTTCCTTTGGGTCAGGAGATTGGAAGCAGGCTTTTGTCTCCTTTTTTGGCTTAATAATTGCACAAATTTACCCAGGACTTCTGTCATTACCCCCGTCAGCCGTCCCTACAACCTAAGAAACTCGGCACTTGTTATACCCCCTCCTGCATCTTCCTCATGTAAACGCTCTTTGTTTTTTGCTTCCAGCTATAGCTTTCTTTGGAATAACTTGCCAATCGAAATTATGTCGTTAACTAGATTGTCTACTTTCAAACAGAGACTGCACATTTATCTTAACACTGACTCTATTAACCTTATATTCTCCTCATCTTTTCCGATCAGCTTTCTCCATGACCCCGAGAAAGGACCATTGGGAATTTAGAAGATCCACTTGAAACTATTCTCTCTGCCTCGTGTCCTCCGAGAAACTAGATGTTTCCATTAACCACCGCTGAATCAAACGAAGCCACGTGGAAGTACTCAGTCTAAAATGCTGTAGTTTCGTTGAATACTCACCTTCATCAGACCACCCACACCTATTTCTGCTCTACTACTATCTTCCTAAGCAGTTTTTTTCTCTTGCACACTTTTTGAACATGGAGGCCC
>JAYGXS010000002.1:17239218-17250312 GCA_036362985.1 Ligula intestinalis | reverse complement strand
GCAGTTTTTTTCTCTTGCACACTTTTTGAACATGGAGGCCCGTTGAAAACTGTCTACATTTTCACTGTTAGAGTTTTTTTAACTGCCATAATTTTTCGTTTTTAGTTCAAAATTACCTGCAAAACATTGCTAATGTTGCCCCAAAAGGACAATTTCTGCTGACATTATTACGAATTTCTACGTCTACTTGCACATATTGTCAAATTATTTTTTGAATTTTTATTTTTTACTTTTTTCGAAATTAACTTTGTATCGATAGTGCCGTACTGGCGCTGAAAAATATAAATTCCAAATTCCAAAAACAGTTACGGACGACTTGGCTGCCGAGATCGTCATTCCGCGCTGGGTGAGGAAGTTTTTGACAACAGGCATGAACTCCGTGAGGAGCTGCGCAGCCTGATCGATGTCATGGTGCCGGCAAAAGAACGTAACATCGTCCGCATAGGATACCACTTGGACAGGTGCCCGTGGGAGTGGTAGCTCTCGCATGCAGATGTTAAAGAGCGTCGGGCTGAGCACAGAGCCTTGAGGGACGCTACAGGTCTGCTTACGGGGCTTAGAGAGAGCGCCCCGGAAGAGGACACGATAGTGACGGCCACGGATGTAAGCCGCCAACCATCGGACCAAGACAGTCGGGCCGTTCAACGAGACCAAGTCCTGCAGGACCTGATCGTGGCGGACGCAGTCAAAGGCTCGTGACAGGTCAATTGAGACTGCCACGGTCCGCGAAGCGGGCTTCTGTTGATTGAAGCCCTCGAGGATAGCGTCACTGAGCTCAAAAAGCGCCATTGTAGTCGCACGACCCGATCGGAAACCATGTTGGTGCCAAGATAGTTCCGCCACAGACGTCAGAATTGAGTGGATGAGTCGTTCCAGGATCTTTGCCAATGGACTGAGGAGGGCAATTGGACGATAAGAGGTCACTAGGCAGGGGTCCTTACCCGCTTTGACCAGGGGGATAATGATCGACTGGCGCCAGCAATCAGGGATGATTGAAGTTCCCAGTGAAAGGTTGAAGAGGGCGGCAAGGTAGGCAGCCACCTTCGGGCCGATGTGGCGCACATGGATAGGCGCCAGACCATCTGGTCCTAAGGCTTTCAAAGCTCTCATTTTCTTGACGGCGGTGAGGATGGCATCAGCCAAAAAGGAAATGTCTGGGGGTGGGGCCTTATGGAGGAGGCGAAGAAGGGGCCGCTGGCTTTTGGGACTGGGCGCCGAGCGGGGCGAGAACAGCTTGTTCATCTTCGCGGTGATCTTACCGTTGTTGGAAATGAACTTGCCGTCCCAAAATCTTATAAACTGGTTTGATTTATCGGCCCGGGGTTTGTTCAGGTTGCGTAAAAGCTTCCAAGTGGCAGCTGAGTTGCCGCTGAAATTACAATCTGAAATTAGTTCATGGCAGCGTTGGCGTTTGCCATCGTTGATAGTCTTAGTGATTAAGCCATTTAGTTCGCCAACGCGCGGGTCACTGGCATCACGCGCTCGTATTTCGTCTCTCTCTCGTTCCAGGCGGGAGGCTTCGGGTGGATAGTTAGGACAGAGAAAGGGAATGCGGCCGTTAGGGATTTTGTCACTTGCTGCTGCCAGAAGTAGTCGACGAAGGGCTCGCTCCGCCATGTGGACACAGGTGGGAGGCGGTAGGCCATCGATATCGGCTTCGCATTCGGTCGTGAACGGTGCCCAATTGGCTTTCTTGAAATTAATGAATTGCCGGTTGGGGGCCTTGATATGCTCGGCGGCGGTGGCCAATTCGAGCACAATGGGGAGGTAGTCGCTACCCAGGCTGATTTCCGTGTTCCACATGGTGGAGGCTACCAGACTGAGACTGGCGAGGGAAACATCGGGCGAGCTGGAGGCGCCGTTGGTCGGGACACGCGTTTGGCTGTTCTCGTTGAGAACGGCAAAGGGTGCGTGTTCTATTTCATCAGCCAGAGCCTCTCCTCGGGGGTCGGCTGCCAAGTTAGAGCACCACAGGTCATGGTGAGCGTTGAAGTCACCTAGCACCAGACTGTCTCCAGAAGGTAAGTAGGGAGCGATAGAGGCGGTGAAACCGGGAGAACAACGAAGTTGGAGGGATGTACACGTTCACGACGGTTAGCGGCGCCGGGCCCATGTCAAGGGAAATCGCCAGTACTTCCGTGGGATCGGCTCCAAGCAGGGGAAGCTGGTGATGGGCAATGGATTTGTCCACCAGGAAGGCCAAACCTCCGCCTTTGTTGCAGCCGCGGTCGTGACGGACAATCGTGTAATCAGCACAGGAAGGGACCTTAGTGGATTTAGACCACTTTGTCTATTGGATAGCCGCCACAGCTATGTTGTGCGAGTGCATGAAGGCCAGGAGCTGGTCAAGCTTCCCAAGGAGGCCGTTGGCGTTGAATTGTAAGATTTTAAGTCCAGGTGGTGAGGCAAGGTCGGAGACCAGAGGATTTGGGTTCAGGACTGGACGGGCTGGTGGCGTGGAGATCGGTGGGGGCATGGGACAACTGGGAAACGCGAAGGCGGGCGACCAATCGGCAGCCGTGGTGAGGCCACTGCAGCGGAGATGGCACCAGCCATTGCAGGACCCGCAACGTGCAGACCAGTCGCGGCGGCCCAGACGGACTCGGCAGAACGAGCAGTACCAGAGAGGTCCAAGATTGGCCTCGATTCCGGCGGCGAGGAGGAGGCGTCGGAGCAGCGTGGCCGGGAGGGGCTGTTCCGTCATCAAAAACACGGATTGGGCGGAGGGGAGAGTTGATCCAACGTAGGGAGATGGGTGTAGCAAACCTTGGCCGCCGGGAGGACGGGTGGGAACGCGATTCATAAACGCGTCTGCTGTGGTTCCCGCTGGTCTCTCCCAGCGGCGAATAGGACGCATGCACGCCTTGGTCGATGCCGTTTGTCCGGCCAATAACCTCCAAAGCATCCAGACAATGCCCGTTCTTGCTGCCGCTGGCATGCCTGCTGCTTAAACCCCCTCCGACTCGACTGGCTTTCCCGGCCGGTTGTGTACTCTCCAAGTCAAATCTCTTTCAATCTATTTTCCGTTCATCAGTGTACATTATGTACTGGTTCTACTAATCTGGCCCTCCCAAGACCTCTCTTCGCTTCTAAGTAACCATGGTCTAAAGATCGAAGTTGCCGGGGTTTAACTCACTTAACCCCCTGCGATATCCTTAGTTAATAAAATGTAACTATTCTTCCTCCCATTCTGATTCTTTCAGCACCCAAACTTCGGTCTGGAAAGGCAGCACATTTGGTGACCCACCCCCTGTGGACGCTCACTGAGAACGCTGACAGCTTCTCCGCACATGACTCCGTCTGCCTACGCGGTCTGGAAAATCACCTCTAAAGAAAGACTTACCAAAAGGCCGCTCCAGTTGCGTGTGACAATTCCAGTGCTGGCTTTATTACAGACTCGACGCTCTAGCAGCTGGATTGCACTTGTCTGAGAGTCAACATGCTCCTGCCTATTCCCCACCTACTTATGTTAAGAATAAACTACTATTTCCACTTGGCTTCCCCCTTCTTCTCTTCTCCTAAGGAACCGGGCTGGAAGATCGCAAATTCTGGAAATTGACTTACCTAACCCCCTGCGATACGGCAAGTCATTGCGTTGGTTAATTGACTGCGGGCTTGAGAAATGTGACTCCACCGGCAGAGTTAAGCAGACCCTCGTACGTGCTCCAACCCTTTCCATTCGAACATTCTCTGCCTTAGATCTTGTTTTGCTCACCGGAATGAATTTGTTGGTTTGCTGACGTTTCGGACAGCTGGGCCAGCTGTCCTATTTCGGAGCGTAAATTTACTTTATCGAACAGCAATTTAAAGTTTTGGAAGTTCATGTTGGCCATGGGCTGATTGATTTGCGCTGTTCGCGCAAATCGCAGACCCGTTTACACGAACGCAAAGCGGTAGGTTGAAGATAAGGCCAAAACTCGCAGCTTGCCACACATATCTGAGAGACTGGCTACAACTTCGATATTCAAGGAACGACCATCGTAGGCCAAGGAACCTCAAAAGAGGAACGCCTGACGCTTGAGGCATGACACTCAGACGCCAACTCTGTCAACAGGTATCTGGAACTTCCCACGCCGTACAAAGTCCTACGCTCTTACGTAAGTAAAGGAAGGATAAGGTCAAATCAAGGCCAGGATTTGCAAACGAAGATGGTCCTGGGACAAAAACACCGGAAGAGGGAGCAGAATTACCAGCATCCTCTACCGTAGGGACGAAACAGGGCACCAACTGCCGTCAAGCTATGCCAGAATCCCTACGGAGGGTCAAGCTACAATATGAACTGACCGCCGCTGACAATTTACAAGTAAAATATTACTTTCTATACCTCAGGTCAGGTCAGGTTTTATTGAGGGGAATATAGGTAAATATCTTTGACCTTTTACCTCAGGAGTATTAATTTCATAGCATAACGTTTTGGGAGAATTCCACTTCAAGCAGCTTGTGTACTAATGGCGAATAGCAATACTACTGTTGCATATACTACTAGCAGTATTTAAGTCAGCGATCGCATCAGTCGAAACTGGCAGTTTAAAAAGTCACCCTTGACACGCAGCGGACTGTTGACGAGCTGGGCAGATGTTTCTGTTCTTCCAATTTTGTCGGCCCACTCTGCAATGAGCAGGGAAGTATCAGGCCGCATCTTCCGAACTCGGTGATGATCCTGGTGACCTTTGCAATACCCCTCCCTCTAAGAGCGAAATTTTTTCTCGTAAAAAAATCCTAAGGAGTTTTTTCACTGTCTGCTCATTTTTACTTCCTCGATTCAGGAAATTTGGTTTCAACAACAAGCTGAGATACCATTTTTCTGCTACCACGACACTTATGTACAAATAAGGAACCCAAAGGCAATCTACCTATATATCCCTCACTAAACTGATACTGATGATTATATTTTCCTCAAAAATTGTAGCATGTGAAGGACGACCCGAGGCATGCAGCCATTACCGTTCTGGAGGAAAAGTGCCTCTGGTGTAAGCAGGTTTGTTACCGGGTACAAGCAAAATTGATCCAGACTCTCTGTTCCTCGATGAGGAACACTCATTAAAATGATCAAACTTGTCATCTCCGCTACCACCTCGATATCAGGTAACGTAAAAACGACGTTGGTAGGGGACGCTGTTTGATGGTCGGAATTGCAACTGTCGCAGAAGGCAAATGAGTTGAACGGGCTGAAGATTTCTTCCTGAAGCTCCAATGGTAGAATGGGGTCCGTATCGTCCGTGCGGTCGGCAAACTGAGTGGCGGATAGTCGCAAGATTTCCTTGGTTAATATGCCTAGAACATTGATGTACAAGGCAAAAAAATCTTTGTATTGGTCTATACTTGCAGATATCAAAGTAATGGCTGTCATTCTGGACTTATTAGCATTTCCACAAAGACACGTTTCCAAATCATCTGGCTGACGCAAAGACAAAAGTTGCCTCCGAATAAAGGTAAATATATGCCATCAGAATAGTTCACCGGGTCAGTTGTGTTGTACCTTTTTGCCCTTTTATGCCCTGGCCTGTGAAGATAATTAAGAAGTTTTAATCTGTCAAGTTCCGTGGTAAGCATCGCGGGGAGCGCATGCTGCCGAACGGGGAAACTGACGGTCTGCTGATCGGATAGGTGATAGTTTGGCATTCAATTAAGCGGTCATTGTCTCCTCAGTACAAGTTATGGTAAATAGGAATCCTGCACCTCCATATCTGAATGGATTTGAGGTATCCTGTGCTCTACCGTTGAGCTTCGGTGGGCGCGAACCATTGCTCTTGTCTGACGCCTGACTGACAAGTTGAGTCTACACTGAGGCTTCTCTGTGGCACTTACCTCCAGCTGAGTGGCTGATCCAGATGATTGGACGGTGGCCCAAACCAGCGACGAGCAACTCGCGCAGGATGATGCGAGCCCTTTGGTTGATACTACGCCTAAAACAGATGTTCATGTAAAAAAGGACCACAATGTTTGTGGTGGTTTTGACTGAAGTCAACATACAATGAAATTGGTCAAAGCAACAGCGTGAAAGCTAATTGGCCGTAGGCTAAACGGTCCAAATGCAACCACTTTGGGTCCACAGCTAGGTACTAGCTACGTGTTCTAGAAATTAAGAAGGTACATACCGTTAGCTATGCATGTTTCATGTGATTAGAAATTTCGCAATTTACTAAACTTTGTTTTGAAAAAGTAATCTTTGAATAAAAAAACCGGTTTCGAACTGAAATAGCCATTATTCAAGACTATTTCAGAGGTTGTTAGCAGTATATATGTACGTTGATTCACAATAATTTCAAATAAACATATTTTAAGCAAGCTAGAAAAAGCGGCAGTGTGACAAAGGCACGATCGGTGGATACGGTATAGAAAAAAATTATAACTCGTTTAAGTGTAGCCACAAGGTTCTCAAAACTTAAAAGGAATTTATCGGAGCGCTCATCTAAATGTATTACTTATTTATGCATTGCCAGTTTATGGACAAGGTCAAAATAAGGTTAGGTAATAAAGCATCTCTTGCGCACCTTCCAAAATCTGGAAGACCAAAAAACGTAACACTATTACAACTGGACCCTTGTTACATAATTGGAGGGTCTTCGCTTGCTGTAGTGAGCTCGAAACCAGACTGTTACTGGCTCACATATACTATTCCTACAGACTTATTTTATATATCCAGGAATGGCTCGTTGCTTCTGGTCATCCCCTAATAAGAGTATGCGCGCTTACACATCAGCAAAAAATGGTGACCAGGTTTATGATAGAGGCCGCAAATATTCCGTCAACTTATGATAAATACTACTTTCAAATGTTCGGTAGCATGACTTTACATTTTTTCGTTAAATTCCACCACAATTACATATTAAGTTACGCTCACTAACTAATAATTAGGCGTTAGAGCACAAAATACTTGAGCAGTTGGGCGCGAGGATAGATATCTAGAGGGGTCCTACAAATCAATTCTGCCAAAATATTCATGAACTCTCAGCAGAAGTGTCGAATGAAAACCGTTAAGAGGATAAAGCATAGCGTTACTTTGATTCATCTGCAAAGCAGATATCATTCCAAACGACCAACCGCAGGTTGGCGTCAATATCAATTATCCTTGCCTTTGGAAATTCGGCTCTAAGCCATTCCTGGTGAAGGAATCACGAAATGTTAGGTCCATACTTGAACTTCAGTAGCTTTGGCCTTTAATAGGGGCCAAGTAGAAGATGACAGAGATGGCCCGCAAACAAAAGACGCGATTGTACCCAAGCCTGTTACTTGTATCTTCTCAGAATATCAGAAAGCCTTACTTAGTCACAGAGGAAAGTTGGTCAAGAAGTCTAACTCGCAAACTCCAAGCTCGGGGTCATTAAACAAAGCAGCAAAGGCAGCCAACACGAGGGGAACGGTTGGAAATATTTTTTTTAAACTTACACAGCTCTTTTATGCCTTATCGTACTTTTCCTGGTGTAATAATACTGGTCCTATTACCAAAGTCTATTTTTGTTATAACGCCTTCTTGCTAACTTCAAACTAGATTACTACTTGGTAAGGATATCTAATAACCTCGTGTTCTAAGCCACGCTTCGCTCACACGCCTTTGAGGTATGCCATGCATGTCTGGCTCTCGTGTCCACCAGTACGTGCGCACCAGATGGTGTCAGAGCTCCGGTTCAGGTCACGGATATCTGTCTGTACTAACTGACCAATCACTACCCAAGGCTAGTTCACAAAGGACTGTAGTGTAGCGACTGCTTACGCTACGAAAATCCCGGAACCGGTGACCTCATGGCTGGTTGCAGACATCAGGACCCGGCGACTACACCTGCCGAAATGAAACTCTGGACTCGGCCCGCTCATGGCTGGACTGCATTCGTCTGGGAGTCACATACCCATTACTCATATTCTACCCCTGCTGCATTTAATTAAATTATCCATAACACTCTGGCGTTCCACGCCTTATCTTATCTACTAGCTAATAACACTTTAATAGTTCACCTTCTATTAACCGGCCGGACTACTTCGTATCCTACATTGTTGATGCCGACGTTCTGAATATCCTTCAGATGTTTCATATTACCGCTTACTTTGAACATGAGAACGGAAACTCTCCGCAATACGTCGACGCTTTGCCACCTTCTGGGGGAAAGTACAGGGTGTCCAAGAAGTCTGGGTACATAGGGGATAAATACATACCTTTAGAACAAAACAATTTTATTTAATTATAATGTTAAGGAATTATATTTTCAATATGATTTCCATTATTTGCAATGCATAATTCGATGCACCTTGCTAACTTCTGGTGAACTCGATTGAATAGGTGTACGTTGCCGTCGATTACAGGTTATTGATTCAGTGCGCATAGCGAGGAGGCGTCAGTATACACGGTCGAATCATATAGGACGGAAAATCGATAATTATTGACGCGTTGTCAAGCCACGGCGTGGGACATTGCGCTGCAGCTGCGCTGAGAGCCCAACCATTGTTAACTTATCATAGGACTCTGCCGTCCCAACAAAAATAACATAAATAAATAAAATATTAAAATTCCTATGTACCCAGACTTTGTGGACATCCTGTTTATTTAGTTTTATGGTTAAGGTGAGAACTAGGCTTAGGTTTAAGATTTAGATTCAGGTTAGCGTCAAGATAAATTAGGAATAGGTTTAGGGGCAGTGTTAACTTTAGGGTAAGGGTTTACGGTAAAGTTAGGACGACTGTGAAGTTTTAAGTCAAGGCTATTGTTAGGATTGGGACAGGGGAATATATACCCTTCCTGGAAGCAGGCACAGAGCTAACTATATGACCTAGATAGTGCGTTCCTATTTCCATGTCTTGTTTAGGGGATCTTACATGTCATCCGCACTGACCATTTATCTACTTTTCAGGCAAAACGGGAATAGTGAACAGGGGCAATGACAGTAACGAGCTAAACTGGTATCCCCTGCCGGATCGCAGCCAGCCGCAGCTGATTCGGCTTTGGCGCATTACTGCATGCAAATACCCACAAAGCTGTTTGAAAGAGCTCTGCAGATCTGTCAGCTGTTGGTGACGATATCCCTCCTTGAGCTGTAACCACCTTTGTGGACTCTGACTGTGGCTGGGAGGTAATAAAGACGAACCTGTGTAGGCGGCGTTCTCCCACAGTCAGGGTGAATCAATGGACACATACTGATTGACGGCAATTGACTGCGAAATAGGAGATTGCGCTTCTTATCCACCAAAATGATTATATAGACGTTAATTCACAGGAGCATTAATTGGTTATCAAACCAGACCTTCGGCCAGCAGGCGGGATTTCTGGAATTGCTTGGCCCACGGGTTCACCATGTCTCAAAAACATTTCCATTCATGCCATTGATGAAGATCACGTCAGCTACCGGAGACGGCGAGTCCATTCTTATAAGAAAGAAAAGGATAAATTCTATATGCAAAGGGAACTCCAAAATAAGGCCTAAGAGGAAAGTAAATAAATCAGGCAAAAATTGACTTTCGATATGATGTGTTTACGCTAACTGACTTGCTATGACCCCCCTTCGCTCAGCCGCTGACCCAGATAAGGAGATTATAATGGCCTGGGCTTCACTCCAGGGGACAACACTTGGCTATGCTGGCTGGCTGGCTGGAGTAGAGGCTAAGAGCAATACCCGGCAGAGACTGTATCCGGCGCCTTGCCCGGGGCGTTCTGAGTTTGCACTTCGTTTTGGACTGACCAAGGCCTACTTTTAGGGCACAGATGATAGAAGAAGTAGCAATGGTAAAGGGATGCTCACTGTTCGCATCTCGGGATAAACGCCTCGTTGTGCATATAGGGTAAAATTTTGGACAGGCAGAATATAATTACTGCCAACGACATTAATGGCAATTGCAGCTTATTTTTAATTGCCAGCCAAATCACCTTAGTTGGAACACAGCACGCAGCTCAGTGAGACCCTGCTGCTTCCCTCTACGTAGATCTGAAATTCTACTTCGCTACAGTGTATCTATTATACAAATGCATGTGTGCTCAACGAACTTCCGAATGTCCAGCTTATAGAGATGCGGACCAAGAATGTTAGGCGGAATTCCTCCGTTCCCTCGCCGAAAGTCTCGGTGATAGCAGTGTGTCTCTAGGTTGGCGCGAATTTTGGTGGCTTTTAACTGGAAAACTACGTCATTGGGTTTCTCCCATACAACCAACCAACGCTCCGCGGCTGAGGAAAAACATTAAAATAGGTTATTCTCCAAACCTCTTTATAATGTTTTCCTCAGTTCTGATACACTAATCTTCCACCATTTAAAGGTCGCTTGTTTCGTTTTCTATTTAACTTTATGTCACTTTCATGAGGATCAAGACAAAGGACATTGCCTTGGGACAGAGAAACAAGTAAAAGAAGTTAAATTTCTTTTATCTAAATTACGAAGACCCCGGAGGTCCTGCTGGGGTTCAAAATCACGGCAGCGGGGGGAAGATTTCCTTAGGCTCTAAGTGCCTGAGCTATGAGATTCAGCCGGGATTCCTGAACTTAATCACAATTCGGTTAAGTTACCGATCCAGCCTGCTACATAATGTGGAATCCGCTTAATTTGACCCAAGTTTGTTTAAACTAACGGCTCCCAGTGGGGCCTCGCAGCTCAGGTGGTTAGAACGCTGACTGTATTAGAGTCTTACGTTTGCTGTTGTATACTCGAATCGCAACGAGGCCGTCAAGTTTTTCCCAAATGGATGAAATTAAGTATTCATATCTGCCACAGTACCCCTATCAGAAATCAGATTTGACTACGAAATTAAGAATGATAGTCAGTAGGCTTAGCAGCAATCCAGATAAGAACGCTGCTGGTCGGCATACATGGCGAATTTTAAGCGCCAGTACATAGGTGTGACCCTGAACGAACAGATCAGGTCAGGCCAGGTTGAAGTGAGGGAAATATAGGTAAATACCTTTGAACTCCCTATTGGTACAAGAAAGTTTTTTCAATGCATTTCATCTGCAGAATATTTCAGAACAGTGGCGTTGCCAGTAATTTGAAATTGGGTAAGGGAGGGCTGACAGTGAAAAAACTCCTTAGGCATTGTTCAGAAGTCTAGGGGTTTGAATGCCATTAGAGAGATTTAAGGAGAAAAACTGTCGCCCGGGGGTGGGGGTAGAGGGGGGGGGG
>JAYGXS010000002.1:17210466-17239118 GCA_036362985.1 Ligula intestinalis | reverse complement strand
GGGGGGGGGTGCAGAGTATCAGTATCAGTATACTGAGGGATATGTAGGAAAAATTCCTTTGAGTGCCCTATTTGTACATATGTGCAGTGGTAGCAGAAAATTTGTTTCTCAGACTGTTGGCGAGGCCAGTTGTCCTGTGTCAAGGGATGGAAATAGGAGCAGAGAGTGAAAAAACTCCTCAGGGATTTTTAGGAGAAAAATTGTCGCTCTTGTGGGGGTAATGCGTGGGATTAAGAAAAAAAGGGGGTTCCAACAGGGGGGACATTTCAAAGGTTCCCAGGATCATCACCGTGTGGAAGCTGCATCCTGATTCTTCCTTGCTGATTGCAGAGTCCGCCAACGGAACTGGAAAAACAGAGGCATCCGTCCAGATCGTCGACAGTCCGCTTTGGATCGAACCAAGGGTGAATGTTTAGGCCGTCAGGTCTGGCTGATAAGATCGCTAGTGGGGTAATCACGGAACGCAGATAGCCAAGTAGGGGAGACCGCGGAGATCTTCGCATGAGGCTATGCGTGAGAGGGCGTTATAAATAGCAAACGTGAATGGATATAAAACTAATACTACTGAAAAATTGAAAGTAGTAGTATTATTATTGTACATTGTCAGTTCCGATCCATCGTGCACTGCTATATCGATCCAGTTTTCGCTTAAAACCCTCTAGTGATTCCGACATAAAGACGTCCTGAGGAAGCGCATTCCACGCTCCGACCACTCTTTTTGAAAAGAAGTGTTTCTGAGCGTCCAGCCTGGCCCCTGTCACCTTTTATTTGAGAGGGTGACCCCTCAGATTCGTGGTCGCTGCTAATTCGAAAAAATCCCCTGATATAAGACAACTGTCTTGAAGACGTAATACGCCGAATGCTAGTATCAGGTCCCCCCAAAGCTGCCTGTAGCGCAAAGGGAAGAGGTTGAGATTCGACAGCCGTGTTTCATAAGGCTGCGAGCCCTGCCCTATAACAAGTTTGGTTGCGCGCCGTTGTACCTTTTCCAGGATTTTGATGTCTTTCGTGGCCCAGGGTCTCCCAGCTTGGACAACGGATTCTAGGTGCGGTCGCACGAAGGTTCCGAAGACTTTTGTGAAGCACTCTTCATTGAAGGTAGAAAAAGCTCGTTTGACGAGGTATAGGATCGACATCGCGGACTTGGCTACCTTTTTGAAATGCAGGGAGGGTTTAAGCGACGGCTTGATCCAGACTCCCAAGTCTTCCTGGGCTTTCACTTCCTTCAATGGTATGTCATTCAGTTGGTAAGCCGTGCCGTTTGAAGAACCGGATTTGCCGACTCGAATGGTGGTGCACTTGCTCTCATTGAACGGTAAGAGCCAGTCCGCCGACCATTTTTGAAGTCTATTTAAATTTTCCTGTAGTTGCACTTCGTCAGCCGTAGTTCGAATTGCACTCCAAAGTTTTATATCATCGGTGAACATGGCGATACCACATTCCAGTTAGCGGACACAGTCGTTGATGTAGATAACAAACAAGATAGGGCCGAGAACGGAGCCTTGGGGAACACCACTCTCAACCTCAACCTTTGCTGACTGTTTGTCGCTGATGTGGACTGTTTGCGAGCGACCGATTAGGAAGCTTTTTATCCACGCAAGGAGCCTACCCCTTACTCCTATGCGGCTGAGTTTATAAAGGAGGTGGTGGTGCGGCACGCTATCTAAAGCCTTTTTGAAGTCAATATAGCCAGCATGCACTGAGTTTCCACTATCGATTGCCTCAGTCCACCGTTCTAAACAGTAGATCAAGTTTATTACGCAGGACCTACCTCTACGAAAACCATGCTGAGCATCCGATAGCAGATGGTTTTGTTCCAGGTTCAAAGCGGATGGCCTGTGCTAAGAGTGTTTGAAGCATCTCAGGGAGAGTCAATCGCGGTTTTCACCATTATACCAAGGGTCCCACAAAGAGAATTTTGCGGAGGTCACGCGAACCTCATCGAGTGTCGGCGATGCGCCCATCATGCACCCTTGTTGGTTTAACGAGTCTGCCTACTAATTGACAGAAGAAATGTAATCGGTAGTTTTCTAAACAAACATATTACTGAAAAATAACGAGTATTATGTTTTTATGATGGGATTATTCCGCAATTTGCTTTCGGCAACTCGCAGTTTATTTTCGGGGGCTCAGTAGCTATTTGGTCTAACTTAATCGTGTATTAAACATGTCTACAGATGGGTCTGACTTAATCGTAAACGTGTGCTCAGATGGCGACATGATAATGTCCGCGGGCAGAGCATTTTTTGTCTGAATTGGGAAAAGTTTTACAAATCCGCGTAGCCTCGGATCACAACGTTGGGCGGACTCGACGCTTGCTATTCTCGTTATTCTAAACTAGCATATTACTGAAAATCAATGAGTAGTATGTTTATATACATATGTATATCATTCCTTTCTCGCCAGGTCTAATTTCAGTAGGCATTTCGGTTATGCAAATCTAAATTTCTCTTGAATGCATCCACAGATTGGGACATAACAATATCCTCGGGGAGAGCATTCCAAGCTTCAACTACTCTATTACCAAAGAAGAGCTTGCGTGCGTCTAGTCTGGCCCCTGTTATGCGTAGTTTTTAGAGATGCCCTCTTAAGTTCTTCGTTGTTGCTAACTCGAAGAAGTCGCCAGGTAGAAGACGACAGTCCTGCCCACGCATTAAACGAAATGCTTGTATCAGATCACCACGTAGCTGTCTGTAACTTAACGGAAATTGATCGAGATTAGCTAGACTTCTTTTGTAGGTTTAAAATCTCTGACTGGTAACCAGTTTATCCACGCGCCTTTGGACCTTCTCGAGGGAATTTAGGTCTTTCGCGGTCCATGGTTTCCATGCTTGGATTGCGAACTCCAACTTCGGCCGCACAAATGTTCCAAATACCTGAGCAAAGCAGTCTTTATCGAAGGCAAAGAAAGCCCTCTTGACAAGATAGAGGACGGACATCGCAGACTTGGCTACTTTTGCGCAGTGCAGCGAGAGCTTGAGAGACGTAGAGAGCAATACTCCCAAATCTTTCTGCGCGTCCACTTCTTGCAGTTGGCTGCCATTTAGGCTGTAAACCATGGGGTTCCGAGAGCTGGGTCGGCCAACTCGTAGGATACTGCATTTGTTCTCGTTAAACGGCAAAAGCCAATCTTGAGACCAAGTTTTAAGACAGTTTAGGTTTATCTGCAAACGTTCTTCGTCAGCTGAATTTCTGGTGAGGTTCAAATCTTAATGTCACCGGCAAGCATAGCCACATTGCATTCCAGTTCACGGACGGAGTTATTGACGTATATAATGAACAGTATAGGGCCAAGGACAGAGCCTTGGGGGACACCGCTCTCGACTGCAACGTCTGCCGACTGCTGGTCACCAATATTGACAGTTTGGGAGCGGCCAAGTAAGAAGCTTTGAATCCACTTCAGCAGATTTCCTCAAACACCTATTTGGCTGAGTTGGTGCAGAAGTCGTTGATGTGGGACGCTATCAAAAGCCTTCTTGAAGTCGATGTAGATTACATGAAGCGGATTTCCTCCATCAACTGCCCGAGTCCAGCGTTCCAAACAATAGAGCAGCTTCGTCACCCAGGACCTGCCTCTGCGGATAAAAAGGAGGCTCATACGTTAAAGAAAATGTAAATAGCAGTTCTGACAGGTGTAATGAAAGAAAAATTATCAAAGAACTTAGGGACGTTCTCATTGTTCATTTGTGCAAAGGTAAACTGGACGGAAGAAGTCGGGACGATCACTGGATAGTTCCAACCTGTTTGTAGAGGCTTCCACCGAATTTTAATTACACAGTGGCTTAAGTTAATCAGTAAAACCCTCGCTGCTGTGATCTTCAAGTCCAGTTCCTTGAAGGAAATGAAGAAGTTGGACGTCATATGGAAGAAATATTATATTCTGTACAGAAATAGTGGAGAATAGCTTGCAGAAAGTTGACAATGAGAAGAGTTGATGCCCGAAACCGTGAGGGGGCTTCGACCCAAGTCTTTAAGCGTAACAGTGATAAAAGTGTCTACGGCGTGGTTGTTGTGTGGGTCAGCCATGAAGAGATGATTGGCCAGACTGGATTGGGGTGGACAGACACTAGTGCATGCGCACTTGATAGCAGCAGCGAAGGGTTAAGCGTTGCGGTGCGACTCGAGTCACTACACTATCACCCTTCCCACCCCTCAAAGCAAAGATGGTGCTGTACCCCGTCGCCTGCAATGGACAAACTACGAGCATCGGCCAACAGCTCTCTTCAATGTCCCATCAAATTTTAGTTGCCATCATGAGCCTAAATGCCTGCATGTAGGATTGGGCATGCCACTACAGTCCAACGCCTTCAAGTTGTCATTTCTAAATATTCGGATGCAGCAGAAGCAATTTACAGGAGTGGGAAAGATCCACATAATACCATCGTCGGATATGGCCCATGGCTGTGGCTGTGCCATGCAGTAACGCAATGTTACAGGCAGCAGATGTGCATAATTGGGCCATCGTAAGCAGTTTGGCTTTCCAGGTTTCTGGCCGGTCTTAATGTGCCATGCATCTAAATCAGTTGCATATGCGTACACACGCTGCATCCCCATCAACAAAAAGCTTAGATTGATAAGAGTCAATGCGCGTAATCTAGATCCTCCTGAAGGGAAAGTTATTGCGAGCTAGTTGCTGTCTCAACACCAGAAGGATCCCCAAATAACAAGTCTAGGAAGACTGATTGAATTTGAACAACTTAACTGCTCAAAAAGCTTCACACAAGGCACCGCGTACGAAAGCCAGCCGTGCAGGAGCAAAAATTGGGCATGTGATAAGTTTAGACTGTGCAATGAGTAATCAATCAGCTGCCGCCAATCAAATGAGGCGGGAGTATCGATTACCTACAAGCGCAAACGCGGTGATTAAACATCAAGCGTGCAAAGGGACAATAGTGGTCAGCGAGCGAAGCTCAGCGCACGAAAGGCAGAATGAGTCAGTACAGCTGCTCTGGGCGACGGATTACTACAAAGTAAGCCAGGCAGTTCATAAACGCCTAAAAACCCAGATGCAAAAGGGTGGTGTTTTGATGCACAGTTGCTAATGCGGCAAATGAGGATTCGGAAACATAATCTTTAATATCATGGACACATTAACTGACGCAGAAGAATCTAGTCGAAGTCAAGAGGTGCAAGTCGTGATAATTGAGTTCTGCCACACATGTGGTGGTCAGGCAGTTGAGGTCACGTTTAACGGTACACCTTAATGCCGTCAAGCCAAATGGCAGAAATCAACGGGCAACGGGGAACGATTTATGCCAGGCAAATTTCTGTGAGTTGTCTTTTTGTTTTTATGCCTAAACAAAGCATCCTTTTGAGAAGGTGTGAGCTTATGTGTGGCACTTGTGCGCTTGTGTGAATTGTCCGTGTCAGCATGACGGAGTGACAGGCTGAATCTTGAACGTTTTATTGGCTGGTTCAAGGGCCGGTTCGGGACACACAATCACAAGGGCCCATGGGGCTAACTCACACCGGCCGACGCGCGCAGTGATGACTGTGCACAGCTGCACAAAATACGTCTCAGGTGAAGCATGAGGGGTGGCCATGCGTTGCTGATGTGTCTGCAGGTTAGTTCGGTTATAGCGGCCGTCGGGTGACAAGCAGACGTCAGAAAAGAGGACACTAAATCGAACGCTGCATGTGCTTACCTTGCTTAGAAAGGGTGTAGTGGCCGTTGCCTGCGCGATACCTGGCTAGCCCGTGGTGACCTCAATCCGTTCAGACCTCAAGGTCGTGGCAGCCGCTAAATTTATTGACGCGCGAGACACGGTCACCCGTGCCGATGTTTACCCACATGCTGTCCAATCAATCACATGCCGACCCAGGCAATAAACGCTTTCCATCTCTGTTTACTGGCCTGACTGCTGTCCACCAGCACTTAGATTCGACTGGCTCTCCTGGCCAGCTGTATGCTCTCCAAGTGAAATCTCTGTGCATCTATTCTCCCTTCCTCTGTGCACACAAAATACTTCTTTTCTAACAAGTAACCGTGAACTATAGATCGCAGTTGCTAGGGTTTAACTTACTCAACTTTCTGCGATAAGAGTATGGTTTGGGGAATATATACAAATGCAGGCATAAATTTAGATGTCTTGCTACGAGAGGAAACGTTTCACTTTGTCTATCGGTTTGTCGTAACTCCCACAAAACAAAAACTTAGAAAAGACCTGTAAGTCAATATAACCACTCATGAATGTTAAGGCTGTGAAAAAAAATTAGGGAAACAGCCACACAGTCGAAAAGACACTGAGGCATTGAATCCAAGTGTGTCAGCCGAAGACTCTCCTGTAGCTAGATGCAGTCCGCTGGCTGGCAGTTGTACGCTTGTCTGACAGTCGAATTCCTTTTGCCTTGTAGGAGCCTGCCCGTTCCCAGCGCTGCCATGATCACTCATTCTGCCTGCTCTGTCAACGTGGCCAGTCAATCGATTTTTGGCGGATCGATGATTACCGGTTCACACTGGACTCGCCTCGCCACTTGTGGAGACTGATCTACTAAGCGTGAATTGACAGTAAAATCAGTCAATCAGTCAATCGATTTTTGCGTACCGCTGATTACTGGTATGCGACGGATTTGTGGTCAGCGCTGGCAGAAACACATTTCACACTAAGCCCATTCAACAGGCAAGTCGGTACTCACTCAGCCTTTCGCCCCGGTGCGCGGCGGACGCGAGGCTGCGGCGCTCTCTCTCTGTCTCGCTCCTCATGGTCGAACTCCACTCTAGGCCGCGTCAACCCTTCTGTTAATTCTTCCCCTATTCATTCTGTACAGAATACAATCTCCTTTCTACCTTGACTTCCATGACTTCGATCTTCTTCTAAGTTACCGGGCCTGGAAGATCGCAGTAGTAAGGGTTTAATCGGCTTAGCCTTAACTCCTTTGCAATAGCCTATTCTCCACTTCCTTCTGTACGGAATAAACTGCTAGCATCATTTTGGCCTCTCACTTCTTCTCCTCCTCCACTCATAAGGAACAGGGCCTGAAGGTCGCACTGACCAGGGTTTAACCTATTAAAATAACCTGCGATAGTCCGCCTTTTGTATGTCCCAGGTGACAGAAGAGCCAACAGGCCCTCATACGTCCCCTAAGACTGCCAAGGATCCTCAGTAATCTCCACAGGGAGGCATCAGCTAAGAAATAAAACATTTTACTTTTTGTGTCGGTTCGCTGCCGTTCCAACTACAGTAGTCGCCGGTTATTAAGCCCATGGTTAATAGGCCCAACCGCCTATTAAGCCCAATTGAGCTTGGGACGGAATTTTATATAGTAAAATCCGCCGGCTAATAAGCCCAGTCGCCGACTACAAAGCTCGGTTTGTCAACCGGATAGAGTGAGATTCTCATCTCTCTGCGTGCGCAACTGGTTACATAATTTTTTTGTTTTTTTATTATGTAAAATACAGACAAACAGCATTCATTTCTTGTGCATAACCAAGCTCTACACAGAATGCAGTATGTAAGTAATGTGTAGTGCCTATGCTGCGTTTGCTACTCAAGAACTAGGACTCTCCGCTAAATGCGCCCGCCGCTTATTAAGCCCAATTTGGTCTGGGCCCGAGGTGGGCTTAATAGCCGGCGACTACTGTACTAACTAAGCGAACTGATGCACAAGTTAAAACACTACGGTCGCTACGTTGATGATATCTTCGTGATTGCCACAAATGAAACCGATAGAGATGCGCTCTTAAGCGCGGTCAATCAAGCCCATCCTTCCATAAAGTTCACGTTGGAGATGGAAACGGCAGGTTCTCTCCCCTTCTTGGACGTCCTCCTTAGTCGTAGACCTGACGGTAGCATCTGAAGGAGCGTGTATAGAAAGAAAACCTGGTCTGGACAATAAACGAAATTTAACAGTTTCATACCCCTCCAACAGAAGCGAAATCTAGTTCGCTGCTCAGCGCAAAGAGCTAGAAAAATTTGTACAGAAGACAGTATTGATGTGGAATTCAATAAAATACAGGACTTTCTTCGCGAGAACGCGTATCCTGAGCGATTTATTACTAGGAAAATGGCTGCTAAACAAAATAAAACTCACAACACTAACTGTGGAGAAGAAAAACTTACTTCTCAAAGTCAACTTTTGAGGAGACATGGCAAGTGAACTCCAGAAGAAACGCCTTGACGAGGCCGTGTCACGAACGTTCGCAGCAGCGAGAGTTAGGGTATTATTCTAAACCAATCGGGTCTTACGTGGGAAGGTAAGGACAGTTTACCGACTCAGACCACCTCCATGTGCCTCTATTTGTTTACTTGCTCCTGTGGAGCAGGTTATATTGGTCGGACGAGTCGGCGCTTATCCAAAAGGATAAAGGAACACCTCCTGCAATGGTTAAGCAAAGGTGAAGTCAATACTACCAGGAACATCAACTGCTCTATTCTAGCGCAAATGGTGGATTCGGGATATCGGGTGGACCCCAACGAAGCCTTCGGGTGGTCTAAAGGGTCCCACCAAACTACCCTAAGTAACTGGGTCAGCACCTTCTAGCAACAGCAGAAGCAACCGCTATCCAGCCAAGGAAGCCAGTTTTGTGGGGATGAACTATGTGGCAAAGTTCACCGGTATTTTGAATAGACAATGAGCGTGCAACATGATGGTAACTTTGACTAGCGACTTGCCCCTGTATTTTTTCGTGTTTAATTTGATTATTCGTCATTTATTTATTGTAGAATTTAAATATCTGGTTAAAATATGAAGGTTACGAGGTCGTCTACTTCAACTTACCTGAAGTCCAACTTACCGTGCTGGAGTTATTTTATATTAGTTTGCGGCGCGAAATGCCGCGCACACCTCATATGTACATGCCCTACAATTTACCTGGCAAACAAATCATTTACAGTGAAACAAAGGGAGAATTACATCATCCCTGGCACGACGTAACATGGGATTTAAGCCTACTCGAACTAGTCGATAGGCGCTCGCACGGCTATTTTGATACCGGTGAAATAGGTCAAATAGACTCACTCTCCCGATGTTGTGTGCGCAAAAAAGCCAACTACGTCGAAAACGGGGGATAGTGAGCCACTGCATCTAAGCCTGTCAACCGAAGACGTTCCTGTGCCTAGGCCTGTTACGTGTCCACAGGACCACAGGCAAGGAAGCAGGCAGCGCGTCGGTAACGGTGACTGAATGGTTGTGACTCACTCAACTACGTCGAAAACGGGACAGGCTGAATGGATGATTTTCAACGTAAACAAGCTAACAAGCATGTACATGCTTAGGACGCGTCACCACCTGCACCGCCTACATTCTGGAACATGAAAGACACGTCACGCTAATGCGGGTTAAAATGGTTGTAACCACGCCCCCTCTTCCACCACTCCCTGGCGCCGGTTTTAGTTACCTCCAACCATCAAATTGATGGCTCGGTTATAAATACCGACTTAATACTGGTGCACAGTGCCGCTAGAGCTTGCGCTTTCTAAGGATAGGAATAAATAGCCTGCAGCTTCCGAGATCCCATCCCATCTCCTCTCGTTTCTCTTTCCCTGTGTCTGCGAACGCATATTTTACTTCAATCAACAATAACCTTTTCACGCTAGTTTGTGTGTTATTTTGGCGCGGTTAAGTCTACACATGTCAAAAATTAAGTGACTACCTGTTTCGCATGGACACCTGATTACAGAGCGGTACTCGCATACTCCCTTTTGAATCACAGTAAAACAATCGGCTCACCTGTTTGTCATTGCACAGGTAAAAGAAGCATTTCTAAATTTAGTGCATATAGAGAGGATAAGCCTTTGTCTTAAAGTGGTTACTTTAGGGCATCTCAGTAGACAATGTGATGTGTCGACCATCAGAGAACTCCTCCATTGCTCCGACCTTTCGGGACTGCTCTTGACCACAGCCTCAGGATCACAAGGAAAGCTAGTTGACAGCAGTTTAAATATAGAATCTGACCAATCGCGTCCCTGCGACTGACACTCTAAGGTAGGCGAAGGTCACGAGGCTGTTAATAAGTCCATCACCAGATTCTTTACCTCAGCCAAATCTCAAATCATTTTGCCTCCGATCCTTCCAAATTGCCTTTCGTGGTAGTCCAGACGTATGTGTGATGTTTTGCCAGTCGGTCTCAAGTTTTCGTGCGTTGCTTGACCCATTTAACGCATAAGATGTGACAACCACCTCTGTGAGAGGCATTTGCCATTAATGTCGGTACAGTCAGACGAAGGTACATGGGGTGCGGATGGAACGCAGATTGCACAGTGACAGTGCCCTTCCTTTAGCTCTTCCCGTATCTTTACGAAAGGACTCAATAAATGTTTAAAATCTCAGACCACTTGACACACTTTCTCGGTGTGCAGTCTCCTTCCAGATTTTCAGCAGTGGACGGTACTGTTATATGTATTGTTTTGCGTGAACAATCTCCTCAGTGAAATGCGTAGGTGATAAATAGTTGATAAAAATTAGCTATTAGTTGGATTCTTCTAGAAACAAATGAAGTTCACTTTAAGAAAGTGAGAGAGCACTATTTTCCTTATAACCATGTAAGGATAAATGGCAGATAGGCAGGCATGGTCGTTGGAACATAAATTATCTAACAGAGTAAAACGTTTGACGAATTCAGAAGAGTATTTGGCGAGCATACGTAGCTTTCGATAAATTCTCATCGGGCCGTTACAATTAAATAGGGAGGGGTGCAAGTTAACATGCTGGTAATCAAGTTATCACAAAACGCAAAAAAGTCATGGGGATGAGGGAGGGGGTGTGGGGTTGGTAGTAATCGGCTAATGAGGCTTTGTTGAGTCCGGACAGGGGACGACGGGAAGGGGGTTGGGTGGGGTGAAGCGGTAGCAAGCGCGAAAACATGCAGGTAGTTACGTAACCGTTGACTAAGCCAAGCTCGGGGCCTGCAGGAGGTTCTTCTGCGCGCACAGAACCGGCTTCCTCAACCGGATCGTGGCTTCTTCTGCTGTGGCCAGCAAACGTTGACCCAGGGACTTTGGGTAGTTTGGCGAGACTTCGTAAATTACCTAAAAGGCTTCGCTGGGGTCCGCACGATATCCGGAGTCAACCATGTGGGCAAGAATTGAGCTATTGATGCTTCTGATTTTTCCTTTGGCCAGCCATGCCGGGAGTTGCTCCCGTATTCTTTTTGATAGGCGCCGACTCGTGCGACCGATATAACCTGCTCCACAGGAACAAGTGAATGAGCATATGCACATGGAGGTGGTCTGAGTTGGCAACCTATCTTTACCTTCGCCTTGCAGGACCGGGTTCGTTGAGAATAACACTCGAACGTTCGCTGCTTGGGAGGTTCGTACTACGGCTTGGTTAAGACGTCTGCTGAGAAGCTCGCTTGATGCCTCCCTTTGAAAGGGAACATTAAGGAATAAGGTTTTCTTTTCTACAGTTGATTTAATATGCTTCGGTTCTTTCTCCATCACATTCTTCATGATAAATCTGTCCGGATACCCGTTCTCCCGAAAGAGGTCCTGGATTTTTTGGAGCCCCATTTCAATAGTGTCTGCCGGGCAGATTTTCCTGGCCTTTTGAGTCAAACATCGGATCAGATTACGTTTCTATTGGATAGGTACAAAACTGTTAAAGTTTGTGTACTGTCCGGACCAGGTTTTCTTACGATAAACGCTCCTTCGAATGCTACCGTCGGGTCTTCGGCTTAGAAGGACATCCAAGAAGGGAAGCGAACCTGCCGTCTCCACTTCCAAGGTGAACTTGATGGAGGCATGTGCTTCCTTCACAGTACTAAGAAACGCATTCACGTCGGTTTCTACTGGGGCGATGGCAAAGATGTCATCGACATATCGACCATAGTGTTTTAATTCATGGATCTGCTTGCTGATTTGCGACTTCTCCATATTGCCCATGAAGATGTTTGCCAATAGAGGTCCCAGAGGCGAGCCCATAGCAATGCCGTCTAACTGTCTACATAAGTGGTTGTCAAAAAGGAACTGCACATTTAATGCGCACTTTAGTAGTATTTCCTTTAATGTCGCAGTTGGTATCCCTTCTTCTATTTGATTTGCCATTACGAAGTCGCAGATAAAGTCGACTGTTTCTGTTACCGGGACGTTTGTAAACAGCGATGAGACGTCTAAGGAGAACATCTTCATGCCGTTTAAGTTCATATCTTTGATGCTGTTGATGAATTGGAATGTACCTTTATAGATGTGTGGCGCTAGCTGCTGCTGCAAGGGTTTGAGCTTAACTGCCTACCACGTCGCTATCGTGTGATTAGGCGAGTTTCGCATGTCCAAGATCGGACGAACTGGCAGGCTGTCTTTGTGGATCTTGGGCAGGCCATACAAAAGGGGGAATGCTTCACGAATTGCTAATTGTCTGAGTTTTTGCATATTATAGAGGTTGGGGTAATTTCTTCCTGTTAATCACCCAAGGGTAGCTTATGGGTTGTATAGATGGTCATCAAACTAATTTTGCTAAGGCAAAGGAATATACTAAGCTGAAGCGAAAAAAGATCAATGAACCATACTCACCCGCACAAGTAAGCAATTGGATAGAGCGCCATGCGACGGAGCAGTGCATCAAAATGTCGGCCTGATAAAGTTGACAGAAGCCGGTCATGAAAATTGAGCCTCTCTCTACTGAAGGTCTCAAAAATCTAGTGTAGAGGGTACTGGGAGGATCCAGGTACCAGTGAATGTCGAAATCGTCGTCGATTACCTCTAAAATGGGATTTCGGAGTATCCTGTCGACTTCTCCTGTTTTCATGGCGGCCTCGATTAAGAGGACTGAGACGGCATTCGGAAAGCGAAAACCCAAGTCACCGATGAGAAACGCGTTGGGGAACCGAAGCGACTGTATAAGGTATGAAAAGGAATGCTGAAAGTGATCCAAAAGAGAACAATATATACACATTGGTTTGAACCAATTATCCATAATTAATCCATTTTATCCGCAGGATTGTTATAGGAAGAAACTGCCCTGGCGCTATTATATTGCCAGCAAACTCTCACCAGTCCCTCTGCTATCTGATTACCTATAATCAATTTAGGATGATAATGGTGATAGTGGTGGTTCAATCGAGTGCTCTGTTTTCCATAAAAATATCCGGAAAGGCTGATACTTATATTTTACATGGTTTGTGCAAATAAAATGGTAACAGAATTCAGTAAATAGTGCTTTTCAAAGAATGAGAAATATTTCTTCGAGTTTGACCTTCGTAACAGAACTTGTCCGCATCAACGCAGTTCTGGTCAATTATTGGTATCCCGCACGCTTAACTCAAAAGTACAACAACTGCTTACGCCCAAAATTGACGGCGCATTCATTTCCGAATAGGATACAGAGAACGTCGGGGTCAACAATGTAGGATACAATGTTATCCGGCCGAATAATAGAAGATAAACGTATCCCAATGGTTATAAACCAGTAGATAAGATACGACGTGAATTATTGAAATAATTGCAGAAGGAGAAGCATAAGAGTAATGGAAAATTGACTCCTAGACGAGTGCAGTCCAGCCATGAGTGAGCCGAGTCCAAAGTCGCATTCCGGTGGGTGTAGTCACCGGGTCCAGATGTCAGAAATCGGTCATGAGGTCGCTGGCTCCGGAATTGTCTCATCGTTAGCAATACTCGCAATAGAGTCATATGTAAACCGGCTTTGTAAGGTAATTTGCCAGTTAGAACAGAAGGTGAACACACGTCCGTGAGCTTAACCGGACGTTTGTAGCGACCTTGTTTTTCTAAGACACGCTTCCCTCGGACGCTGCGGGACAAACCTTTCAAGGTCATTCTCTGTCAGGCTCACTGGCCACCCACTTCACAAGACCAGTGTACGGGGAGTTGTTTACGCTCAGTCACTTCCGGACACGGTGATCTACTCGCCGGACTGCGCCTCTGGACTCCAGCCCATTGATGGCTGGACTGCACTTGTCTGGGAAGGCGTGTTGGGCATAAGGCTCAAGTCTCACCGGGTTGAGTAGTGGTCAACCGCGCACCCGTCCTGTCACGCCGCAGCTACAGGTATCCCCCTGTTGTCCAATGGGCCGGCCAGTTAATTAAGCCCTCGTCAACGTCGTTCAGGAAAACAAAAGAGGCTAGTGACCCTGTTCCGAGACACCGCAGCGGTTCGTGAGCACGGGGGGAGGGAGGAGAGCGGATAAACCACTGCGGATACTTGGTTTTGTGGTTAACAGGGTCTGGTGCCAGGAGAGATCATCCACGCATACAAGCTGATTAAAACTGGCGCGGAAAGGCCTGTAGTTCCTTTGGACAACAATTGATGAACGGTCAACTAGGAGGGGTGCTCTCCGGACCTGGGGTCTGAGAAACAGACATCGGGCTCAGATAGATGAAGAATGAGCAAGAACGCGGTTGTTGCAGCGGAAAGTCGACTATCAGTTAACACCTAACTTGTGCTCAAGCCACTGCACCAACCTGTTTGGAGCAAAGCTTGGCCATCACCAACATAGGTGGCCGAACTGTCGCGTGCAAAACCGGGAGTTATTGGTTGCTCGACCGACACAATGCTTTATCAAGTGACTTTCAACGACTACATCACTAGTGAGCATCTGTCTGCGTCTGTTGGTCTGCGTCATTCGTACAGCGACAAAACGCAACCCAGCATAACCATCATGCTCTTCCGATCACTTCCCTGGAGGACAAGGAAGCTTGTAAGCGCATATTCGTATCAGTTATGCATATTGTAAATAAAAGATGCGTGTCTAACCACTCAGATATTGTTACAGTATATAAAATAACATCTTACCATGGTAAGCTAATTCTGGAACATGTAGTGCCCTCAGTTAGACTGTAGACGTTCTGTAACTTCCATACTATAGCTGGATACGGTAGCAATTCTATAGTTAGCCTGAAGACGATAAAAGGCAGTACTTTGCAAGATAAAGGCATGGTAACCACTGAGCTAATCATGCAGAAAGACAATACCTGGGGCTTTGCGTTTTCTATCGAAAGCTACACCCTGTGACTACATGTTTTTTAACAAGACGCAGCTACAGGCTTACATTTGAGGTGTTTGATCTGCCAACTCGCACATAGGACGCATAGGCCGCAGACAAACAGGGTTACCTTATAAAATTACGATTTCTATTTTTAATTCTTTTATTGAAGTCTAGTTGTCCTAATCACAGCAGTAAATTTTCTTGATTAACTACACATAATTATAATCTAGCTGGTTGTAACTTTATTATGCAGTTTATACACAAATATACCTCTTAGCTTACGCAGTCAAGTCTCTCAGCTGGATTTCATAAGCTTTGATATTGCAGTCTAGTCCTTAAAACCTGGTCTAACCTTTTAGCCTATTGCAATATCAGCAAGACTAAAGTCCTCTTGTACCGCGCTTGTATCGCGGTAAGCCCGGGCGGTAAGCTCATACCTCCACCTGTTATACTAAATTGATAAAATGGGATGCATTCCTAAGTACTGAACTCTGAATAATTTTATAGGAATTACAACTATCACTATTACTACCAGCATCACTAATATTTCCCTATTCCTGCTGCACAAACGTAGACTGTCATGTCAAATTTCGATATCATTTAAGGAAATATATTGCTACAATATACTACCCAACTATGATTACTAGAATGAACACTCTTAGCAGTGGCAGCTTACCTGTAGCAGCAGTATCCTGGTCCAAATTTCGTAAAATGTGACAACAGTAGCAGTTAAATTGCTTTATTAGTCACACCAAATTCAAATCTAGCTCACCTTAAAGTCTAGCTGGCTATAATTTCATGCATCCATCTATGCTATCAATCAGCTGCACCACTAATTACTGGTACTAGAAATATCAGTAGCAGTACCAGCCTTCGTTTCCATGACTATGGTTTGACAGTTACTGGAGGCGGGTATTTGTTCGGAATTCCCTATAGCCCCATTCGCACAACGTGCTGGGATCAACGGAATACGAGCAGAGGTTCTGAACAGTCCACGCTATAGCTGGGTACTGTAATAGGTCTGTAGTTGGACTATAGACGGCAAACTGCATGACATAAGCGCGTGGTAGAACTGGTACATTACTTCACAAACCCCCTATTATTATCCAAATGCTAATCACTATTACCTCACACAGATTGCGAGTACATATTGGGGGCAACTTCTTAAAAAGCACACACAAGGAGTACTTATAGTATCCTATCTACTGGCCTTACAAAACGTGAGTAATAGAAACTAGCACTCGTAGTATAGGCACGTACCTATAGCAGCAGTATCTTAGTATCCTCGATGACACAGCCTGATGGATAGAGTTGAGAGGGCGGAAACTAAGGTAAACGCTTTCTGCTCAGGGTGCATGCATGTGCTTACACGAAATAGTATTAACCCAGCGTTACACTCCATGCTGTGACAAGGGGGCATGCACCCCAGAACTGACTCAAACCAACGTCACTTCTGACAAATTTTAGCATCAGAGATAGTACTGATTCTGAGACTCGGCTACATAGTTAGCCAATTGTAATAGACACAGTAGTAGCCGTATCATTCTGGGCCTCCTTGGGCCTGTTTTCACACCTACTATGGGTGAATGAGGGTAGATAGGACAGTAGTACCAACGCAAAAGGCTACTGTCACTTAAGAATAGATTAGGTGGTGTATTGGCTTGCATTTGATAAAGTAGTCCACGCCTGACCCGTATAGTCTCTTCGAAACTCATAGGAGAAGGTGAAGATTGCAGAGCCGCTAATTACATCCTCTATCACTTAAAACTAACCCCGGAGACCGCAACCTTCTGTACCAACCTGTTGGTTCAGTTGGTGGACTTCATCGAAACCGATGGTCGAACACACACACTCCTATTCTACTCCTTCTATAATTATGAAATTATTCATAACACTCTGGCCTTTTACGCCTTATACTATCCACTAGCTTATACATGTTGGGATGCGTTCTATCGCCTATTATATGGCCGGACGACATCGTATCCCACATTGTTGACCTTGACGTTCACTAGATCCCACACGTTTGACACCGTCTGGTACGCATGTGCTGGTGGACACACAGGCTAGACCTGCGTGACATGCACCAGAGGCGCTCGAACAAAGTAGGACTTCGAATACGAGGTCGCTAGAGGTCTATTAAGATATTATAACCCTTGAAGGACAAGCACTTTTTAAACACAATTTAGCGACCGTTTCGCTGCATCACAGAAAGGACGCCGCAGCCGGACATAGGATGTCTTGTCTTTTCATACCACCCAAAATTCTGTGTATTAATTCACAGGCACATGCAGATGTAAGTACTTTAGGCTTCCTTTTTAACTAAAATGAATTGCCCTAATTGTTTCTTTGGCCTGCAGGATTTACTTCTGGTCTTTATTGCCCATCCTCAACCTTTTCACATGCATTTTCAGTTAAGTAAAACGTTTCCAAGCGCCTCGCAAGACAGCCTTATCCGAAATAATGTCGTCCAACAGCCGAGGCACTTCGTCGCCAGGGCCGCTGAGCATTTGCCTGACCGGCTTTTTAATCAAGAAAATATATTTTTGGCATAACCGGCAAAAACCTTGGGACTTGCATCAACGTATTTCGACCTCATTAGGTCTCAGCAGATGCAGGTACGCAACCCCAGTGTAGCCGCGGAAATTGCCACCACACTCGAGATTTGAACCCGCGTCACTCTAGTCAGGGGCGAACGCCCTAACCCCTGAGCTATCGGGCTCGATGTTTTGCCGGTTGTTGATCGGGATATAGATTAGTAGAGAATTCAGCTGAAAGGCATTAAAATACCAGGGCAGGTGTGCCCTGCATATGATCGGTGTACACACATGTACTAAAATATATTTTACCACTGTTCGCGATTACGACACATCTGCCAGACAGCGGTCACACGTTTGGCTTCAAACCAACTTACATGGCACTTTTTCGGGCGCGAACAAAGCGTACTCTGTGCTACATGGAAGCAGCCTATAAACAGCAGGAGAAAGTCGACGTATGCAAGCAGCTAGAGCACCTGATCAATTTTTAGTTGCCCTGGTAATCTGGTGGCTAGATTAACTCTCGACTGCGATTTTTGTTGACTTCCACTCCCTCCAGTTTTTCCCCTGTATCATGTCGTAAGGTAACATGTTTTACCTGATTGTTATTTGCAGTAAACATTGACCCCTGCTGTTCTGCACTGACATTATATGTCGTCTTGACTTTTGTTGGACCCAATAAATCCTGCTGCACAGGTCTCATTTAAAATAATCAATACAGTCAATGTTTAAAGAGATGTTAATCTGATCTTTATAGTAAGGAAAGCACAAAAGGGATATGGGTTTCAGTGGATATATTCCAACCATCTTCTAATTCTCAGCTGAACAAAGATCTCTGAAATATTGTGTGTATGAAACATTCAAATATCCAAATGTGTCCCACATCTTTTTGAGGCGGCAACTGCGGATCATGCTCATATTCTCTAAGATAAGCAACGTTTTACTGCACGAAATTCGGTGAATTGGAAAACTTACTTTTGTAGAGCCAGCAAGAAGGATCAAAGGCTCAACCGGTGGACTAAAGGTTTGCGAATCCAATGTTAGGATGGGCTAGTTTTTAAGGGTATTTTCAGGCAGGTACGTGGGAAGATCCATTTATAAAACAAGATCTCGTGTGTGACTTGCTGTAGCTTCCAGCGTACGCATACAGACAGAAGACAGAATATGAGGTACGGCTTGTCTTTACAGTTGCCGTATGGTAAAAGGAGTTGCTCTGATAGTTTTCTTGGTTTATAGGCTTCCTTCATTAACAAATGGGAGTTGCGCTAATAGTTTCCTTGGTCTGCAGGCTTTCTTTCCACATCCATTTTCAGTTGAGTAATACAATTGCAACCGTCTTCAATTTCCTTCTAATTGCCCAGTTTTGCCGCACTTAAACGGCCCCTAGTTTATCCCACCCCTTTGCCACAAATTCTGTAAGGAACCTGGGCGGGAGGGAGGGACTCATTTTCAAGCGTCCTCACAGGACAGTCCTATCCAAGCTTATTTCTTGCAACTGCCAGCTAAACTCCGATTTTGTCAACTTCCGACAGCAAATATCTTACGACGCATAATTTCATCAAATTTCGAGAACGTTTCTCTTCCTTTTGCATGGTGATTTATTAGGAGTTAACACACAAAGATTTTCAAAGACTGAACGCAGAGTTAAGTCACGCAAAAACATGCTGGACTGAGCTGTCAAAAATAAAGGGGCCAAATCTGTTAGAATTATTCCTAACGAGCGGCCTTGGCGAGCTCTCAGGTCACGCTATCAGTCCGCCCACAAACACAGGGCGCGTGCGGACGGGCACGCATGAAGGAGCCGAGGTCACATGGGGCAGGCAGGACAGAGGCGGCCAGATGGCCAATCGAGCCGCTAGTCGCATGAGGACACAATCTGATTGGTCCCATCTATAACCTTACTTACCATATCGTCCTGTTCTATGGACACAAGAAACAAAATTCGTTCTTTAATGCGCCGACTAGGCTCACGCTGTGAAATATAAATAAGGGAATATCGATTATTTGCGGAGCATCCAGCAATAAATCGGCGGCTAGATCACGTGAGCCACAAGAAACACTTAAGCTGTTGTTTGTCCGTGACTGCAGCATCAGCATCCAATTAGACTCTTTCGAAATGCCAAGATAGCTCTTCTGTAAGTTCCTCTTACTCGATAGATGTTTACCGCTGGACATGCATTTGAAGCTGAAGGCGGCTATCCATGTAATGTCGCTTAAGGAAGCCTGCTTTTAATTGGTGCATAATGTAGAGGACCGCGTTTTGGCGGTCGCCAGTACTCTGAAGTTATGATGACGATCGCGGATACGGGAACTGGTAGAGTAAGAGGAGAGCACCTACAAATGTAGCTTATGTTACATTCCGTCAGAGGTTTAGGAAAGTAAAATTTCTTGAAATGTACTTATGGATTCATAGATATCTTGTGAAGTTTCATTATTCGAGTATATCAATATGCTACTAGTAGCTAAGCGACTGCCTGCGAGGCATATAAATTGAACCCTAAGGCACAACGGGAAAACAAGGTTCCGTAAACAGATCGATGAGCGCCAACATAATAATAAAAAACCCAGGCGCATATTTAGCCTATTTTTCGGCTGCCAAATGACGCAACAACGAGGGATTCGGCCCACCAGTGGGACACCCAGCGTACACTATGCGGTATAACGTCTTTGTTTTGGACATATAGTTTTTCCTCCTATTCAGGGACGGAAAGAAGGCTCTAGCGCGAACGCACGAAAGTAAAAACAATAAAAGGTGCCTTTGGAACACCGAAACATGCTAATACCTACCCTTTCCGTATGATGCTGTACTTGAAATCCACGTGAATGTCCGCCGCATGCTGGCTCTTCGCGCCTCTGGGACCAGGCACAAACGTGCACACCTTGCCTCTCCCGTCCTGGCCTCAATCCGTCCGATGACATGTCTGCTTTAGTAGACTAGCCTCATTAGTAAGTTGGCTTCAACCCATCTGGACACAGACCCCAATGTGGTGATTGCGGCCCAAACAGAACTTCGGGCCATGCCGCTCTAGCGGAAGGACGTGTGCTCCAACAGTAAAATCGCCTACAGCCTATTCTTTAAACCCGCTGTTCAGAATAAACTGTTTCTACCCATCTGGCCTTCCCAAGGTTTCTCTCCTAAGGAACTGGGTCTGGAAGGTCACAGCCGTTAGGATGAACCTAATTAGCCATAACACACCTCGATAAGTCCTCGGCTGCATTCTTACTGAAAAACCAGTGCTTCTGCAAAAGACAAAACCAACACGTCAACATATGGTCGAAGCTAAAGCCCTGAGCGGCCGTTAGCCGCTATAAATTTAAAACCAGTTATTTATATCAATGAGTACGCCAGCTCACTTAGAAAAGTAATAAAACCATTAACCTACACAGCGAACTATTAAGTAATTGAAAGAGGGGTGACAGGGATTTTTAGTACGTTATTCATTTATTAAATGCAATGACTACAGTTGTACGAAGTATATTTACGTAAGATTACTGTATATTCGAAAAGAATGTACGTTTTCACCATTTAATTTCACCAGTCACTCAGCGGTTAACGGGGATAAATGCTCATCAAATACTTTGAGAAGCTGAACAAGTTTAATGCGCTAGACCAACTTTATTTTGCAGTCTCTTTGTGGACAAAAATTAATCACAGTGGTTTGGGGCTGATAAGGGTGGAAGTTATGTAAGGTATGATCATAAAAAACTAGTAAAATGAGTAGAAAACGGAGTCATACAGAAAAATCACTGACTTTAAATGGTTATAAATTGCGCTTAGTAACTTATTGCGTCTACTGACAATCTTTAACTCTTGAACAAGAATACAAAGAATGCACTGAGCATATTAACCGTCGATGGAAGTCAACCTTCCCCACGTGCTATCGTATGTATAGCGGACATAGAATCAGCGAGCCCATAATCATTCCGCGTTTGTCCCATGAAGTTACCCATTCTGTTCCTGGAGGTCAGCAGTGCAAATTTTCGGAAGTTGTACACGAACTAGCGTTGCCAGTTTCAACGTAAACCTTTGTGATTGGCTGTTAAAACAACCAACAGAGTGGCTGCGACACGCCACGAATAGATATTTGTGTGCCACATCGTCAACTCACACTGTACCCTTTTAGGTTAATCTAAATTGGAAATGAATTCAACCATGGAAACAGATAGGGTTTGTAACACTTAGCGAAATCAGAGGCCAGTATTACTTTATTTTCCAGTTCACGCTACCGTGTGCTTCGTTTTCTTACAAAGATCGTTCCATTAAACCCCACACAGTTGTAATGCCTTTAAGAGCTTCTCAATAAAACAGTACCGTTTGTGACAAGCTCACCCAGCCCATCGAGTGAGGGTGATCGGTTATAACTCCTCAGGGGCTGAAAGGAGTTTCTAGCACGAACGCAAAAGAGTAAAAACACGAATTGAGACAAATTTTCGCATCCCATGTATGTGGGTAGAATTCCGATGACCGCAATGCCTTCTTCTACTCTTTATAAATTAAAAACAATCAAAACTTCATTTAGAATACTGAAACACTCTAATGCGTTACCCATTCAAGAGAGTCCTCAGCTGCATTGTTATGCAGAAAACAATGCCCCCGAGAATGACATAATCTAAAACATCTACGGCCACATCTACAGCCCCGAGCATAACCTATTAACTAAAACCTTAAAACCAGGTCTCAATAATGGGCGGGGAGACGTAAGAACTCAAAAGAGAGCATTATTTTCAGCACAGATAATTAACAACTCTTTAAATCTACACTGGTGAACTGTGGTTATCAGTATCTACACAGAAGACCACAAAAACCGAGGACTGCTGACAACAGCACACATAGAGAAGTTGAAGCAGCCATGAGAAAACAAATGAAGAGGCCAGATAAAGGAACAGACTCTGTTTTAATGAGCAGAGGAGACTGCGTAACGAAGATGCCGTGCATATTGTCAGACCAGAAGAAATTTAAGAAAGTAGAAAAACTGATTGCGTGGATGAAATACAGTATGGCAAGTCCTGCATGCAAATTTCATGACAAAATTTTACTAGGTAGGTAACCATATATTTGGACAGGTTATTTTAATCAACTGAGTAGATTTAATAATAAGAAATTCTTTAGTTTGGAAAACTGTCCTATAAGTTAAAGTTATTGTGGAAAAATTATTCATTCCAGAACTGGAAAATTTTGTCCAAAGTTGCTCAAAGGGAAGTGAAGCGAAATTTAAGGAATCGCATTTACTTGCAGAAACAAGATAGCTTTATATTTTAAAAATTACGTTTAGCTGGCCGGTGAAGTTTGGTTGCAAAAATGCAGTAACAAAAAAGTTCATCGCATTTGTTTTAAACCGCACCGCTCACCTCGCCGTTTAAGCAAAGTATCCGCATATGTCACCAAGAAGTTAATGTAAAGAAGGCTTATTGAATGTTAATCATGTAGAATTATACTTTTTTAAACTATATGATCCGCTTATGCTATATGTAGAAACGGAAGAGACAGAAGAATAATAAATATTTCAAAAAGTGGTCAAATAGGTGGTCTGCTTTTTTGCATTCGCAAGCTTATCACGGATCGTGGAATTTATCTACTTATGCGGAATATAATCCATTATAAATCGAAACTTAAATCCTTTCCTCTCCAGTCAAATTGAATCGTTTAATTTCAGGTTTATTTAATAAATTATCAAAAGTCTCTAATTCTCTGTGACATTACCTTAGAAAAGTAAATATACGCAGAAATTCTTCAGCTTAATATCCAATTAAAGCACGTTTTAAAGAGGTAACCTGCTATGGAAACGTTTTTATTTATCTTAGGAATAACAATATGCGTGGTGTCTTGCAGACGTTTTGTACGCTCGACAGTGTGGTTTGCTGTTTTGAGGCACTTCTAAATATGACCCACATGGCCATCTTCATAAAAACTAATATCCAAAAGCTCATATTTTTCGGTAACTGTTCTTCATTTATATCTTATCTTAAATGTTTTGATTTAAACGTCGAACAGAAGTGCAATTTATCAAATTATCAACGAAGACACCGAAAACGAACGAAATTATGACAGACTTTATTCCACGATATTCAGTAAATAGTTAGCAACTAATGGTAATATGTACAAAATATTTTGACCAAAGAAAAGTTCTGTTTATATTAAGAAAGTGGTTCCTTTAAGTTTTCAACTTAACAAAATATTAAGATTTATTTTTCTAATTTGTAGCTATTTTTAAGTCTCCGTAACATGGGGGACAGTTTTATTTGTCTTAACAATCACCTAGTACTTCTCATAGTTCTTCAAAGTACTAAATATGCCTAATGCTGCTCATTATTATTTCTTAGTTTTCGTTAATCCGTTCTCGCCGGCATGCGAATAATGAGCAAACTTTTACAAACTTAGGCATGTTACAACTGGCCGGCTTCTTTTGATGATTCCACGCTCCCGAATCAACCCTCTCCCGCCACCCTACCCCAGAGAAGGATAAAGTGACTGTCCTCAATCGAACAGTCTGTAATAACCCTTCTGTATTGGAAAATCAGGGCAGCGATCTCTCAGAAAAGAGGACAGCGCTAGTCGCTCCAGAACTACGAGGTGAACACCGTTGCTTTCAACTAGACCCGATTCTCCATACAAGTTCAGCCGGAGGATGTGGATGCTGGGAACACTTTCTTCGGAATCCGCGACGCAAAAGCGCAACGCTAGCGTTGACTTTTACTTTCAAAACGACACCAACTGCTGTGTTTGGCGTAGACCGTCAGCGAAGTATCAACTTCGTCCCCATCATCTGGGCATATGCTCTTTTCAAAAGAGCCAGTTGATGAGGAACAGGTTCTATAAGGTCATGCACACCCTTCTTGTGATCGTTTCGACGGCGAACAACACCAGCCGGTTTCAGTTACTCGCGAATACAACCTGGATGCATCAATGATCGCAACGCTGGCGGCTGTTGGGATACCTCCTAAAGTAGATCAGGCCAAGTCAGGTTTCATTGAGGAAAATGTAGTTAAATACCTTTGAACTCCCTATTGGTGCAATGCAATTATGCAATGCGTTGGTTCAGCTGAGCATTTCAAATGAGTGGTGTTGCCAGTAAATGGAACTGGGCAAAAAAGGGCCGACGGTGAAAAAACTCCCTAGGCATTGTTCGGAAATTCTAGGGATTTGAATGCCATTTGAGAGATTTTAAAGAGAAAAACTGTCACCCGTGGGGTGTGGGGGGAGAGAATATTCCAATCTGATGGCCTGTGCTGAGTGTTTGAAGTATATCACAAGGAACCCGTCGCGGTTTTTATCCTTAACCTAAGAGTCACACGAGCAGAAGATTGCGAAGAACGTCATCGAGTGTCGGAGATGCGCCCATCGTACACCCTTGCTAGTTACCGAGTATGCCGCCCAGGTGACGAAACAGAGGGCTTCACCACGATCTACAGCAGTCGGTTATGGAAAGCCATTTGGAAGAAATTTACAGGGTGGCGTAGCCTAGGACCACATGGTTCAGTAGATGCGATTTTTGCAATTCTTATAAAGGGAAGTTATAGTAATTATTCTAAACAAATACATTACTGAAAAATTGCAAATAACATCTTTTTATAGCGTTATTACTCAGTGATGTCCTTTGAAGTAGCCAAGGCTAATTTCAGAGAACGTGGTGGCAATACAGGACTTATTTAGTCTTAAATGTGTCCACAGATGGGGACGTGACAATGTGCGGTGGCAGTCCGCGATCAGCAAAATTACCGCTGGCTTATCTTTTCTTTTCTTGCCACACTCTGCATACTCGCGCCCGATAATCTAGCCCACGTGCCTTTGATCAATCCGCCGCAGGGTCGCCCGCGTTGATGTCTTGTCCTCCTCACGTTGACGATCGAATAGCGAACGCGTGAGTCTTGGCGCTACCCTCACGAAATCTCAAAGCCAATCAATGTGCGACATTTCCCTGATTGGCTGCAGGCGAAAAGGGACATGTCCCGGGGTCCATTAATCCCACGCTTGCACGCACCAAAACAACAACAACTGGTCACCACTGAACTTATTGTGGTGGGTTATGTCAAAAGAAAAAAACCTTGACACTGTGGTGACTCACTCCACATAGGCGAGCATGTCCGAAGGCCCACTGCTGGTAATGCGTACGTCCGCACTGGATACGGCCTCTGCAACAGCCAATCACAGATCCGCAAAGGCTAGTTTCTCCCGGTAGCGAATAGGACGCATGCACGCCTTGGTCGATGTAGTCTTTCCGGCCAATAACCTTCAAGGCAACCAGATTATGCCCGTTCTCGCTGTCTGCTGGCCTGAATGCTCTCAAATGGCACTTGGGATCCGGTCAATCTCCTGAGTGGACGTGTTCTCCCAAGTCAGACTTCTTCCATCTATTCTCCTTTCCTTTGTGTACACAATAAACTCTTCCTACTACTCTGGCCTTTATGAACTTATCTTCAGCGCTAAGTAACCATGGTCTGAAGATCGCAGTTGCTGGGCTTAACTCACTTAACCCCCTGCGATAACACTACCATCTTCAGGCCTGGTTCCTTGTGGAAGAGAAGAAGCGAGAGACCAGAGTGGAAGGTATAGTTTATTCTGTACAGAAGGAGTGGAGAATGAATTGGAGGACGCTGACCATCGGAGCGCACGCCAAGCCACGAGTTAGTTTGGTTCGAAGGGGTGAGAGCATATGCAGTCATTTTGGGTAAGGTCATTGATGAGTCACTCTTGAAATTTATTAGCCAGATGGATGGGGTCAGCCTAAGAATGCGTGCGTGTAAGTGGCTGCCACGTTCGCGGCATCTGTGGTTGGCTGTCCAAGAGGCAATGCAAGGCTTCTAATCACGTGATCCGCTGCCTGGCGTGTCACCGGAAGTGGAGCCACTACTTAGTAACGGGCCGTCTTCGTGTGACCTGATAGCAAATGTTTTCTGGTTGTGGTTGGGTTGAACTACTGGTAAAAAAACATAGCCCAGCAGTTTCCACTCTAATCACACTTTCTTAGTCTATAAACACCTTTTTGTTGATCATTGTTAGTCATCTTGCGATAGGTCGTAGATCCTCAACCTCAAGACAACTGCTCACCTCCACTCTGAAATAATGATAGACGAGCACTCGTCACTGGTACGTGAGTAAATCAAGGTGGCCGCCGTTTTTGTCTGTCACATCAACGAAACTGCCTTTTTAGATGCCTAAAGTGTCTGTGGGATACGATGTAGGCTGGTCGGGTAGTGGAAGATGAAAAGTATCCCAACGGTTAGATGCTCGCAAATAAGCTAAGATGTGGAAAGCCAGAGTTTTATGGATACCTTAATTGAATGCAGGAGTAGAATGTGAGTAACAGATAAGTGACTCCCAGACGAGTGCAGTCCAGCCATGAGCGGGCCGAGTCCAGAGTCACATTCCGGCGGGTGTAGTCGCGGGTCGTGGATGTCTGCAACCGTTCGTGAGGTTGCCGGCTCCGGGACTGTCTGAGCGTAAGCAGTCAACACAATAAGGTCCTTTGTGGACTGGCTTGGGAAATGATTAGCCAGTTAGGTCAGACAGACACGTTCGTGACGGTAACCTGCCTTTGGCACGCTCTAGTGCGCACGTGTTTAGTGGACACGAGTAAGAGACATGCCAGACATGCTAGACACGCCCCGGAGGTGTGCGAGGAAAGCATGACTTAGAATACGAGGTCGCTACATGTCCATGGACAGTAAATGGGATAAAAACGTGGAGACCAATAACGTTTCGGACCCGATCGATGTGTCTTTACTCCCACAGTTTCGTGTTGAGCGCAGTATCGACAGAACTTATATTTCACAGGATGCGTCATCGTTGTCATATTGAGGCGTCCTTTGAGGCTTTCCTTGTCACTGCGTCTTAGAGCCTGTGGACAAGTCCAGGAAAATGCCAATGCGATACCAACGCACATCAGCACCTTGTGCAAATACGTATGTCTAGATTTAACTTTATTTGGCATTTTTATGCGAAATAGTCAGTTTTGTACAAATACAGAGTAAAGAGCAAGCGTTCTAGGTCACTTATTCTACTTTTTATGGTAGATACTGGATTGCACAGCTTGGCGCCATAGGAGAGCACAAAGGACATTACAATTTAATCACTGTTTTCGCAAATTTCAATCATTAAATTTCTTTGCAGCGGAATTTTTACGATTTTTAAAATGAACATGGTGAACATACAGTGTCTGCCCCGAACAGTTTTCTTAGAGCGTTCATTCAAAATTTATTTTTGCTTATTGGTTTATTTATCCATTCGCTCATATTCGTCGACTATTTACATATCACTCACCTCGGTTCCTAACCTTTCAATTTTTATATTCCTGAATTCTCCCCTTCATTGTCTACTGCTCTCCGAGTATTTTTCCTGCCTTTTTTTAAAAACAATTTGCTGATTTTTAAACTTATCCTTCAAATGTCTTCATCATCGACTGGTTTGCTTATGCTTTGTAGCTGATATTATAATACAGCGACACTTTACAACGGTCAAGCAATTTGCTGATCGTATTCTCGATGAGGTTGCAAATTTCTCCACGCTGAATTAATGGCCGAAGCTCCCGACATATATCCCGGTGTACATCGGCATATCAGCACTCAGTACTACCATTTCTAGCACACTAAGTCACCTGCCAATAGACGGAAATCCAGAGGCTGAGACTAAACCTTTCGGTAGGGATTCCTTGTGGGCCACCTGGGGAACGTTTAAAGCGCGCCCCTCAAGGGCACCTGATTTTAGGGTAGAGGAAGATTGTGGAAATCACCGTACTTAAAATTTGTAAGCAAGTGGTTATTCTCGTGGCTAATTTAAAAGGCTAATTTCGCTTAGCATACCGAAGTAAGCGGTTATGGTATACGGTGATATTCGGAGGACCGTTCTGCAGTTCAATGCCATCATCGAATCCCTGCGTGTAGAAAAATGGAAGATTTTGGGTAATTCAACCTACTTAAACATTTAAGTAGGTGACTATAATATGTGAGGACCTTTCGAAGACCTTTCTTGGAAACCCTACCAAACTTTCTTCATAATGGATGTATATGTTGTGTAAACCTCTAGAATCTCGAGTATTTTGTTAATTTATCCCTTGGTCTCACTGAATGGAGCTGCTTTTGCTGAAAATTTGGGCTGCCACCTTCAAAATAAAGCATACTTCTTTCTCTCTCTCTCTCTCTCAATTTTCTTTAGATATTTCACCCATAAGAAATCTTCGCACCGGCTTGTGCAGCAGTATTAACGCCATACCATCAAAATTCTATCAAGCATAACAACTAGAAAG
>JAYGXS010000002.1:17180868-17195466 GCA_036362985.1 Ligula intestinalis | reverse complement strand
AAAAACTGGGTCGGTATAGGTATTTTGTATTGGAGTGGATTGATTGTTGTTGACTGACCAATTAGAAAGTAATTTAGTCTTTGGTCGGATGGTCGATCCTTTAATCAATCAGCCAATGAAATGGTGAGCAGTTCATCAACTATTAATTATTAACCTGATATCTCTAGGATAACTGTAGTAATTGACTTCGTCCAATTCGAAATCACTACTCTGAAGTTAATTTTCAACCAATTACAGTCATTTAATCAATACAAAGCGGCTGCTAAGCTATACTAAGCCATTGCTCACAGGATTTATACCCAGAAATTAATTTGCATTCTAATCTCGCATCCTTCTTTTTTCTCTGTGGTGAACAAGTGGTCTACAAGACCTCTGCTACTGGCATAGTTTCTATTGTGCCACTCTCTTAAGGTCGTTGAAGGACGACTATAATACCTTTACTTTTATCTAGTGCTTGTATGGACAGCTGTAGGCATTATGATTGACATGCTTGCCTTAGATATCCGACAGAACAGGGGTCTGGCTTTATAAATTATTTCTTTCCAGTACAGCAGCATGTGAATAAGTGGATAATTACTGTTAAAATAAGGTATAATGCATATTGTTATTTTTTAGTGGACTGAAACAGTCAAAGTTGATCGGCCGGCTGTTGAACAGCTCCTTTTCCGCAAACCGAATTTCTAGGAAGTGTGTTGATTTTACTTTGAGGGCTGCCATATATTCATTTGATGAAGACGGCGGTATAAATCAACCTTGCCTTGATCCTGTTAACCATAGCTAAGGATAGCTGGTCTTGTCATTGAATGTATACACTTTATAACGAAGGGACCAGTTATAAATCTTTACAAGAATCGATATAAGAACGCAGGTACTGACCTACTCTCACTGCGTTAGGCTCAGTAACTACATAAATATTTAAGCTATTAGGAATGAAAGTCCAGTATATGATCACCTGATGAAGGACATAGTATTACCAGCAAAGACAAGGGAGACTGGAATGTCCATTTCTGGCTTATTGACCATCTTAAGCCGGTCACTCCTGGACCCAAGTGGTGTCCCACCCGAGCCTCGACCTCGCTACCTCTTTAATAAGAGTCAAACGCCCTAACCAATGAGCCACGAGCTGGTTGTCTGGGCGCGTTGGATCGAGAGATATTGACACCCATTGATGAACGTTCAGCCGACCGCTAACAGAACTCATCTACCTTAAACATACCATAAAGACTGCATTAGGTGCCGTTGTGCAAGCAGTTCCAGGCCAGTGACCTAATGAAAACTCCTGGCAGACAAAATCTTGACGACTTGGCATGGAGGGAGTTCTCGGGTAGGCCGGTTTGCTTATTCCTGCCCATAATGGATTAAGGAACCCGGGGCATGTCCTTTGATGCCCGCAGCTAATCAGAAAATAGTGCACACAGATTGGCTTCGAGCTGTCACGGCTGCGACCCGACTCTGAGACGAAAAACAGAACAACGTGGGCGCGCAAGGATTGGCAGGCGAAGGCAAATTGAGTCAGCGCAGTGACGCTGATTACGGACTTCCACCGGATTTCCATAAAGTGATCCTTAGTAGTCGGTGAGCCTCCAGCATAGTAATCTTAAAGCTTGTTGTCGGGACGTCCCGGGCGCCATTTATCACTCGGGTAATCAGGAAAATACCAGAACAAAGAGTCCCTACTGACGACCGGTTCATGTAGTTACAAGCTACCTTCAAAGGGCGGACATAAGGCCAGGACAAAGAAGGCACGCGCGAGCGAGATTGCCCCGCGGCCGAGTTGATGCTATCAGTGAGTTCACGCTGAGGACAGATGCACAAGCGCGCGTTAGTGAGCGTGCGCACAGCCATTCATGGAGATCCAATGGGGAGCAATGACTACTGCTCCGTAAATAGCGAGGCTGCGAGCAGTTCAGGACTCTGTGCTGGAGACGCAGCCGACGACCTGAGATTCTGCTGCTAGTGAAAAGACTTGCTGTTGGCCGAGACGAGCTACCGACGACAGAAGACAAAGCTGATGTACTAAAAGAACTGAGAGTAAACTAATACCTGCTATCCTATTCTGCCTCATCTTGCAAACATGTACCTGAGGACATAACCGGTGTTGACACAGGAACACACAGCTATAAAAGTTATGGTAGACCTCAAGCACTGGCTCGCTCTGTTTGCAAGTTGGGTGTCAGCCTTGTTGTTGTCAGCTTAGACAGCGTCGCAGGCTGGCGTTAACACCTCGAGCTAGAAGCCCATCCTCCGCAACTGAATTTTTTTCCTTATCTAGCGTATGCTGTATAGCTGCAATACTAATATGAAAAATAAACGCGCCTGGAGGCGACAGCATTACTGCAGAAGACTTCAGTTATTGTGTTAGCACTTAGGCGCCCTAGTTGTATGAGGGGATCAATCAAGCGTGTGAAGATATGCTAATTCTCGACGGCTGTGTGCAGGCCGTCTTTGTGCATGTCTTAATTAAGGAAAGTAAAACGTAGTACATGAACTAACGGGGCATAACTCTCATCGACATAGGAAGGACGGCCTTTGCAGTGACAATTTTCAATTGATTTCAGAATGTGTAAAACTTTAGAAGGAGACCTGACTAAGTAAGGTTGTAAGCTGTACGTGGAACCATTTACCAGCTGTTCACAATGTGGCCCTCTTTTGAATGCCGCAAATGCTGGCAACAGTTGACAGCGACGTTTTGCCGATTTTGCCGCAGCGCGTCTGACAGTCCATTGTGACTTGTCTTGGAGGATAGTGGAACTAGCTGGTATGGTGGTAAATATAATGGTCCTGATTACTGCCTGCTACTTTGCACCACGGCAATCTTTTCCAATATTTGATCTTCGGTCTCGTAGTCGAAGTCTTTGCATTGTGTTTCCCACATTACAAAGCTATGCGAGTTTCTGATTTATGCTAAGGAATGTAAGTGGAATTTATAATGTCCAATTGCATTCTGGCAGACCACACAAAACCTCGTTGCTAGGGCAACTGGCACGCCACTACCGCAATGTTTGCTATCTTCGGGGCTAGGTGAAATCGAAGAACATACTGATGCGGTTGTCGACATTTTTTAGCGCGACTGGTATTTTTTGGCCTGAGACGGTCTATCGATCATTGTTACTAAGACAGAACCACGAGCACCTGGGCAATAGTTTTATCGGCCTGACGTTTTGGATTCTCCTTTGAATCCACAATCTGAGAAACCACCAAACAAACGTAGTCAGTCGCACAAGTGCTGTAGTATTAAGGGGATGTTGGAGCTATGCCACTTCATGTCTATCCAAATTAGTATTTCCCGAGAGCATCGCAGATAGCTGCGTGCGCTGCGATAGGTTCTGGCTGACCGGGTATTGCAATAAGCTGTTGCCTTGCGCCTATCGGGGGTGGGGGGTGGTAAGCTAATAAGGTTAAACCCTAGCCAATTCGATCTTCAGGCCCGGTTCCTTGGGAGAAGAGGAGACGGTGGAATGCGAAATTATACTCTAGCATTGAACTTCTAGGTCTTTGGGCAGCCACCCCAGACGAAAAGAGGACTTTTCCAGGCTGTCCTATTAAAGAAATTCACTTTATCACCCTCTGAGGTTGGGCCGTAGGAAGGGAACGAATCGCGAGTACAGAGTCTCATTAAGGAGTCAGTCAGTTGTGCATCTACTTCATACGCACAATCCTTTTTGTCTTCTTTTGTAAGGATTCTGTAGCCCTACTTAATCCTGACGCGTCATGCCACACTCGAGGTCAGGTGATGGTAGTCGGTCATCTCGTCACAGTTGCTGCAACCTGTATCGACGCTCGATCTCGTGTGGCCAGCCAGCATGCGCGTACACACCAACGCTCAGCTTTTGGCCTCTCGCATCAATGCGCATGTACGTTCCGATGCCAGCCTACCCCAGTCTGGTCTGACAAATCATCGCCCTGACACTGACTCCCACAAAGGCCGCCCTAGGGGCTTGAGACAATTCCCGCGCCGACAACAGGCCGGAATCAGCCCCGACAGGAGGCGGACGCAGGCAGCGTCGTTGGCAGCTGTGACGACCCCGCGCTCTCACACGGCTCTCACGGTCGAACGCCCTGCTAGACCGAGTAGCAACTTCTTCCTAACTATTCTCCAATCCTTCTGTACAGAATAAACTGTACCTACCAATCTGGCCTCAAACATCTTCTTCTAAGGAACCGGGCCAGAAGCTCATACAGACAAGGATTTCCTCTATTAAAGTTATTTCCTCGATACTTTCACAAATTTCATCTGGTCCGACAACATGAACTACAGCTTCATTACGTACGCTGATCTGATCTCTTAGACGATACCTATTTCTCTATCCAATCCATTCATCAATATACATTGGCCGCCCAGCTTAGAAATTAATAGCCTTTAGTCCTGTGGTTACTTTTAGTCTCATTATTTCCAGTTAGTTTAGGTTTTAGCATATTGTGTAGTTTTATATTTTAATTTTACACTTCGTTGAGTTTTTATTTTATTTAGATACCGCCAACATAAGACAAATATACTTAAAAAGCTACTAATATGTGTAAAGATTCGGGTTCCAGATATATTAAGCCGTTCATCATTTCCCTTAGAAACAGAAGAAGAGGGTATGGGGGAGGACAAATATATCATGTCTGCGACTGTTCTCTGTTTATGTCTCTTATGATGAATCCGCGACGGATCTCGAAACGTCAGGCGAATAAAACTATTGTCCCAGCGATCGAGTCGTCTTCTTCTTCTCATATCCGCAGAAGTTGAGTTAGTCACCCATGTTAGATACTCCTAGCATCAGAATTCTGGTATTGTTTTACTTTATAAGTTTTAGTTTTTTTAGTTTCATTTTTATTTTAGATAGTTTAGCTTCGTACATATTAGTTATTCATCGCGTTCATCGCCCAAAGAAGAAGCAGAAGAGGGGGCGAGTTCGTGGACCGAATTATAGTTAAAGTGACGTTTCGGAACCCTTCTCGTTTCCGGTGGTCAGCAACGAACGGGTAGGTTGAAGTTCGCCCGTCCAGTGCGGCTATAATGCGAGGCAGGCGGCAAGGCTGGCTAATTTAAGACCACCAGAAGCAGCAAATACAATTCTATGAAGATGGAAGTGAGCAGGGTTTCGAAACGTTAGTTCAAATATAATTCCGTTCATGAACTCGCACCCCCCTTCTCCATCTAATTTGGGAGATGATGAACGCGTTAAATAGCTATTATATGCTAAACTAAAACAAAAATTCAACTAATAAACTGAATCATAATAATAAAAACTCAACTTAACCAATATCACTGTTCCCGTAAAACAGAATTCCAAGGCTAGGGGTATCTAATGTGAAAGATCAACTTAACTTTTGCCGACATATTTGTTCTCTCAGCACCGTTTTAAGTTCTCTCCGAGTTTTCTTGCCAGCAGTCCTCGGCTTTGCGGTTTCTTTTGCAATTCAGGATTGTTGATTTAAACCGTTGTACACTATCTGTGCTGAAAATAATGCACTTTATTGACGCCTTACGTCTCCCGCCCATTATTGAGACCTGATTTTAAGGTCTTACTGACTAGGGTCTGCGCAGGACTTTAGCTGTAGCTGTAGATGCTTTTAGTTGTCATTCGAAGTGGCACTGTTTTCTCCATAACAAGGCAGCTGAGGACTCCTGCAAATGGGCTACGCAGTGGAATGTATCGGTGTTCTAAGTGAACCTATGATTGTTTTTACTTTAGTGCATTCGTGCTAGAACCTCCTTCCAGTCCCAGAATAATTATACTCGGTCGCCCTCACTCGGTGACCTCGGCTGGCTTGTCACAAACACTTCTGTTTTACTGAGAGGCTCACTAAAAGCATTAAAACCATGTGGGGTTTACCAGAGCGGTCTTTGCCAGAAAACGTAGCACATAGTAGCGTGATCTGAAAATATAATAACACGCTGGTCGCGGCAAACGCCTTCGGAAACAAATGAATTCTTCAAGAAGGTCACCACGTCTAGGCTTCAAGGACACCCTCTGAAATTCAATGTGACTGGGGCAAGACTTGACCCACGAAAATTCTTTTTCTCAAAGAGAGTAATCCAGGCATGAAACGCCCTTCCTGTGGACACTGTCACGTCCCCATCCGTGGACACCTTTAAGACAAAGCTTGACCAGCACCGCCTTACGCACCAACATGGCAACTGAGTTCTCCGAAACCAAATACTGAAATGCTGCAAATATATACAACTAATAATTGTAAGTAGTATTACTATTATTTAAACAAAATGCGTTTTAAGCCGTAGTTAGCCTACCCGACGTCTCTGCTCACTATGCAAACTGCGCTGTTCGCGTCTGCAGGCACATCTACTGCATCTATGGCCCTAGGCTACGCGGCCCTGTCACGTGCTTTCTCGTATCGATCTAAAAACCGACTGCTGACAAGGTGGCGGGTTCCTCTGCTCTCGTCACGGCAAGGGCGTATTATGGTCGCATCTCCTGTTCTTGGGGACGTTCTCGTGACTCTGAGGTCTCCTCCTCGTGCAGCCTTTCAGATGTAAATATTTCTCATCATGGACCCCATGGCTGCCGCCAACATTCACAGCAGCATCCTGGTCCTATCTTTTACGTATTTTCTCCCAAGAGCGACAGCTTTTCGCCTAAAAACCACAAATGACATTCCATTTTGAATTATGAGCCATGCCTTTGGAGTTTTTTCACTGTTACACTGCTAGCTCGTGTTAACTGGAAGTACCACATGTGAGAGTATTTCGTGAAACAAGCGAGTAGCCGCCTACACTTTTTTCAACTTCTTTGAAATGTTCGGCTGTGCTGATGCATTTTTAAACACTATGTACCAATAGGGAGTTCAAAGGCATTTGCTTATATTTCCTTGAATAAACTTGACTTGGCTTGACTTGACTTGACTGTACTCCAACTTCGCTATGTTTTAGCAACTCTATCCGTTCCTTCACTTAGATCCCTTTGTAAGTTAGACCAACATAAACGAGCGCAATGTGAATGCACGGCTTGGCGCTCACGTGTCTATCCGTGGCATTGGCTTTTGTAGCGTGACGACTGAGGCAGCCTCTCTATTGGTCTATTGGTCGGCCAATCACGTTAACGCTCAAGCTGGCAGCGCGATTACGTGTAAAGCTGTAAAATATTTGCAAAAGTGTTTTCCAGGAGCAGGATGAACAAGTGTGACGAAGAAGCCCAGGATGATCATGGGCTCGCTGATTGTATGTTTGCTATACGGGCGATAGCACATACGGTACGTTCACCTCCATTGACAGTTAATATGTATGGTTTTGTCAGATCTAAGGATAGTAATTAAACCCAATAGCCTACTGAGCGCAATTGATAACCGCTCGAAGTCCGTGGTGTTCCTGTATGACTCTTGTTGTCAGCTCACTTTACTAGTTGCTAATGGCCGTATCTTGTTTAACTTCTGTCTTCATCACTCGCAGACTACTGTGATCAATTTTGGCCCATACAGTGAATAGAACATAGGGCTGAGCTCGCGTAATATGCTTGTTCTATAAAAATTCCCATTTTCTACGATTCAAAAGTCGTATTGGCAATCAATTGTTTTCAGTCATTCATCTTCAGGCCAGCACAAAAACATGGGGAATAGAACTGTCAGTTATGTGCAGTGGCTATATGGTCTTCGGGGTAGGGGGGGGGGGGGTAATTAGTCATCTTGGTGTTCCCTCTTCTCGTGCAAGCTAGCGTCAATGTGTTGAGGGTGTTGGGTTCGGCGAGCAAGTGGAGGGATGTTCTCACGGTCGGCCTGCGTAGTTGCTACGACCGCCCTTTGACAGCGTGGGCTTTTCTAATCCGATTGCCATTGCTTCGGCTGTGGCGAGCACCTGTTTGCGCAGGCCTTTAGAGCAGTGTGTCGGTGCCCGGTATGACTTTAAAGACCTCTCTCGCGTCAACTTGGTGGCTCGTATCGATCAAGTGTGTGAGGATTTAACTTGGAATCGATCGATTTTTTCCATTGCCGAGCCAGGCTGACATGTGTTCGCGTATCCTCTTTTCCAGACGTTGCGTTGTTCGGCCAATATATCCCGCTCTACAGAAGCAGGGAAAGAAAAAATGCACATGGAGGTGGCCTGCGACGGTAGTCGGTCTTTACCGCCCATCCGTAGAAAGGGAGAGTTTGTGAAGAATGCGCGTAAGTTTGCCACCGAGAAGGCATTCGTGGCTGTTGTCCTTAGACTTCGCCTTACCAGTTCGCTTGTTGCGTCTCCTAGAAGGCTCGGGCATTGTACTGATAGATAAAAAAGGGCTTTTGGTGAAATCATAGATGTGATGGTTATGTCATTCGCAGGAGTACTGGTTTCTCCATGACAATGCAGCCGAGTACTCCTACGGAATAGAATGTTTCGGTGGTCCAAGTGCACGTTTTATTGTTTTGAAATTTGTGCATTCACACTAGAACCTTCGTTCAGCCCCAGAATGGAAGGATAGAATATGTATGTATAACAAAGACTTTATGCCACATAGAGTACGCTGGGAGACCCAGTGATGAACCGAAACCCTCCTTGTTGCATCATGTGGCGGCAGAAATATAGGTGAAATACGCGTCTGGTTTTTTAATTGTTATGTTGGTGCTCATCGATCTGTTTACGGAACCTGGTTTTCCCGTTGTGCTTTAGGGCTCAGTCTATATTCCTCGCAGGCAGTCGCATATTGAGTAGTAGCATATACAGGTAATGGAGTACCACCATTCCGATCTCCCTTGTTTTTGTAAGTACTTCATTATAGGCGGGAGGACATTAAGACAAAGAGAGGGGAGACTAGGAGGACCAGTTCTGGTTTATTAGCCGCTGACCGCCAGTCATACCCAACTATAATTTGCGTCCCATATATTGGTACCCCATCCGAGTTTTGAACCGGCCATCTCATTAGCCGCCTTGCGTTATAGGCTCGAGTGTGAGCTCAAAAGGCACCATGGACGGGCGAGTGTGTCCTCTAACTGATCAGTGTACGCCTATCTGCCAATATATGTATGTAGTTTTCTTTTACGAGTCAGGGTAATGTCGGCCATATGCGTGATTGTAGAGCATTTTCTTACACGTGGAAAACTGATCATTTAATAAGCTTTCAAAGGAAGACATAAACATGGATACATTTGACTCGAAAAATAAAACCACACAAGATCCTCTGGATCTATAAGCACTTTTTAGAGACGTTAGTATCTTAGACATCTGACAGAATGTAACATTAGCTATGGTTGTAGGCACTTTCCTCTTGCTCTAACAGTTCTCTTGTCAGAGCACTGACAGCCGCCAAAATATAGTCCCTTACATCGCATCCCATTTATGAACAGGTTTCTTTAAGAGGCAATGCATGGATACTGCCTTCAGCTTCAACTGAATGTCACTCGGTAAAAACCAATCGAGTAAGAGGCGCTTACAGAAGAGTTATCTTTACATTTCGAAAGAACCCAATTGCATGCCTTGTTCTGTTTTGTAAGTTGATGCTGCAGTCACGAATACACAATACAATTATCGTAATTTCAGCAGTTTAAGTGTTTCTTGTGGCTCACGTGATCCAGCCGCAGATTTCACACCGCGTGCTCTGCAACTAATCGATATTCTCTTATTTATCTCCCACAGCGCGAGCCTACTCGGCGTATTAAAGTTAGAAAGCGCTATAGTATGACTTTAAAATTAAGAAACTTGTTTAAATCTGAACAGCAGTGAAGGTGAACCTCAGTAAGGCAGATTCCAAGAAGTATATGTATTTAGCCCCTTCATGCATGATAGCTCAATCAAGGCACACTTTAAAGTTATAGCCTTTGCGTGACTTGACTGTGTTCATTTTTGGAAAAACTAATAACGGGTACATTTTAACGCCTAAGAAGACCACGTGAAAGCAGAAAGCGAAAACTTCTCAAAATGCGATAAACTTATGCATTGTACGATATCCGCTATTGGAAGCTGACAAAACCTGCAGTAAGCCGTCGGTTGCTAGAAATTAGCTTGGATAGGGCTGTATTGTGAGGCCGCCTGAGAAAAACCCTTGTCCACGTTTCTAACGGAACTCATGGTAATTGCAATTGCTTTACTTAACTGAAAATGTACGTGACAAGGTTGAGGAAGGGCAAGCAAGATCGAAAAAGCAGCCTGCCCACCAAAAAACGAATAGGGCAGCTCCTATTGGTTGATAAATGAAACCTGTAGCCCAAACAACTATTTCCTAGTGTAACGAGCCGAGGATGTCGAGGTTGACACACACACACACACGGAAGGATAAGAGACCTGAAGATGTTTCGGTCATTGGGAGCGGCGAACAGAGTTGATAAACGCCAGGCCACGCATGCGAACGGAAATATTATGACAAAAAATCGAAGGAATGAACAGAATCTACTATACTCGATATAAATGTATACGTACACGGATGATATATAATGTACAGTAAGGAAATGCGTTACACGGATAAATGTCCCATCTGGGGTGGGGGGTGTTCTCTCATGTACGTACAATCACCGGTGGAAAGCGCAGCGCTGGGGGCAACTTCAGGGGAGGGACGAGGGAGTGCTGACATAGTGCGAGGGGAAACGATACGAGTTCGACGGCGACGAGTTGTGGGGGGGGGGGAGTCAGTGGTTGTGAAGGGGGACGGGCGCCAGCATCTTCGCAGACAGTCGATCACATCACCTCCATCCTGGGTTCGCGCCAAAATTGCCGACCTTGGTGTACTAAAACAATCACTCAGTCTCTTGGGTTGTTACACTAGAGCAACTCCTTTTATCATTAGGCGGCGTCACAAGAAAGCCCTGCCTTATTCTCTGTCTTCTGTTTGTATGCGTAAGCTGGAGGTTACAGCAAGTCACTCATGAGATCCTTTTTTATAGGTGGACCTTCCCACGGAAGTGCCTGAAAGCGCCCGAAAAAACCTGCCTATCCTGAAAGCGGATTCTCAAGCCTTTAGTCCACTTGTTGAGCCCCTGGTTCTTCTCGCCGCCTATACAAAGGTAGGTTTTCCAATGCTCCAAATTTCTTGCTTATCTTAGCGAGTATGAGCATGATCCGCAGTTGCCTCCTTAAAAATGATGTGGTATGCATTTGGATAGTTGAATTTCTCATAAACATTACATTTCAGAGATCTTCGCTTAACTGAAAATTAGGTGGTCGGTAGACAAATACTGAATCTTGCCCTTCTTTTACTATCCAGACTAAGTTAGCATGGTCCAACTGCTTGCATAGGTCGCGTTTCTTCTGCCGTGTATAGGCTGCTTCCATGTAGTACAGGGTCCGATTTGCTTGCGCTCGAACAAGTACCCTGAAAGTTGTTTTGGGTTCCAACGGGTGACCGTTGTCGATCGTGACCCATGATACTCTATCTTTTTGCTCGAAAAGCCAGTCAGACAAATGTTCGGCGGCCCTGGTGGCCAAGCGCCCTTGTGTTCGCCCAAAGTGTTTGCATCTGCAACTGCATGTAAATTCAGGAAGTGCATGTGAATTCATAGGCATAATTTGGGGTGGTACGAAAGGGCAAAGTACCCTATGCCTGGTTTAGTAAAGGACTATTAGCAGAACTGATTTAGGTGAGTTCGGCTGCACTGTGCGTCCGTTCTATGACAGAGCACAAGCGTCACTTGATGGTGCTTGAAATATTAGCGTCCTAACTGGCTAATCACCTTCCGAGGCTGGTTTACTAAGGACTTTATTGCGGGGATTGCTTACGGTCAGACACTCCTGGAGCCAGCGACCCCACGACTGGTTGCAGACATCCGGACCTGGTGACTACACCTGCCGGAATGGGATTCTGAACTCGGCCCGTACATGGTTGGACTGCACTCGTTTGGGGGTCAATTATCCATTTCTCCTATTCTACTACTTCTGCAATTAATTAAATTATTCACGCTTTATCTTATCTACTGGCTTATAACCATTGGGATACATTTATTTTCTATTAACCGGCCGGACAGCATCTTATCTTACATTGTCGACCCCGACTTTCTCTGTATCCTACAGACCTTTTCGGAAATGATAGCTCCGCCAATTTTGCTGTACTTTTGAGTTTGTACAATTAGGTAGAACAACGTTGATGCGGTCAAGTTCTGTTGCTAAGGTCACGCTAGAACAAATAGTTCTCATTCTTTGAAAACAGTATCCATCAATGTTTGTTTACATTACATTCGCACAGACCTTGTTAAATAGAAGTATCGTCCTTTCCAGGTATTTTGGTGGAAATCAGAGTTTTCTGTAAATATAATATCGACAGGGTAGTTCTCTTCCTATAACAATCCTGCAGATAAAATGGATTGATTATGGGCACATAGCTTAAACCGGTGTTTGTATAGTATTCAGCTTCTGTCCAGAGTCACTTTCAGCATCCCTTTTCATACTTTATACAGTCTCTTCCTTTCCTCAACGCGTTTCTCGTCGGCGACTTGGGCTTGCGGTTTCTGAATGCCGTCTCGCTCCTCTTAAGTGAGGCCGTCATGAAAATAGCGGAGGCCAATAACATACTCCAAAATCCCGTGCTAGAGGTAATTGACGATGATTTCGACATTTATCGGCACTTGAATACTCCCAGTGCCCTCAACACTGGATTTGGAGCATCCTCGCGGGAGCGGGACCCAATTTTCATGGTCGGATACTGTCAACTTCATCTGGCCGACATTTTGATGCACTGCTCCGTCGTTAGGCGCTCTATTCAGTTGCTTACTTGTGCGGGTGAGTATGGCTTCATTGATCTTTTTTTCGCTTCAGCTTAGTATATTCCTGTGCCTTAGCAAAATTAGTTTTATGACCATCTATACAACCCATAGGCTACCCTTGGGTGATTAACAGGGAGAAATTACCCACACCTCTATAATATGCAAAAACGCAGACAATTAGCAATTCGTGAAGCATTCCCCCGTTTCTATGGCCTGCCCAAGATCCACAAAGACAGCCTGCCAGTTCGTCCGATCTTGGACATGCGAAACTCGCCTAATCATACGATAGCGACGTGGTTGGCAGTTAAGCTCAAACCCTTGCAGCAGCAGCTAGCGCCACACAGCTATCAAGATACATTCCAATTCATCAACAGGATCAAAGATATGAACTTAAACGGCATGAGGATGTTCTCCTTAGACGTCTCATCGCTGTTTACAAACGTCCCGGTAACAGAAACAGTCGACTATATCTGCGACTTCGTAATGGCAAATCAAATAGAAGAAGGGATACCAACTGTGACATTAAAGAAAATACTACTAGAGTGCGCATTAAATGTGCAGTTCCTTTTTGACAACCACTTATATAGACAGTTAGACGGCATTGCTATGGGCTCGCCTCTGGGACCTCTATTGGCAAACATCTTCATGGGCAATATGGAGAAGTCGCAAATCAGCAAGCAGATCCATGAATTAAAACACTATGGTCGATATGTCGATGACATCTTTGCCATCGCCCCAGTAGAAACCGACGTGAATGCGTTTCTTAGTATTGTGAAGGAAGCACATCCCTCCATCAAGTTCGCCTTGGAAGTGGAGACGGCAGGTTCGCTTCCTTTCTTGGATGTCCTCCTTAGTCGTAGAACCGACTGTAGCATCCGGAGGAGCGTTTATCGTAAAAAAAACCTGGTCCGGACAGTACACAAACTTTAACAGTTTTGTACCTATCCAACAGAAACGTAATCTGATCCGATGATTGACGCAAAAGGCCAGGAAAATCTGTCCGGCAGACACTATTGAAATGGAGCTTCAAAAAATCCAGGACCTGTTTCGGGAGAACGGGTATCCGGACAGATTTATCATGAAGAATTTGATGGAGAAAGAACCGAAGCCTATTAAATCAACTGTAGAAAAGAAAACCTGCTTCCTTAAAGTTCCCTTTCAAGGGGGCGCAGCAAGCGAGCTTCTCAGCAGACGTCTTAACCAAGCCGTAGTACGAACCTTCCAGGCAGCGAACGTTCGGGTGTTATTCTCAACGAACCTGGTCCTGCAAGGCGAAGGTAAAGATAGGTTGCCAACTCAGACCACCTCCATGTGCATATACTCATTTACTTGTTCTTGTGGAGCAAGTTATATCGGTCGCACGAGTCGGCGCCTATCAACAAGAATACGGGAGCAACTCCCGGCATGGCTGGTCAAAGGCAAAGTCAGAAGCATCAATAGCTCAATTCTTGGCCACATGGTTGACTCCGGACATCGTGCGGACCCCAGCGAAGCCTTTTAGGTAATTTACGAAGTCTCGTCAAACTACCCAAAGTCCCTGGGTCAACGTTTGCTGGCAACAGCAGAAGAAGCCACGATCCGGTTGAGGAAGCCGGTCCTGTGCGCGCAGAAGAACCTCCTACAGGCCCCGAGCTTGGCTTAGCCAACGGTTACGTAACTACCTGCATGTTTTCGCGCTTGCTACCGCTTCACCCCACCCAACCCCCTTCCCGTCGTCCCCTGTCCGGACTCAACAAAGCCTCATTAGCCGATTACTACCAACCCCACACCCCCTCCCTCATCCCCATGACTTATTTGCGTTTTGTGATAACTTGATTACCAGCATGTTACTGTCAACTTCATTTGGCCGACATTTTGATGCTGTGCTCCGTCGTTTGGCGCTCTATTCAGTTGCTTACGTGTGCGGGTGAGTAAGGCTTCATTGAGTTTTCATTGCTTCAGTTTAGTATATTTCTGTCCACTAGCAAACTTGGCAAAAGTATCTTATGTAGCCCC
>JAYGXS010000002.1:17145710-17180468 GCA_036362985.1 Ligula intestinalis | reverse complement strand
AGCATTTTGTCCTGCAAAACGGTGGTTTTAAAGTTTTGTGTGGGGGGGAAATAGGATAGGCAGAAAGGGAAATTGTTAGAAGCAAGTGTTAAGTGAAAAAATGTAGTCGAAGTTGCTTCCCGCGGCCGCTAAGAGCAGGTTGTTTCGCATGTAAATTGAAGATGTGCGCGACGCTTCGCGCCGCGGACTTTACTGATCTAAATCCAGAACGGTAAGTTGGACCACAGGTTAGTTGAAGTAGATTACCTCCTAACCACCATTTCAATTTTTTGGAAAATTCAAGAAACCTGGAATTCGATAATTGGGTTTTTCCGCAATAAGTTAAATGATAATACAGATTAGGAAAATCTACAGACATAAATCAACAACACTTCTAAATGCAGTAAAATAAAAGTGCATTTAGCATTTATTTCAGTTTATTCCACTGCGTGTCCTAATTCCCCGCCCATAAAACTCGATAACCACCATCTTCATAGGAAAACATGCAGGTTTTAGGGATTACTGAGTGGAGCTACACAAGCTACTGTTGCCGCAAACTTATTTTTAGTACTACTTTTAAAACTCATAGGCCGTTGAGAGATTTAGGGGGGGGGGGAATTACCCCTACTAGACTAGTATGCAATAGCTCAGTCGGTAAGTAATTCGTCAAGCTTTCTACTCTGTAAAGTGCTGTCTGTTCCAACGGCCATGCCTGCATGCACCCCATTCACCCGTACACGGTTGTAAAGAAATTAGCGCGTTTTCGACCTTTTAGCATGAGCTGTAGTTTGTTCTAGAAGAATCTTACTAATAGCTCGTGTTCATCTACGTTGCAACTTTTTATCACCTGCCCATCTCTCTGAGGAGATGATCCACGCAAAACAGTACACGTTAGAGTATCGTCCGCTGCTAAAGACGTGAAGGGGAGATTGAACCTCAGTAAAAGGGAGTTAAGTGTTCTTGAATTCTAGAGGTTTAGTAAGTCCTTCCGTAAAGAAACGAGGAAAGATAAAGGAATGACAATTTAACTGTGGGACCTGCGTATCAACCTCATGCCAAACCCCGACAACTCTCTGCCCCATCATAAGTAGCAAACGCCAGTCACAGAGTTGATTGTCACATTCTATGCATTAGATGGGTCAAGTAACGCGCAAAAACTTGAGACCGACTAGCAAAAAATCATACATGCATCTAAACTGCTAGGAAAGACAATTGGAAGAACCGGGAGCAAAATGTTCCGAGAGTTGGTTGGGGTAAACGGACTTGGTAGTGGAACTTCGAGTTTGTGTTCCTCGAACGCTAATCCCTGCGTTGGTAGAATAAACACAGCTTTTAAGCCTCGTGACCTGCACCTAGCATAACGTGAGTAAGGTCAGTCTCAGGGACGCGATTGGCCACGTTCTATGTTTAAACTGCTGCCCATTTCCAGTTCAAACATAACAACACGTCATGTGAGAGGAATGATATATTCTGTACAAGAGGAAGTGGAGAATAGGCAGGAGAACTTTGACTGTCAGTCGAGCGAGCAACCAACTGCCAGCGGACTGCGTGTGAAATGAAGTGACTAAAGCACGTCGAACAACAACTTCGGTGAGTTTGCTTATCTGTAATGAAAGCAAAAGTCGTTAGCTGTCTTCCCAAACCCCTTGGGATTGGAATTGCACTCGGACTAGAGGACACTAGTCAAAGTCAAATATTGCGGCCTAGAGCCCGACTGAACTAACAACGAAAAGCAAGAGTCGTCTACCCTAAAGGCATTAGTGACGGGGTCGTAAAATCCATTCGAGAAGATGGAAAGCTGCCAGGGTGTGATGGTCAAAACTCTCAAGCCAGAAAGTTTGAAAGAAAGTCATATGGACAAGTTTTACTGATGCGAGGGAACGTACACGAAGAGCAGAAAGCGGAGGCCTCAAACCATCTCAAAAGACAAATGTCAGTCGTTGATGTTCTTAGTGCAATATGCGAAGCACGCGCGTACGTTCCATGTCCGTCCGCAGCCTATAACCTCAGGACCCTGTGTCTATTGGCCTTGATTTTTCGCCAAGCCAGCGCAAAGTTTCGCTTTTAGGGTGTTGAGCTTGACTTTGGCTTTGCTGGCTTGGATGTCAGCATGGCGGTGTAGAGCCAGCGTCGGGTCGAGAGTGAGGCCCAGGAGTTTACGATACTGACATAAATAAATGTCATTGCCCTCCACCTTAATTGAAGGATGAGACTTGTATTCGTTGGGTTCCGGAGTAAACAGAGTCACTGAGGACTTGGGCGCGGATAGCTTCAGTTGCTTATCGTCTAGGTGCCGGACTTAACTGGGGGATATAGTTATTAAAGGCATCGGCAGTCATGCGATAGTTAGGGTGAGAGGACAGCAGGTGATGTCATCAGCGTAAGACACCATTTCGACTTCAGGGGGGGGGGTGATTCGGGAGGTCAGCCATGTAGATGTTGAATAGCGTTGGCGAAGTGACAGAACCTTGAGGAACTCCTATCCTAGAGTCGCGGGCTTTGGATAGCGTGCCAGAAAATCCGACTCGCGTTTGTCTGCCACGGAAGGCCAGAACGCTATTTTTGTGGGCAGCACTTAACGGTTGAGCGCTGTTTTTTTTCAATTATGTGCATCGTGTGCCGCACAGCAATGTGGGAGCAGGTACGGTGACTCGCTCGTAAATTAGTCTTTACTGATAGTAGACATGCGCTGCTTGTACCAAATTCTCTATTCATTCATCTACTTGAGCACAGAGTCAAAACAGCCGACAAGGCAGCGCGAACCAGCATTCGGTTTTGTTGTTGGCGTACCAGACCTGCAAAGCGCGCCGGGAATAAGAAGTTCAGCATGCACCTCCAGAGCCCGTTGCGATTCACTCTTTCTGCGCTAATGGTGGGTGTGATTGCTTCCCTTTGAGCTCTGATGAGCCCTCTTCTCAATGCGGAGAACGCTGTGGCGATTGGCGGAGCAAAAATGAGGTAATAGATCACGGGATTAAGTTTTCACTGAATATACTTTTATCTTATCTACCTGCGTATGCCTGACTTTTGTGATGATGATTTGGCGTTCGAGTCGTTCTACTTTGCTCAGTCCATAAAAATTTTTCAAAGCATTCTCTAGGATACTTCCTTTTCGGAGGAAGCTCAGCTTTTGTCTGGTATGTTAGAGGACATCTAAGTAAGGGTAGGCTGTCCCCTGACTGTCAGCTACTTGAGGCCTTTGTACTGTTTAAAGTAAAGTGCCTTCAGTTATTTTATAATCTCCAGTCCTCCGAAAATGCGTGAGTCAATAATGAGTTATTTTAAAAGAATCTGGGTGTTCGCTCATGGCCCTACAGTTTTCGAAGGTTGTAAAGTCGGTGTACACTCATGGTTGTGTTTTGATTTTCTTGCAGCTTTCCTTTTTTGGGTTATTCTCAGAAATCTATTGCTAGTGCTGTGGGCTTTAGTTTCACGACCAATTGCGCTCCATCTGACCCAACTGTGAAAAACTCGCCGTCTTCGGTGGGGCACGAACCCACGACAGTAAATGTAAGATTTGTGTTTAGCCAAACATTTTAACACTGGAGCTACAAACTAACCAAAATATCTGTCTAACTCTCCATACAGCTTGCAGCTGACAATAAAACACTTCGACTGCGCTGAAATATTTCTGGCCTTGATTTTGGCCTGAATAGGCGCGCCGGCCACGCGACCTCTCATTGCGTAATCGAGACCGCGCTCTGCAGTGAAGCCCGGAGGTGGTCAGACCCCCAGACGCGCGTTGGATGCGGGTCTGTGCGCGCGCGTCTATCCGCCAGGGTCATGTGGGCGTGAATGCCTAAGCATCATGGAGAGCCAATCAGTGTTCGCTAGGCCTGTGGATTGGGCGCTAGTGGAGATTGTGACTGGAACCTGTGAATGGATGTCCCAGACAGCGCAACTTCGGAGACGTGACCACGAGATTCTTAGTGCAGCATATCTGCGAGCGGGAGATTACAAGCGAAATAGCAGTAAGCTCTTTACACAAATTGTCTGCGTTATGACGACCACCCTTGGTCGACTACAGTTTCCATTTAAAAGACTACTTAGTGAGCATACGTACGGGTTCGAAAAATTATCGTCAACTCAGTACTTTTAAGTGGGAACGGGGTTGAGTAAAACATGCCGGTGGTTAGAGCAAACGATTAGATTTCGTGTTAACACAAAAGCGATGTGTTGGAATCGGGGACGGGACGGGAGCAGTGACTTCGTTGAAAGTAAAGGTCATGGGCCCTTCAAACGTTCAAATATTCTAGCGAAGCCTGAAATGCAAGTAGCTACATGAAATACAAATAATAAGCGGTTTTTGGAAAGGTCGTTGTCTTCCTCCACCAGGGTGTCCGTGCACAAACTCCACCCTGTAGATGTTTAGCAGTTGATGTTATGAGAATTATTATTGCCCATATTTCAGATTTAGTTCCAAAAATTAAGAGCTTTTGCCCACCGTGTGTTCAGCATGTTTGCGCTTGGGGATAATCCTTGAAAATCTACATCCTGCGTTTCAGTAGCTGGCACGTTGACTGGTCAATACGTCGGTGTGAAGAGAACGCAGCAAAATGGATCTGATATAATGGGACCTACTTAGGCACGTCCGGAAGGCTTGCAACCCAGCCTAGAATTGTTTTGCATCTGCGATCGAAATGCACTCCTTTTTGACCTGGAAACGTAAGCCCTACAGTTATAGCCAGTTCTGTTCATAAAACGTATTCTCCTCTGTAGAAAGTACACTAACTTTTAAGCACTAATATCACCGGTTAACATTGCGTCGGAAGTTTATACTTATACATCACTGCACGTTCCTTGAGAGCAATATTGTCATTGCTCCTTTTTTAAATTGCATGATTAGTAACATCTGCAGAAGCAACTGCTTGTTTTGATTGCCAGAACGCCACGTGAGTTTGTTTATAGGTAGTAGGTAGTGGAGTAGTGGGAGTAAAAGTCCTGGCAGACTGAACGTCAGGGGAACAGATACTGCAAATTCATTCTAACATGCACATAAAGGTAGTCTAAGCTGACACATTCTCACAATTACATATAATTCCTTTATCTTCGAAGCGAGTGATGATGCAAGAATTGGCAAAAAAAATCCACAAAAAAGCAGCACACTGTCGAGCGACGCATGACATGAAGTCAACCTGTTACGTCTGTGGGTCTGTGTGAACTGCAGGTGCGGATAATTCTCTGCACCTAAGGCCTAAACGTTAACGTTCTGGGCAGCACTTAACGTTTGAGTGTTGTTTTTTTTCAATTTTGTGCATCGTGTGCCGCACAGTAAGATGGGAACAGGTGAATCACTCGTGAATTAGTCTTTACTGATAGTAGACACGTGCTGCCTGTACCACATTCTCTATGCATTCATCCACTTGAGCACAGAGTCAAAACAGCCGGCAAGGCAGCGCGAACCAGCATTCCGTTTTGTTGTTGGCGTACCAGACCTGAAAAGTGCTCCGGGAATTAAAATTTCAGCATGCACCTCCAGAGCCCGTTGCGATTCACTCTATCGAAAGCGTTTTTCAAGTCTAATGCAGAGAATCGTGGGTGCATTTCCTTGGAATTTCTCTTGCAGTCGAAGACCACGGTGATGTTGCGGCGGCTCCGTCGCAGTCCTCATTCGCTGTATTGGCAACGCTGCATGAGTGCACCACCTTTCTACACGTGGGTTTACTGGAGAATACAATGGCTTACTTTGCTCTTCAAGAATAGCTGGGTTAAGCACATTGAGTATTATTAATTTAAGCTCTTTATTGGTTCAGTGAGCTGACTGCGAATGCGGCGAGTGTACGCATATGCAAGCGATTTGCGTGCATGGCACATTAAGATGGGCCAGACACCTGGAAAACCAAACTGTGTAAGATGGACCAGTTATGCATACCTAATGCCTGCAACATTGCCTTACTGCATGGCACAGCCACACCCATATGCTATATTCCAGCTTGATATTAGGTGTGTCCTACCAAGTCCTGTGAATTGCGTGAGCTGCATCCGAATAGTTGAAAGTTCCAACTTGCGGGCGTTGGACTAGGGTTGCATGCCCTGCTTTGTATGTCCGTCCGTATTGTCGGGACGTCATGACGCGATGCGCGCGTCAAGCGCTGGTCAAGGTCACGGACACGTGTTTACCCCTTTCTTTGTTCTGACTGCCCAGTCTCCACTCCTGGCTAGCGGGCTCACCCCTGTTCTCATTCTGATTGGCCAGCATTTGGCCTTTTACATTTACCCCACATCGCGGTGTCAACATGATTCGTCACTTGAACTGTGCACTCGTCCTCAGTACCCATCCAGCCTACAGACAGTCCTCTATATTGCCTACATGACATTCTACCTAAGGCAGCCTTCTGTTTTACATGCATGATACTTGTCCTGTCAACAAAATTACCGTCCGTTTTCAATGCATAACATAACATAACATACCCAATCAGTTACCTAGGTTCAGTATTGCCGCTGCAATTTGATGGAACATGGAAAAGAGCTGTTGGTCGACGCTCGTAATTTGTCTGTTGCATGCAACGGGGTACATCAGCGCTTTTTCGTTAGGGGGAGGAGGCTGATGTAGTGACCCCACTCCACACCGAACCGCTCAACTCTTCACGGCTGCTAGCAGGTGCGCATGCAGCAGTTTCTGTCCACCCCAATCCGGTCTAGCTAATCATCTTCCTGTGGATGACCCACACAAAGACCGCGCTATAGGTACTGTGATGACTGCCACACTTACACCTCCTTGTGGCTCCGGGCATGGACTCTTCCAATTGCCAACTTTATGCAGCCTATTCTCCACTATTTCTGTACAGAATAAAATATTTCTTCCATATGACGCCCAACTTCTTCCCTCTTCAACTTTCTGTAACCTATATTCTGTACAGAATAGAATATTCCCTCCACTTGGTGTCCCAATTTTTCCCTTCCGACACAGAATCGGACTTGAAGATCACAACGACAAGAGCTTTGCTTATTAACTTCAACCACAGAGTAATTAAAATTCGATGGAAGCCTTTACCAGAAATTTGAAAAAAAAACTTGAATACCCCTGTGATTGGCCCGACTTCGTTCGTCCCGTTTGCCTTTGCCTTTGATATTTTTTTAAGTTTCGCGATGATACCCATTTAAGCATTCAAGAAGTCAAGATAGGCGAACGAACGTTTTCAATCAATTCATCATCAGGCGTGTGCAATAATATGAAGTGGGGAGAGTTAGCAAAAGTTTAAGTAGCCAATCAACGGTATTTAAGGTATATTATTGTACACACCTGATGATGAATTAATCGAAAACGCTCGTTCGCCTATCTTGACTTTGATAGTTTTCTTTCATTACACCTGTCAGAACTGTTATTTTAATTTGTCTATGCATTAAGACCCTCCATTTTATTGACTTACTTTTTGCTGGGATTAGATTTGCGGACTTGTGTGCCATCTGTTCGTTGAGGATCACGCCTATGTACTGACGCTTCCAATTCACCATGTATGCAAACCTGCAGCATGCTGATGTGGATTGCTGTTAAGCCTTCTAACTGTCATTCTTAATATCATCGTCAAATCTTAATTTTCGTAGGAATGTATTTGCAGATTTGGCTTTTTCATGTGATCCATTTCAGAAAAACTCGACAAGCTCATTAGTCAGCGCTCTAGCTACTTGAGCTACGACGCCCCACTGGGAGCCGTGAGTCTTATCAGACATGGGTCGAGTTAAGTCGATTTCATATGTTGCAGCAGGCTGGGTAGATAACTGTGGTCAAACTCACAGCTCCCGGTTGAGTTTTCTAGCTCAATTGGTTAGGGCGTTTCTTATAAATAAGTTTTCCCCCTTCTGTCGTTGGTTCTAATCTCACCGAGGCTGCCGAGGTTTTCATAACACATTCACAGGAAACCTTACTGCTTTCACTTGCATCTCTGTCCCAAAGCAATGTCCTTGGTTTGGGCCCAAATTAGGTTTCCTGAAAGCGGCATAAGGTTGGATAGAGAACGCAACAAGCGACCTCTAAATATTCGAATGCTAATGCACCAGAAGGGAAGGGAACCTGATTATGAAGTGTCGAGAATAACCTTTTTGTTTTTTTTGTTCCTCAGACGCGAAGCGTTGGTTGGCTGTATGGATGGCATCCAACGACGAAGTCTTCAAGTTAAAAGCCGCCAAAATTCGCGCCAATCTAGAGACACACTGCTATTACGGAGGTTTGCAGCGTGGGAACGGAGAAAGCCCTATTGTCAGTCCGCCTGTCATTCTTGGTCCGCATCTCTACAAGCTGGACAACCGGAGGTTCGTTACGCACTCATGGATCTGTATAACAGATCAACCACAGCGAAACCGAATTTAAGATATACGCAGAAGGAACCAGTAGGATGCGCGTTACGTGCCAACTAAGTTGACTTGTCAGGCAAAAAACAAGCTGTAGTTTCCATTAATGTCGTTGGCAAAAATTATATTCTCTCGGTCCAAGATTGAGTCCTAGCTACAGAATGAAGAGTGTGTCACGAAATGCGAGCAGTGAAAATCACTTCACCATTGTTTATCGTTCTATCACCTCTGTCCAAAAAGTGGGCCTTTGTCAGCCCAAAACGCCCAACGTTTCTGCCAGTTGTTGGCCTTGACCTTTACTCCAGCCAGCATAGCAAAGCTGCTGCAATTGCTATTACTGTCGTTGGCAGTAATTCTATTCTACCTGTCCGAGATCGAGCCCTTGAGGCACAATGAGGCGTATATCCCGAGATGCGAGCAGTGAGCATCCCTTTACCATTGCTACTGCTTCTATCATCTGTGCCCCAAAAGTGGGCCTTGGTCCGTTTAAAACTAAGTGCAAACTAAAAACGCCCAGGACAAGCCGCGGGATCCGGTCTCGCCAGTTTGCTGGCCTCTACTTCAGCTAGCATGGCCAAGTGTTGTCCCCTGGAGTGAACCCCAGGCCGTTATAATCTCCCTGTCGGGGTCAGTGGACGGACGGGAGGTCTCATGTCATGCCAATTAGCGCAAACACCTCATATCGAGGAGTCAATTTTTGCGTGTTTAATTTACTTTCCTGTTAGGTCCTATTTCGGAGTTTCCTTATGTAACTGGCATTTGTCATTTCTTCTTCTAATAAGAATGGATTCACCACCTCCGGAAGCTGACGTGATCTTCATTAATGGAATGCACGGCAGTGTTTTTCATACCTGGCGTAAAGGTGGACCCAAACCCTCCAGTTCTACGCCAACCTACGCAGGACGTTCCGTCTGCTGGCCAAAAGTTTGGTTTGATAAAGATTTTTTTCTTGTGCTTGAACGTGTATATAATCATTTTGGTGGAGAAGAAGCGCAATCTCCTTTTCTCCCAGCTCATTGCTGTCAATTAGTCAGTTACCGTTGATTCATCTTGACTGTAGGGAGAACGCCGCCTTTTCTGGTTCATCTCTAGTATCCCGCGGCCACGGTCAGAGTACACAGAGTTGGTTATGGCTCAACGAGCGACTGCTGGTAGACAGGGATATTATTACCAACGGCTGACAGATCAGCACAGCTCTTTCCAACAGTTTTTCTGATATTTGCACTCGGTACTTCATCAAATCGCCTCGGCTGTGGCTGGCCGTGATCCGGAATCCGGTATTAGTTCACCCCGTCACTATCATTGCCTCTGCGGCAACAGTATTTTAAGTATTGCAATTCATATACCCCTAGTCCCAACATTTTTTCTTACGGGAACGGTAATTATAGCGGTTTCCTTGGTGGGGGATTAGGATACGTAGTGTAATATACTTTAATAACTGTTATATCTATTTTGGTTTTATTTTCTTTAGAAATGTTGTTGATTTATATCTGTGGATTTTCTTAATCTGTATTATCGTTTAACGTATTACGAAAAACCCAATTATCAAAATGCAGGTTTCTTGAAATGCCTAAAAAATAGAACTGGTGCTTACGAAGTTGTCCACTTCAACTTACCTGAAGTCTAACTTACGGTTCTGAAGTTAGATTAGTATAGTCCGCGGCGCGAAGCGCCATGCACGCCTTACATTTTCATGCGGACCTACTTACTCTCAGCGGCTGCGGTAAAAAAGTTCAACGACATTTTTCCAATTTACACTTATTTCTAAAAATTTCCTTTATCCCCTATCCTACTTCCATACCTTCAAAATCGCTATAAGCAGCGTTTCCGTAAGACAAAGTACTGAGACTAGGTGCACTAATTAAACTGCCTTTGCCGCCTTTGCTCACTATCCCCATTTTGCCTGAAAATTAGTCAAATGGTCAATGAGGATGACATAAAAAGACCCCTAAACAAGACACGGGAATAGGAACGCCACGCCCAAGTCATCAAAGTAGCTCTGCATCCATTTCTAGGAAGGATATTTATTCCTATTTGCCAATCCTATCAGTAGCCCTGACATAGACCTTTACCGTCATTATAACTATATAGTAAACCCTTATACTAAAGTGAACTTCGCCCCTAAACCTAGCTCTAATTTATTTAAAAGTTGCGAAAATCCCCATTCGATAATTCAGAAGGACAGTTGGCGAGCATACGTATACTTTCGATAAATTCTCTTCGGGCCATTACATTTATATGGAAAGGGAAGGTACAGGGTGACAAGCAATCAATTAATTATCGTTCTACTCAACTTAGTCTTGGGAATGGGGGCTTGGGGTTTGGGTTGATAAAAAGGGGTAGTAACAGGGTAATTAGGAGAGGCAGGGGGGAAAGAACGCGTGGAAAATGCTGGTTGTTCTGCGGCCGTTGGCCATGCTAGGCTTGGGGCCTGAAGAAAGTTCTTCTGCGCGCACAACACCGGCTTCATCAGGCGAATGGCCGTGACCTCCGCTGTTGCCAGCAGCCGTTGACCCAGGGACTTCGGGTAATCTGGTGAGACCTTGTAGATCACCTTAAAGGCTTCGTTCGGGTCAACACGGTGTCCAGAGTCCACTATATGAGCAAGAATGGAACTGTTGATGTTCCTGACTTCGCCTTTGTTAAGCCATGCTGGCAGATGCTCCCGTATCCTCTTGGATAAGCGCCGGCTCGTGCGACCTATGTAACCTGCTCCACAGGAACAAGTAAATGAGTAGATGCACATGGAAGTGGTCTGGGCTGGCAGCTTATCCTTACCTTCGCCGTGTAGGACCGGGTTTGTTGAGAATAACACCCGAACTTTCGCCGCTGGGAAGGTTCGTGATACGGCTTGGTTAAGGCGTCGGCTTAACAGTTCACTTGCTGCGTCCCCTTGAAAGGGGACTTTGAGGAAAAGGGTCTTCTTTTCCACGGTGGATGTTAGGGGTTTGCGTTCTCTCTCCATCATGTTCTTCTGCATAAACTTGTCAGGGTACCCGTTCTCTCGAAGCAGGTCCTGGATCTTCGTGAGCTCTCTTTCGATAGTATCGTCCGAGCAGATTTTTCTAGTCCTTTGCGTTAAGCAGCGGACTAGATTACGCTTCTGCTGGGTGGGTACGAAACTATGAAAGTTCGTGTACTGTCCGGACCAGGTTTTCTTTCTATAAACGCTCCTTTGGAGGCTACCATCAGGTCGTCTGCTTAGGAGAACGTCCAAGAACGGAATCGAACCTGCCGTTTCCATCTCCAATGTGAACTTTATTGAGGGGTGTGCTTGGTTGACAGTATTTAGAAGCGAGTCTATATTGGTGTCTGCCGGGGCGATAGCAAAGATATCATCGACATAGCGACCGTAGTGTTTAAATTCATGAATCTGGTGGCTAAGTTGAAACTTTTCCAGCTTGCCCATGAAGATATTTGCTAGGAGAGGCCCAAGGGGGGAGCCCATGGCGACGCCGTCTATCTGTCGATATAGTTGGTTATCAAAAAGGAACTGCACATTTAATGTGCATTTTAGTAGAAGTTCCCTCAGGGCTTCTATTGGAATTCCTACTTCTGTCTGATTCGTCAATAGGAAGTCGCAGATGTAATCTACTGTTTCCACGACCGGGACGTTCGTAAATAGCGACGAGACGTCTAAGGAGAGCATCATCATGCCATTTAGGTTTATGTCCCTGATTTCGTCAATAAATGTGAACGTGTCTTGATAGCTCCGTGGTGCTAGTTGCTGCTGCAGCGGTTTGAGTTTATCCGATAACCACTTGGCTATCGTATGGTAGGGCGAGCTACGCATGTCCAAGATCGGATGAACTGCCAGGCCATCCTTGTGGATTTTTGGGAGGCCATACAGGCGAGGGATATGCGTACCTACTGGCCGGAGACGTTCGAGGTCACGGTCACTTATGAAACCTGCCGTTTGGAGTCTTCTTAGGCAGTTAGTCAAGTGTGCCTCTACTTCCTCCGTGCGATCCTTCTCTTTGTCTACTTTCTTAAACTTCGTCCGGTCTGACAAGATAGTATGCATTTTTTGACGGTAATCCGACCTGTTCATTATGACGACACCTGCTCCTTTATCAGGTCTAGTAATCAGGATGTCTTTATTTTCTCGCAACTGCTTTAACTTCTCCATGTGTGCTTTTGACAGCACTCCGCGACTGATTGGTCTCTGATTCAAGTACTGGTAACTACAATTCACCAGTGTCAATTTTCAATGCTGGATACTTTCAGTTGAGATAGGCTTTAATTCGTAAGTTTGGTTAAACAGGTTTTCAAACTGGGTTTCCAATTCTAACTGATTAACTCTTCGAGCAGGTATGCAGAATTTTGTGCCAAGAGATAATGCCTCAACTGTTGTCTTATCAAGCGTCAGGGAGGAATGATTGTATACGTACCGATCTGGGTCTTTAGGCAGTCTTTCTTGGGGTTTCCTTTCGTGCACCCTTTGTAGTAGTGACGATCTTTTTGCTTCTCCCCGTTTCGTTTCTATGATCTTTGTGTAGTTGATAAAGTCTCGCCTTTCTTCGTCATTGAGGGCGTCCAGAACGGCAGCGCGCTGGCACACGTGACGCTCTAGTTCTCCCATCTTTATCCGAGTGCTTTCTAACTGGTTTTCAGCATATCTTCTGAAGGTGTCAGTAGTGATAGCAGTACGCTATAGCTATAGCAGTACGCTGCTTAACGCAAAGGGCTAGAAAAATCTGCTCGGACGATACTATCGAAAGAGAGCTCACGAAGATCCAGGACCTGCTTCGAGAGAACGGGTACCCTGACAAGTTTATGCAGAAGAACATGATGGAGAGAGAACGCAAACCCCTAACATCCACCGTGGAAAAGAAGACCCTTTTCCTCAAAGTCCCCTTTCAAGGGGACGCAGCAAGTGAAACGTACTGCTATCACTACTGACACCTTCAGAAGATATGCTGAAAACCAGTTAGAAAGCACTCGGATAAAGATGGGAGAACTAGAGCGTCACGTGTGCCAGCGCGCTGCCGTTCTGGACGCCCTCAATGACGAAGAAAGGCGAGACTTTATCAACTACACAAAGATCATAGAAACGAAACGGGGAGAAGCAAAAAGATCGTCACTACTACAAAGGGTGCACGAAAGGAAACCCCAAGAAAGACTGCCTAAAGACCCAGATCGGTACGTATACAATCATTCCTCCCTGACGCTTGATAAGACAACAGTTGAGGCATTATCTCTTGGCACAAAATTCTGCATACCTGCTCGAAGAGTTAATCAGTTAGAATTGGAAACCCAGTTTGAAAACCTGTTTAACCAAACTTACGAATTAAAGCCTATCTCAACTGAAAGTATCCAGCATTGAAAATTGACACTGGTGAATTGTAGTTACCAGTACTTGAATCAGAGACCAATCAGTCGCGGAGTGCTGTCAAAAGCACACATGGAGAAGTTAAAGCAGTTGCGAGAAAATAAAGACATCCTGATTACTAGACCTGATAAAGGAGCAGGTGTCGTCATAATGAACAGGTCGGATTACCGTCAAAAAATGCATACTATCTTGTCAGACCGGACGAAGTTTAAGAAAGTAGACAAAGAGAAGGATCGCACGGAGGAAGTAGAGGCACACTTGACTAACTGCCTAAGAAGACTCCAAACGGCAGGTTTCATAAGTGACCGTGACCTCGAACGTCTCCGGCCAGTAGGTACGCATATCCCTCGCCTGTATGGCCTCCCAAAAATCCACAAGGATGGCCTGGCAGTTCATCCGATCTTGGACATGCGTAGCTCGCCCTACCATACGATAGCCAAGTGGTTATCGGATAAACTCAAACCGCTGCAGCAGCAACTAGCACCACGGAGCTATCAAGACACGTTCACATTTATTGACGAAATCAGGGACATAAACCTAAATGGCATGATGATGCTCTCCTTAGACGTCTCGTCGCTATTTACGAACGTCCCGGTCGTGGAAACAGTAGATTACATCTGCGACTTCCTATTGACGAATCAGACAGAAGTAGGAATTCCAATAGAAGCCCTGAGGGAACTTCTACTAAAATGCACATTAAATGTGCAGTTCCTTTTTGATAACCAACTATATCGACAGATAGACGGCGTCGCCATGGGCTCCCCCCTTGGGCCTCTCCTAGCAAATATCTTCATGGGCAAGCTGGAAAAGTTTCAACTTAGCCACCAGATTCATGAATTTAAACACTACGGTCGCTATGTCGATGATATCTTTGCTATCGCCCCGGCAGACACCAATATAGACTCGCTTCTAAATACTGTCAACCAAGCACACCCCTCAATAAAGTTCACATTGGAGATGGAAACGGCAGGTTCGATTCCGTTCTTGGACGTTCTCCTAAGCAGACGACCTGATGGTAGCCTCCAAAGGAGCGTTTATAGAAAGAAAACCTGGTCCGGACAGTACACGAACTTTCATAGTTTCGTACCCATCCAGCAGAAGCGTAATCTAGTCCGCTGCTTAACGCAAAGGACTAGAAAAATCTGCTCGGACGATACTATCGAAAGAGAGCTCACGAAGATCCAGGACCTGCTTCGAGAGAACGGGTACCCTGACAAGTTTATGCAGAAGAACATGATGGAGAGAGAACGCAAACCCCTAACATCCACCGTGGAAAAGAAGACCCTTTTCCTCAAAGTCCCCTTTCAAGGGGACGCAGCAAGTGAACTGTTAAGCCGACGCCTTAACCAAGCCGTATCACGAACCTTCCCAGCGGCGAAAGTTCGGGTGTTATTCTCAACAAACCCGGTCCTACACGGCGAAGGTAAGGATAAGCTGCCAGCCCAGACCACTTCCATGTGCATCTACTCATTTACTTGTTCCTGTGGAGCAGGTTACATAGGTCGCACGAGCCGGCGCTTATCCAAGAGGATACGGGAGCATCTGCCAGCATGGCTTAACAAAGGCGAAGTCAGGAACATCAACAGTTCCATTCTTGCTCATATAGTGGACTCTGGACACCGTGTTGACCCGAACGAAGCCTTTAAGGTGATCTACAAGGTCTCACCAGATTACCCGAAGTCCCTGGGTCAACGGCTGCTGGCAACAGCGGAGGTCACGGCCATTCGCCTGATGAAGCCGGTGTTGTGCGCGCAGAAGAACTTTCTTCAGGCCCCAAGCCTAGCATGGCCAACGGCCGCAGAACAACCAGCATTTTCCACGCGTTCTTTCCCCCCTGCCTCTCCTAATTACCCTGTTACTACCCCTTTTTATCAACCCAAACCCCAAGCCCCCATTCCCAAGACTAAGTTGAGTAGAACGATAATTAATTGATTGCTTGTCACCCTGTACCTTCCCTTTCCATATAAATGTAATGGCCCGAAGAGAATTTATCGAAAGTATACGTATGCTCGCCAACTGTCCTTCTGAATTATTTAAAAGTTACTCCAAACCCTGATCTTAAATCTAACCCTAGTATTTACCCTAACCATAGAAGTAACTCTATTTGGCCTAGAAGTTGGCAAAAAGTCAATTATATTGGGGACAGTTCCCGTTCTCATGTCCTGGATAATCGGTCATATGAAACACCCTTACCAAGTAGTGATCTAGTTTGAAATTGGCGAGAAGGCGTTATTACAAAATAGACTTTGGCAATAGAACTAGTATTGTTACGTCAGGAGTTGGCTCAGTTACAAAACATATTTCTGACCGTGCTTCTCGTAGCTACTGTATTTGCTGCTTTGTTTAATGACTCCGATTTCGGAGTTCCTTTGGCGTAAAACCTCGCGTGTGTTCTGTTAGATTTCGACTTCCTGACCAGCTTTCATTTGTTCTGACTGAGAAAATGCCAGTAACTAGCTGGGATTCACATCGTTTGACTTCAGTACATCTCAGCCATCTTCCCTTTTGCTATAAACTCTCTTTATAACGCTAAACTATTGAAGTCCAAGACCGGAGATAATGCTTCGCCTGTTTCCTTCACTAGGAATGGCTTAGTGCCGAATTTCCAAACACAAGGATTATTGGTGTTGACGCCAACCTGCGGTTCTTTGTTTGGAATGATATCTGCTTTGCAGATCAACTAATGTAACTTTCTGTTTTATACTTTTTGCATTTTTTTATTCCAGTCACTCTGTGAGAACATATCGTTAGCGCTTGTTTGTGAGTAGGCAGGTATATTCGCATAACGGGATGACGAGAAACTCCGAACAATTTCAGAATGTATAGATGTAAATCCTCAAGAGTAGTATAGGCAAGCATAATCTGCTGAGCTGCTGCTGAGTTTGTCCACCGTCGTAAGGACAAATGAGCACACAAAATTGAGCCGAAAAATTCTAGTAGAATATTCCGTTAGCGTTATTGTCCAAAGGGTCTGCTACTAAAGTTTGCTCTGGTATCTCGTTAGTATAACTCCCTCACTCTTTTTATCTTAAAATAGCTAAGGGAGGATAAAACGTATGTGGATAGAATTGGAGTGAGTCGTACAGAGTGAATAGAAAGACGGAAAACTGCTTGGTTATCGAGTTTATTGACATTCGGCCATGACAGCTGCAGGGTCTGCAATAAGTGATGCTGTGAGTACAGGATCGGCACGCGTAACCTGATTGTGAGCACTTCTGCTGTTGTTAGTATACACGTGGTGAGTACTAAATGAAGGCATGTGTATACAATTGAACCTCGGCTAACCAGTTTAATCCGTTCCGGCACCGAGCTGGTCATGTGAAACAGTCGTCTTACGAAATATAGCCCATCAAAATGTACAAGTTCACTGATTGGCTATAGGCAACCGGCGGCGCACACCCTGAGAGCCAGACTCAACGGCGGACACAGCACGCACACGCACTGACAGCTCATTAACTGAGCGGAAGCACGTCCATTCATCTAGTGACTCGATCCTTAACTGAAATGCTCGTAGGTGGGGCGCCACAGTGCCTGTCAAATAGTCATCGAAATTTGCCAATTTAAGCAAATAGCCGTGTCCCAGGAAGCAATTGAGAAGAAGAAGACTCGATCGCTGGGACAATATGTCTATTCGCCTGACGTTTCGATATCCGTCATGGATTCGTCATCAGAGACATGAGTAGCAGAAAGGTTAAGCATGCACAGAAGTTTGCAGTACTTAGAGAACACAGTCATTACTGCAAGCATACAGCGACAATTAACGTTAATTGCCTTCTTGTGCGTGGACTGCTTGTTGGACGGCACGCGGGCTCTGACCTGTTGAGCTTTCGTCACGGGCGGTGAGCTCGGGCATGATGATTGCTCGGCCGTCTGTCTCCCCGGTGTTGGCGTACGATGAGGCGGTGGCCTGCCCGTTTCTCAAGTGACGGCTTGATTTGGCCAAATTGAATCTCAGGATTGAATATGGATTGGGCAAATCGTTGTACTTGTTGATGGATTGGGGGCCCGTGAAGCATGACACAAGTAGTTCTCGGCTCACCCGATTGTCACCTCTTGCGAGAATTTCGGCCTCATCAAATTTAAAGGTGTGATCGGGTCTCGTCGAATGAGCCACAACTTGAGAATTGGCATCATTTCGCCGCACTGCTGCCACGTCTTCGGCAATTCGCGTCCTGAGAAGTCTGCCAGTTTCTCTGACATAGTTGCTTTGACCGCAACTGCACCAGATCCTGTAGACGACCCCAGATGTTTCTTGCCGTGGCAGTGGGTCTTTCGGCTTCATTATCTGACGCCTTATGGTTGCCTCCGGCCTGTATGCGACTCCAACTCCAAGTGGTGCGAGAAGGCGGCCGACTGCTTCCGATACGTTTTTGACGTACGGGATCGAACGCCAAATCTTGGGGTCGGTGCGCTTTTGTTGGCCAGCTCATTTGCGCAAGCACCGGTTGACGAAGTTGCGCGGGTAGCCATTTTCTCTGAAAGCCCGACGGAGGTATTCTACCTCGGCAACTTCGTCTTCTTCTTCGCTGTAGTGCGTCTCAACACGCCGATAGAGTGTTTTAACGCAACTGCGTTTGTGGCTGATTGGGTGGTTGCTGTTGTAATTCACTACTTGCATCGTGTTTGTCGCTTTCCTGAATACTGTAGACTTTAGACCACCACAATCTTTGCGGCAGACGAGGACATCAAGAAAGGCCAGATGGTTGTTCTCTTTGTCCTCCGTCGTAAATTGGATGTCCGCGAAGACGCTGTGGAGACGTTCCTTGAAGTGAGCACCTGATCCCGTTCGATGACGACGAAAGTGTCATCCACATAACGAGCCTAAAATTTCGGTCTGTGGTGTTGGAAAACCAGCGACTCCAGCCGCTGCAGGACCGCCTCGACTATGAGTCCCGAAATCAGTGAACCCATCGGTGTCCCTTTCACCTGCTCGTAGCTCGTTCTGTCAAACGTGCCGTACGTCCTGAGACAGAACTTCAGGAGCTGTAGGATTTCCGCGTGTCCCAGGCGATTCTCCGTCTCATCGTATTTGTTTCGTAGGAGTAGTTCGACGGTCTCGATTGCCAGATCCTGAGGGATAGAAGTAAAAAGAGACGTGACATCGAAGGAAACCATGATATCACTTGGAAAAAGACTTACCCCTTTAAGTTTCTCCAAGAACTGTGTTGACGAGCGGACCGTGGTCTCCGAATCAGCGGTCAGAAATTTGAGACAAATGCAACGATTTGCCCAATCCATATTCAATTCTGAGATTCAATTTGGCCAAAACAAGCCGTCACTTGAGGAACGAGCAGGCCACCGCCTCATCGTACGCCAACACCGGGGAGACAGACGGCCGAGCAATCATCATGCCCGAGCTCACCGCCCGTGACGAAAGCTCAACAGGTCAGAGCCCGCGTGCCGTCCAACAAGCAGTCCACGCACAAGAAGGCAATTAACGTTAATTGTCGCTGTATGCTTGCAGTAATGACTGTGTTCTCTAAATGCTGCAAACTTCTGTGCATGCTTAACCTTTCTGCTACTCATGTCTCTGATGACGAATCCACGACGGATATAGAAACGTCAGGCGAATAGACATATTGTCCCAGCGATCGAGTCTTCTTCTTAGTCTTCTAAATCACTCGTTTACTTTAAATATCCACATAGTATAATTAAACCCATAAAGATACTGTTCTGGTGATAACATCTCGAAGGCAAAAGTATGCTAGCCATATATTCCTGGATTCTTTCAAAGGGTCCTTTTGAATATTTCCCCTTTATATTCTGCCATCAATACGTTATGTAGGCAGCACCTGCAGTTGTTACTTCTTGTTACGTTTTGCCGTACACCCTAGTTTAGAGCCCTTGCAGGCAATCTAATTACGACCAAGATCTTGGTCTCCGATGATAATACATTGAGGTGACTGCTACACGTAATTTCTTTGAAGTATTCAGAAGTTTGGTGCTACACTTTAACCAACGCTCATTTTTTCTGCACATTGTCCACATAGCTAATTTAACTTTTTCGCTGGTTTACTTTATGTGCCTACTTAATTTCCAAAACACGTAGTTGGTACCTAGCTGTGGATTCGAAGTGACCGTTAAGGATATGGCCACTTAGCTTTCACGCCATTGCTCTGACAAATTTCCTTGAATTTTGACTTCACTCAAAACCATCCATCGAAACAGGGTACTCATTTTTTACATGAACATCTGTTTCAGGCGTAGCATCGACCAAAGGGCTCGCATCATCCTGCGCCAGTTACTCGTCGCTGGTGTGGGCCACCGTCCAATCATCTGGATCAGCCACTCAGCTGGAGGTAAGTACCACAGAGAAGCCTTAACGTAGATTCAACGTGTTAGTCAGACATACCCGATAGTTCGCACCCACCCAAAATCACCGGTAGAGCATAGGCTACTTCGACTCTATTCAGCTATGGAGGTGCCGTATTCTCCCCCATAGCCTGCATTGAGGAGAAAATGGCGCTTTATTGGATACCGAACGGATTTACCGATCAGCGGACAGTCAGTTTCCTTGTTTGACAGCATGCGCTCCCCGCGATACTGACCACGGACCTTGACATATTAAAACTTCTTAATTATCTCCACAGGCCAGCGCATAAAAGGGCAAAAAGTAAAACCCAACTGACCTGGTAAACTATTGTGATGGTTTATATATACATATACCTTTATTCGGAAGCGAATTTTTGTCTGTCCCTCAGCCAGATGACTTGGAAAGCTATTTTCGTTGAAATTTTACTCACTTTAGAATGACAGCCACCTCTCTGGGATCTAAAACTATAGGATAACATAGATACTCTTTTTGCCTTTGTACATCAATGTTCTAGGCATATTAAATAAGGAAATCTTGCGAATATCTGCCACACACTTTGCCGACTGGACAAAAAATACGGACCCCATTGTACCCCTGGAGCTTCAGGAAGAAATCTCCATTCCGTTCAACTCATTTGCTTTCGGCGACGATTGCAGTCCGGACAACCAAGCAGAGTCCCCTAACAAGCTCGTTTTCATCTTACCTGATGTCAAGGACGTAGCGAAGAAGACCAGCCTGATCATTTTCCTCAGTGTTCCTCATCGTGGTGGAATGGACCTGAATCATTATTACTTGTACCCGATGACAACCCAGCTAACACCAGAGGCCCTTGACCTCCAGAAAGGTAATGGCTGCATGTTTCGCGTCGTTTTTCACATGCTATGATTTTTAAGGAAAATAAAACAATCATTTAAGTTCGAATTTGAGCAGCCACAGTTTTCCACATTTGAAGACTATGAAACATATAATGCGTCAGGTAACACAACATTTAGTCAACATTAGGGGTCGCCTACCGAAATTCCCCCCACCATGAGAATTTCCCGGTTGTGTGGATTCGTTCTTTTCATCTTCTCAAACATCAAACAATAATTGCTACTTTATTTGTTTTCAGACTATTATTTATTTAAGTACCATACAAATCAATGTTCTTACTTGAAAATTATTTTTCTGTGACTCTGACGTTCATTTCATAATATAAAACCAAATGTTCCACCAAGGACATTCAAATTTGAACTAATGATCTAGACCTCGATTTACATTGTCTACTTATTGCGAAAAGGACCTAATGTATTCAATTAGAAGGTTATTTTTATCAATGGTCGAAAATATGTGAGGCCCAGGTATTTGAATAGAAGGCGGAAGAGCGTTCTCTGGGACCAGTATTTTATTTGTCCGACGTCTCAGACTCTCACTCGAGGCCATTGTTGAGGAATGTAAAGCTTACAGCTCACTGCGTGTTTAAGTCAGCTCTTTCGGTGTGACCTTGAGCTGCCATCGTTTGCTCCGCCGCGAGTGGCCTTGAGCCACTCGCTCAACGCGAGATAGGCATCTGGGAGATCGATATGCCTATTTATAAAGTCAGTGTGCGTGTGCCATGCTTGTTGTAGCAGGTTTGAGATTCGGTCTACACTGGCATGTGTACAGTGACGAGCGCCGACGGCCTAAAATGTGTTACCAACGGTCCATCAGCCGCCAGACTGCATTAAGGCTAGACACCAGGCATGCCATCTCAGTTTTATTCATACCGCTTTCAGTGGCTTATGTCCCTGCCCAGAATCTGGCGCAGTAAAACCGAAACTGTCTGGTCTTGTAATGCGTTAACGCAATATAGTTGTTTCGACACAAGCGATGTCTGAGAAAATACGACGCATAGATTAGAGGTTTTTACTGCAATGATCAGTCTCCGACAAAAGTAAGCAAACAGGACCTGACAAGTATAGTACGCATGCGGATGCCCGCTACGAACTATAAATACCGTGCAATCTGTGCATGTATCACCCCTTATCTGCACATGTCTCAGAATTGTTTACGATTCCCTATGATTAAGGATTCTTGAGGGAATCCGAAACGTCAGGACAATAAACCTCTTGTTCCAGTGGTCACTTCTTCTTTTTCTTTTTCTTCTTCTTCTTCTAAACTTGATGATGTGCAAAATTATTTTAATTTGCTGACAAACCATGGAGTGGTCACTAGTTTATCTGTTTATACTAGTATGCATTGCTGATGGAATAATTTCCTCTGATTTCTCTCATACTCAAAACGAACACACTTAAATAGTTCCATTACCTCATTGTTCCATATTTTACCTGGGCCCTGGAGAATTATCGATCTGATATGTCGTCAAACTCTCAACATCTCATCACCATTTTCATACAAAGGTCTTCGTGGTCTTTATTACTTGATTATGTGCGAACCATGACGATGCCGTCAGCGATCGCATCTGCCGAACCTTGCAGCCATAGTTCACGCGGCCCCTAAACGTTCTCCTTTGGTTCGGCCCATAGCGGATACTCTTGGCGGATACTTCTGTTTTTGCGCCCTTGTTGACGGACTCTTCAATCGGCAAGGGCATATTTGGCGGAATCTTCCGCGCTCCGATGATAGAAAATACTTGGACATCTTTTGTATACGGTTTGACAGAGACAACTAATGGCGGGTCTTTGGTGATTGCATATATGCTTGTTTACAATCGTTTTTTCGGTGGGGTAAACCGAATTACAGATTTAATAGTTTATTACTTTATTTTATGGCACAAAAATTAGCAGATTTGCAAAATAGAATTTTTTAAACTTACTTCGCCCTTCTTTTCGCGCGATAATAATGTGCTATCTCATAACTGCATTTAACTCAATTTCATGAACGCAAAACAAAATTGTCTGTTTTCTTAACCTAAATAATTAAAAAGTTTCTCCCTTTTATTAATGCTCCTTTATAGTAAAACAAGCAAAAACAAGGAGCTCTTTTCTGCAGCGTTTAATAGCTTAAGAAATTCCTTGGATATCAACAAATGTTGGACTGGGTTCCATTCTACCTGCTTTTTGCTTCCATTATACTCATTTGAACTGAACTCCTTTAGAATAAACAGTATTTTGCACCTTAATTCAACTCTATGAAAAAACCTTGAATGCTTATTAAATCACCCACTCAAATTTTCATCGTCACAGTTCATCAGATATACTATCTACTGTACGTAGCTGGATTAAGATATCACAATGTATGTGGCTGTGTCTACCTCTGGAGACATGGTTGTGCGTAACACAATGCCTTCAGTAAGTAAACGCATGAGAAATAAAAATTCCAAAATAGCATTTATTTATGAAAAGACTGCTATGATAGATCTAATTGTTCACTTCTCCAACAACGTATTTGCACTCCCAACATCATTCTAGCATTAAAAATCGCTTTCTCGTGCTTTTTTTAGCGTAAGTTTTTAGCTTTTCTGGGACAATTAGGGCCTTCACTTGTTGACAACCTGACAGCTCCACTTGTTGACAGTTTGTCGACCACCACACTACTTTTGTCTACCAACCCGCATCGTTAATTTAGTTAATTGCCACGTAAATGTAGAGGCCTGAAGAAACATTTATCGAAAGTAAACATAGGCTCACCAATTATCTTTGGAAATTTTCGCAAATTTCAAACAAACTAAAGACCTCGCTGTGCTAAAGGCGTTCGATGGGTGCTTCTTCTTCTTCTGAGTAAGCAAACACATGAATTGGCATTTGCTAGCGGCTGAAAAGGCTGCGGCAAGTGATCCAGACCCGTCTATTAGCTCCTCCTGCCAACAGTGAGCAACTCGTAAGTGCGAATATGTCCAACTGTTCTCGGATCTATTGTTGGTCGTTTGAAAACCTTCATTCATCTGTCCGAAACTTTTTTGCCTTGATGACAGTTTACAACGCTTTTTCTACATGCTTTCACCTACACCAGACAATCCAGCAATCCTGAGCCTGCAGGCTTGGTTCAAGATATGGGTCTCTCAGCGGCCGATCCGAATAGTCAACATGGTCGAGACGAAGAAACTCAAATTTTCTTCACTTCTGCCAGGAATGATCATAGTGCCCTACGATCCACGAGGTAAGTCCCATAGCCATTATTTGATGTGGGTTTATAAAGCCCCGATTTGCGAACTATGCCCTTTTGAGGAATGGGTGGGCATCCGCGTAAGGGATTCGGGCTACCGCTTATGCTGTCGTCAGAATTGCAATCACACTTTTTGAATCCAATTTATACGTCCATACCGTCGGTGCCTGCCTTCGCTTTGACGGACCAACAGACATATTCAAAAAGGCGCTAACCTCTTGTAGGACTGACGAAAGACAACTAATAAAAGTTTTTGACTTGCTAGTACTGTATTTCATACAGAAGATTTAGAAGAATGAAATCCGTTTTTATGGGAGACAGTTAATGCATTTTTATTGATATTTTTAGATGAAGAATACTCTGAAGTTGCCCAACTTGATGCTGACCACCACACCATCTGCAAACCTGAGACAAAAACAGATGAAATCTACCGACGCATAGTCGGCCTTATTAGGGAGCAACTGGACTTTCATTAAGGAATATGCTTTTTTTACTTAACAAAACCTTTTCTTCTCACCCCGAGATGCCAATTCCGCTTTGTTTGTTTTCCTGGATTACTCAAGAATATTTTCGTATCTTGAGCACTTCAATTTTTCTTTTTATTCACCGAAAATAGAGCTGGGAGATTTGTCAGATCTGTGGGGTGTGTATGGTGACACGGTTAGTTCCGCTTTCGTGGATGCGCATGTGACCGAATAGGCCCATGCGATGAGTGGATGTGCGTATGCAGCGTGGGAAGTAGGAGCGCGTGCACCGACACCACGTGCTCTGGACACTTGGAGTAAAGGTCCTAGCACCGATGGATTTAGGGACCGAGGTTGCTCAGTTGACGCTGCATTGCGTCCGGAAATATCCGACGAGGCCGATTCGCGCACGAAACGTTCGTTCACAGCATGAATATGCTGAAAGAGATTGAGTGTTGGCGCTGTGTATTCGAGACGGTTGTGATTTGAAAGATATTCTTTTGGCTGTAACAAACGGAAATCCGGTTTGCTCCATATATTTCTGCGCCAGACTTCACTGTGATCCTCCTGGGCGAGCCCCTTACAGGTCTCCGAGTTGATTTACTGTCGCTACAGAAGGTTTTTCAACGTGCTCTTGTAACTTTTTTTGTCTCACTTGTCGGCGAACAGCCGCAGCGACCTCTCCGTGGAAGCGTTGCTTGGGTAATCGCTCTTTACCAAATAACCACTCTATACCAGTTGCAGTTGTCTCGGCATGGCGGGGATGCTGCGTATTTCAGTTCGCTCCAGAACTTCCGTGTCCGGGATGCTGATCTGTCATCGCAGCTTCAGTATTCTGCGGATATACTGTAGAGTGAAGTGATTCAGATTCCTTGACTGGTTGGAGTAGTTGGTTAAGGTCACCGCTCCTTACAGGAGTATCATCAAGATGAAGGCCTTGCATATCTATTGGTCGGAGTTCAGTTGAAAGTGATAGCGATTCCAAACGGAGGCCTGCAGCAAGCCGGAGGCCTGGTTGGCTTCGGAAATTCGATGTATAATCTCATTGTAAATTTTATATTGGATAGGAGTGTGCTTCCTCTCTAGATGAGGTTTTCTACAGATTTTCATCACGCTGTTACTGATGTAGGAGCTTTGTAGACAACATTTGCCAGCGATCAATACATGATAATTTTTGTTTGCATAAATTGTCACACCAAAGCTGGCACAGCCGGAGGCAACGAAGGCCAAGCTCCTCTGCATAACCTGTGCCTTCGCGAGATTGAGCGCGCAGTCGTCCGCGAAAAGAAGGCCATAGATTGTAATTGTAGATGCACACGCTAAGGCCTGCCTGGCCCAGATATTGAGAAGATGCCCATCAGACCCATGTGGAATCTCGATGAACTCCACAAAATCAATTTTGGAATTCGGATTTCCGGAGCGTTTCTGATATCGGCGCGTCAGCTCAATGACGGGATTATGAAGTGCTTCAAAAAGGGGCCAGTCTTAGAAGCATTCTCAGTGATGAACAAAGTAAAGTGGGCCACGTACCCTCCCCAGCCGTTTCAGCCTCATGTCCCCTACCGTAACGATGGAGGCCAACCACAGTTAGCGCCCTGAGATCCATATTGCTGACAGGGCTGGTGCCTCACCTCTCCATACCTGACGTATGCCGGATATGACACATCCTTCAACGACTACTGCCCACGACCTCATCCTCGTGGATGATTGTGCGCTCAAAACCACGACAGAAGAGGATGTACAAAGAAGCAAAAATACCTTTAAATTTGGCTGACTTAAGGTACCTTGACTCACTTCCCGCGTGCACATACGAACGCCCAGGTAGTCACGACTGCCTGGGGTCAACTTAAACATGCCCTCCGCTAACAGACGCACCCTGGACCTCAATACTCAACACATCCTTGGGACAATGCAACACACCAAACGCATCCCATTTGAACTCGCTTCACAATCATATAAGAGCAACTGCCATCTCTCTCACACACAGCTTCACTCTCGGACACGACTGGATGCAGTCAACATCCGCCCTGGGTTCGCCAGCAGCCGCTACTGCAGCCGCTACTACAGCAGACGCGTCTTCGACCGCGTTCCCACCCGCCCTCAGGGCAGCCAAGTTCTGCTACACCAAATCTCCCTATGGTGGATCCATCTCTTCTCTTCTCAATCTTTATCTTATATGACAGAGCAGCCCCTCCTGACTATGCTGCTCCGACTCCTCCTCCTTGTCGCGGGGATTGAGGCCCACCCGGTGGGGTTCCGGATCCAACAAGGGCTACTTGCTTGCCTGACTGCCTGAGACAGCAATGCCGGGTTCTGTGCAAAATAAACCCCTCACTCTGCAGCCTTCTGCCCTTTGCCTACCACCTGCGATTCGACCTGATGATTGCAGCGCTCTGAGCGCAAACACTACTTAGATGCTACACTTACTGGACTGGTACCTGGCCCATCCTCCAACGACTACTGTTCATGGCCTGGTCTTCATGGACGATTGCGCGCTCGAAACCACAACAGAAGAGGATGTGGAAGGAAGCCCACATATCTTTGCGGTTGGCAGCGCAAACTTTCGGTTAACCATGGATACAAATAAGGCGGTGATCATGAATCAGTCGTCACCCGACACTGCGTACAGGGATCTTCGAAGTACTGCTGACGGCAGTCAACTTCAGTAGACGAATTTGCCTTGTAGTTGGGTAGTACACTCTCATGCAGTAACAAAATCAACGACAAATTTGCGTACCGTATATTGAAAGACAGCTAGACAGCCGACCGACCGCATACCTCAATACAAAATCACCATAGTCTGCAACGCAGAACGAAACTGAAAATGTCCAAGATCGTCATCCTGAAAACGCTGTCATGTGGAAGATGCGATCGCTGGAAGAGATAGTTTGTCATTCGCTGATGAACGTTTGCTGACTGCTAACGGAACTGTCTCGCCTATACTAACAGGCAGCTAACTGGTCGGCCGTTTCGGATTCTCGCTGGAACTCAGCATCAGAAACAGCCGCAAAAAAGGGTGATTAAGGCGCAAGGAGTGCAGTAGGTATCATGCGAACACATGGCTAATTCAATTAGCAGACCTCGCGTTCACCGCTGGTGTTGGTGAAAAATGCGATGATGACTCGTCAGCCCACATCCGAGATCTTTAATTGACAAAATTTCATCACCGTTCTCGCGTCCTTGCGTAATTGTTACTCGGCAACTTGGCCCGCTGTGACGGGAACCCCTGGTCACTCGTGTCCTGACCGCATGGCAAATTACTCTGAAGTGACCTCCAATGCACGTCCCGCATGAGGTTACGTGACTGCAAGACTCGATCTACCTTTTGGGCAGTTGCATGCTCCGCGCCAACGCCTGACCTGCACCGATAGTCAGTATGAGCGGACACATGACAAGGCCCATCGACCTTCCCCTATCGCGGCTGCGCCCATGCCAGTGCGCAACATCTCTCATTCTGAGCAGTCACCCTAAAGGCTGACTAAGACAAAGAGGGCTTTCGGCGGCCGTTCAGATGACTGCCGCCAGACATAACTTCAGACACAGCCCGCTGGTCTGCAGACGTGCGCTTGTCTCAGAGTCAAGTTCCTCCTACCTATTATTCAACTCCTTTTACACAGAATAAACTCTTCCTATCACTTTGGCCTCCCAGGCTTTCTCTTTTACTACGGAAACGGGCCAAAAGATCGTAGTGGCAAGGGGTTTCTCGAGTAACCTTAATTCCACGATAATTCTGTCTAGGTGTTCTCAGCACAGAATATAGAGCCGGGACGTTATTGCGCTGAGGCAAGAAGTTCACGGTCCTGCAACGATTGGAGTCGCGGATTTTCCGACACCACAGACCGAAATTATGAGTTCGGTATGTGGACGACACCTTCGTCGTAATTGAGCGGGATCAGGTGCTGACATTCCAGGAACACCTAAACGCCGTCTTCCCGGACAATCAATAGACAATGAAGAAATAGCAACCAACTGGCCTTCCTGGATGTCATCCTTTGCCACAAAGACGGTTGTGGTCTGAAAACTAAAGTGTTCAGGAAAGCAGCCGACACTCTGCAAGTCCTGAACTACAACAGCAACTGCCCAATCGGTCACAAACGCAGCCGCGTAAGAGCGCTTTACCGGCGCGTTAAGACGCATTGCAGCGAAGTGGAAGGCAAAGTGGCAGAATTAAAATATGTTCGACGGGTACTGAGAGTAAATGGTTACCCGCACAATTATGTCAATCAATGCACACGCGAACGAGAGAAGAAACCACATCTGAAAGACCCAAAAGTTTGGCGAGCTCTTCCGTACGTGAAGAATGAATCGGGAGCGGTCAGCCGTCTACTCACCCCACTTGGAGTTGCGCACAAGCCAGAAGCAACCATCAGGCGCCGGGTCCTGCGACCGAAAGACCAACTCCCACGACAGGAAACGGCTGGAGTCGTTTACAGGATCCGGTGCAGTTGTGGACAAAGCAACTATGTCGGAGAAACCAGAAGATTACTCCGGACCCGAATGGCCGAGCATGCAGCGGCGGTGAGGAAGGAAGACGCCAACTCCCAGGTTGCAGCTCACTCGACGGGACCCAGCCATATTTTCAAGTTTTACGAGGCCGAAATCTTCGCAAGAGGTGACGACCGCGTGAGCCGCGAGCTGTTAGAGTCATGGTTCTCAGGCCCCTAGTCCATCAACAAGCGCAACAATTTGGCGTCCCCATATGGTGTACTGAGAAGTTTCCTGAGCAAGAGAATTAGTCACGTGGGAAGGGCCAGACGCAGCAAGAACTCTGACGACAGCGGGCCTAATTGTTGCGCAATTATTAAGCCCACATCCGATGCGGACAAGAACATTGTGGCAATTAATGAGCCATCACCGCACCAATTAAGACCTCAAGCGGTAGCTACAGGAATTGAAAATTACAGTACGCATGTGGATGACCGCTGTGAACTACAAATACAATGTAAGCTGTGCATGTATCACGCTTATCTGCGCACGTCTCAGACTTTTCTACAAGTACCTATGATTAAGGATTCCCGACGGAATCCGAAACGTCAGGACAATAAAACTCATTTTCCAGTGGTCGTTTCGTCTTCTGAACTACTTCCTGGAACTCGCATATTCAATTCTATTGACAGTCATACTGTGACCTCAACGGCACTCCCGCGCTTGTGAGATCCGAGCCGCCAACTCTTTTACCTTGAAACCCTGGGGTGTTGTGCGGGGGGGGGGGGGGGGGGAGGAAGCGTGTTACGAGCAGACGCGCTCTCCGACTGCGCCCGACTCCCGCATCAGTTGATTGACCTGCTCGGAGCGTGAACAGGATTTTACGAGGGAAACAGCAAGTGAGGTCAACTCTCAGTGTATATTCTCCACTACAAACAACCTGAAGCGCTTGAATTTACCACAGTGCGCTAAAAGCCGCGACTGGGAAGGCTGCCAACTCACGAACTAACTCGATCCTCCACACACCATGCCCGTAGGCTGCACGCAGAGGCAGGAGTATGGTGGCAAGCTGCCCCTGCAAAGAAAAAATCAAAAGTCGTGGCGCTGACTGCACATAACGTAGTGACAAATGTGGAGGCTCAGACAGTCCCATCAGGACTGCCTTCGGAAAACTAGTAATTACAGGATTGGATAGCAGACACTGAGGTTCTGGTAGCAACTTGTATGCCCGGCGTCTTGGCAAAACTTTAACCGCCACGTCAAGGAGGATTTTATGCTAGAGTCCGCCAAGCTTCGAATAAACGGTGCTATTGCTAATATAAGACTATCAGACTTTCACAGGATAGGCTGGAACGGCAGTCCGCCTGACAAATTAAAACTGCGATCTTCGAGAAAAAAACCAAACACAGCGATAGCAGACCCGTTTCTGCTAACGTCTCGCATATTGAATCCGCGACGGATGTCGAAAAGTCAGACGCATAAAAGTATTGTCCCAGCGATCGAGTCGTCTTCTTCTCAAACACAGTGATGCACGTCGGAAGCATAGCGCAAGACATAGACCCGAAGCCTATCTCTAACAAACTCTGGTAGTGAGTCGCTTGCTGACGGCATTGCGGTACCCACCCGTTCAGTTGTGCCTTGGAGCTCAATCTCGAACCCCGCCAGCATCCGATATATTGCAGTCAGAAAGACCACAGACAAGTAAGAGTGGAATAATTATTACTGAATTTTTAGTCGTCACCAGCCAACCATGGCCGACCGTACATTTTGCAATATCTGAGGCTCGAGACCGCGACCTGCTAGTCATAAGTCCAACGTTCAGGATGGAGCCTCAAGGCACAACGGGACGAGTGTGTTCCATACTGCTGCTCGACAACTGTTAATATACCTGAACACAATAGCTAGGCCGAGTCAATGGCTCAATGGTTAGGATGTTGGACTTCCAGCCAAAAGGTTCGAGTCTCAGGTTTTGCAACACCTGGGATGGGGTATGGCTGGCTGATGATGACTAATAAACCAAAAATGGCCACTGAGGCCTCCCTTGCGCATAACCAACTCTCTCTCCCATGTTCTCCAAAATTCCAAAAAAAGCAACATGATAGTGAGTCCGAATTGAGAGGAATTCGATGAGAAAAACCAGACTAAAACCAATGAGGTTTAATTAACAGGCATAAAAGGAAGTAGAAGTACGTTTGGCACTTTATTGACGAAAATAAACTCTGAGGTTTTCGAAGAGCGAAAGGAAGGCAGCAAAAAACACAAAATAACAATTTCAATCCTATATTCAATCTAGTAGTCGTCCAAAAATCGGGCTGCGGAAGCGAGAGAATGTAAAGCAGCCTCTTTGCATCAGTGGATTATACACAAGTCTTGAAAATGAGGTATGGAATGAAGATAAGAGCCAGTGGTTAAATGGAAATAAAAAGGATTGAGCATAACAGCAGAATCAAACGTCATGAAAAAGATGGGAAAAGAGGAAGGCGGCAGGTCCAGAGTTATTTCAAAGATGTTCACGAATAAAGTCCGAAATCCTGACGTAAACTTCATCGCCCGGGCATTTCGGCTTGCAGATTGAGGCATGGTCGGCATTAACTAGCACAACCTCAGAGAACTCGTGGTCTGAAAACGGGGGGTTGGTTGTAAAACAAGCGTTCTGGATAAGAGAGTTAGGTAGTTAAAGAGTACAATTTACATCGGCAATCTATACTTCCATTGAAGGTAAGGGGACAGAATTTGTGCTCGATGGCTACTTGGTAAGTTTTATCTTTAGCGGACACTTAGAAGACGATTGACAAACCCGTAGAACAACTTGAGGAAAAAACACTACACATAGCCGTCTTTTATTATAAAATAAGTACTTCAGAGAACACACTATAACAACTCATCAATCGGAATATTGAGTTAAATTCCGCGCACAGGAATCTCAGGAAAGCCGATCGATACAGACCGACACAAACGGCAGCTGCCAATGAGCGCTCGCACAACGACGTCCACAGGTGGAGGATGAACCTGTTACGGGTAGCGCTGGTGAGGGAAAGCGTGCTAATAGTCCGACAGTGATATGTGTGCTAGGGGGATGTCGTACCAGTGAATTCTCAATCGACCGAGTATGGATATGCACCTGTTGTCTTAAGGTACTGCGAGTCAGGGAGCAGTGTATGCACACCTCTGCACTGTGCACGCACATCCACATGGCGGTTGATGCTGGTTGTGCAGAAGTGTCCAGCTTCGAGGAATTCTCGCGCTCATTTCGTGTTGGCCATAGCGATCACTTCGATACCGTCCTAATCGAAGCGGTGATCACACTCAAGGGAGTGCTTAGGGAGGATTGATAAGGGGTCCCGTCGGCAAAACTTAGGTTCGTTTACGCGAGTCTCAAGACACCGACCTGTGTGACTAACGTAAACGCAAGGTTCACAAGCAGCACGCCTTCACGTTGGTGGAACCGACTTTACCCATCTCCGGATGGACCCAGCTCCAGATGGACTCATCTCCGGACGGACATATCTCCGTATGGACCTATCTCTGGATGGACTTCAGTAAAGAGCTGCACTTCCCTTACCCCCCCATACAAAAATTTGCCAGTATACATGTTTCTATCTCTATACCGTTCTTTCAAGAATGGATCTTCCTCATCCGGCGAGGTTGATCCGAACTCTTCTTCTTATTGCCGGCGTCGAGCCCAATCTGGGATCTGCTCAAGGATCCATCAGATGGTCTTCTTCCACCTGCGCCAAGCAGATCTTCCCAAACCAAGCCTGTGGCCTGTGTGTGCCTTCCAACAACTGGCAACACTTCCGCGCAAGAGGCACTAATTGCTCGGATCTCACTTCCATCCACCAATACAGCGGCTCATCGTACAGGTGCATAACCTGTCGTTATCCACGAAATGGGCCTGCTCACACTCCTGTACCCTCACTACCACTACTACTACTACCACCACCACCACCTATGTTGCAGTCCGCCACGACTCAGGCTGCCTCACAACAACCCTCTGTACCGCCACCGCTTATGTTGCTGACCGTCCCAGACGCCTCACCGCTTTCTGACCTCAAAATCCTTCAGCTGAACTGTAATGGCCTTTCTGGGAAAACAGATGAGATCATTAAACTCCTCCATGATCATGACATCAAAATAGCGGTTCTCCAGGAGTCAAAGCTGTCAGCAAAGTCGAAGTTCCCACGTTTCCCGGGCGTTGCCGTCATTCGAAGAGACAGAGCTCGAAACGCCGGTGGTGGACTGATCAGCTTAGGTCACCAAAGTATCAAATACCAGGAGTTGACCTCTGAAGCAAGATCCGCGGACTCGCCGCTGGAAGAGCTCAATTTACAAGTTACCATTGGACCGTCCAGTCTGACTGGCCATAACGTATACATTCTTCCACAAAGCAGTTGTGACGCCAACTTCAGTCCATCAATAGTCCACATGCTAACAGGCGATTCGAAACTCATCTTGGGCGACTTCAATGCCCACGATGACTTATGGTTCTCTAACCTTTCCTGTACTAGAGGTGCTTCACTAGCTGAGGAGATGAACAACACCAACTTTGGGGTCCTCAACACGGATGGAACGTCCACAAGACTCCCTCATTCAGGTACTTGCACTAGCCCTGACATTTCTATCACCAGTTGCGACCTATTACTATCTTCCTCATGGGACTGTCTATGCTAACTGAGCTCTGACCATCTCCCGATAGTTATCACAATCAGCACACATGCTTCCCCGATTCGTAACGCTTGCAAGTGCTTTATGAATCTACGTAAAGCCAACTGATCAGGCCCTTTTTCCCTCCAGATGTCCACCAAGGCGTATCGATTTTCAATCACATCATACATACTGCCTCTAAGCACAACATTCCTGCGGGCAAGGTCTTGGATCCCATCCCAGGATACCCTACCGATGCGGCCACCTTATCAAGAGAACGTGACGTCACCCGAGCTCAAAACCCCCAACACCCGTCGTTACCGGTTATGACCTTATGGCAAGAAAATCTAGCCACTTTCTCCAGCCGCACCAACACCAGCAAGTTATGGCAAACAAGCAAATCCATCGGTAGAGGGGCGCCTGCTCCTCCCAACCAGGTTATCAAATTTATTGGTATACCGAAGAAGACGGACAGAGACATTGCCAATTAATTCAATGTGCAATTCACCACGGTTGCAGTCCATAAATCCTCAAAGAATTCGAGGATCGTCAAACACAGGTCTTGCAAACCTTTATTGATGCCGCTCCAGTTCTCAACTCATGATACCACAACCGCGATTAAGCGTGCTAAGAACTCTAAGGCGTTTGGACCGGACGACATTACGATGGTACACCTAAAACACCTAGGCCCCAGAGGTGTCAAATTCTTGACCATGTTATTTAATCTGTCTCTAGCCACGTGCCATAAACCATCTATCTGGAAAATGGCCCATATCCTCCCCAGCCACAAAGCGGGTAAAGACGCTGCTGTCTCCGACAGTTACCGCCCGATCTCGCTTCTCAGCCCGGCCGTGAAAATACTTGAGCGTCTTAGTCTGCCCTCGCTCAATAGACAAGCCAACCTCCAAGAGCACCAACACGGTTTCAGAGCTTTACACTCTACGTCGTCAGCCCTACAACGTGTCACGGACCGCATTGCATGTGGTTTTAACAAAAAGAAACCTGCGGACAGAACAGTAATGGTCGCCCTCGACCTTAATAAAGCTTTTGACTCGGTTAACATTGACGCCTTGATGACATCTCTCATGGATTCGTCTCTACCGAACGAGCTCTACAGATGGCTAAACTGCTATCTCCGTGGCAGACAAACGCGAGTCGAATTTTCTGGCACGTTATTCAAAGCCCGCAACTCTAGGACAGGAGTTCCTCAAGGTTCTGTCATTTCGCCA
>JAYGXS010000002.1:17112919-17145700 GCA_036362985.1 Ligula intestinalis | reverse complement strand
AACGCAGTTGCACATGACAACGGTCTCTGCATAAACACTGATGGCGGGGTTCGATATTCTGCCGGCGGGACGCACACGGGAAAGTGCCAACGGGGGAAGCCAGCAGGACATGCGGCACCGACGCGATCGATGCAGACGCGAGCAATAACCGCTGGCAGGTGAACACTGCCCTCCCCCTCCGACGAGGTGACGGCGAGAAACCCTGGTCAGCAGGACGATGACGGAGCTCCAGCCCCGCCCCCGCAGGGGATCTAGCGCCAATAGACGGAGAGCGAACGAGAAGTCAGTGGTAACACCTATAAAAGACTGTGAGGCGTGTACAAACACCAACCTCCGACGATGCAAGCCTGTACACTTTCGAAACGTCAAGATATTTATACCCATTATTCCCGAGATTGCCTCTTCTTTTCATTTATGTCCGGGGACACGCATTTTCGCTTCAATCAGCAATATATACATATTCGCAAAATGGGTAAAGTGGAAGCAACCTTAAAAGGCACTGGGTAGTGAATGAGATAAAGATCTAGGTACGCAAGTCCCAGTTTGTGTAAGCTTTCCTCACACACTGGACGGACATCATTACGACGATGCTTATCGAACCATAACTATCAGCAGAGGTAAGATTACAAGTGTGGACTTCCTTTGATGTGATGAACATATCCTCGCAGGTCACAGTTCTATCCTCAATCTTCTTCCTCACGGACCTTCCGATATCGTCCTCATTTCTGTATACATGAGCACAGTCAATATGCCGAAAGCCTGCCTCAATCGCCCAAAGTACCGGTTTTTCCACTGCATATGGCGTTGTATAAAACTTGATAAAGTATAGGAAAGCTAACCGAAAACGTGCCAAAACAAAGTTGAGGCATTTTGTAGCCGGTGTTTAGCGTCTAGAAGGTCTGTTGAGGAGCCATTGCTGCAATACACTTTGTCCTACTGCGGAGAACTGCTGATATTTCAGCGCGATAATGCAGCTTCTTAACTGCTTTCATGTCCTTCCGAGTCAACCAATCACAGATGGGATTCATTAAAAACATGTCTGATAAAAAACTGTGTCACGTGCATAGATAAGCCTCTGACCATCTAGTACGCTACGGGCAGGTGTTATTTCGACGTTGAATTATATGACTTCTTTTATTGCTAGTGCACTAAGTAGGCTCCTCATTCAATTTATAATTATAACTCAGCCTCCTATGAGTGACTAAGGATTCTCGACGGTATCCGAAACGTCAGAAAAATAAAGTCCTTGTTCCAGTGATCGCATCTTTTTTTTCGAAAGGGAAAATTTTTGTGGGGCCCCAAATAATAGACGAAAGAAGGAAAGAACCGGAATCATGGAGACAGCAGTAGAAGATGGCAAGAGTAAGGGTTGTGTTTGCGTTATCTGATAGAGGTAAAGAGGGGAAGCAGGCACGATCGCTGGACCAAGAACTTTATTCGACAACAGAGGCTTTCCCAAATTACAAGTTAGGCAAGACAGAAATAATAGGATGAATTTTTACTGCGTGAAAGGAGCTAAAGAACAGGCGCTGTCAAACGATCGCAACCACTGCGTGCTCAAGCCAGTTCAGGGGGCGTGTGTGTCTGCTAGCGCGATGCCTTTACTGCACTACATAACATATGATCCCTTCACCGGATAGTTGAGATTCCATATCCAAATCCTATCCCTGACCGCAATCGTCAAAAATAACTGTCCCGCAGCTCAATGCTAGAGTATTACACGCCATGATCAAAGGGTCACGGATTTGAAGCTCAGATGGCCCACAACTGGGATTGGGTATGACTGGCTGATGATGGCTAATAATTTAGAAATAGCCAGTCCAGTCTGCCTTGCGATCGTCTGTCATGTCCTTCTACCGTTGAGCGGCTGCTGGCGGAGCTCGAGAGCGAACTCCAAGAAAAAAAACAGAACGAGTGAGTACCGTACCGATCGAAGAGTGCTTATCTACGAACATCTTGCAGCATGGGATCAACGACTTCAATTTGGAAATCGCAGCGATCGTTTTCATGTTCGGATAACTAAAAGTAGGCAAGTTAGATTCTGAAGACAGGATAGATAAGCGCACACTACTCTCATCAGACGATTAAAGAAGCAGAACTGAGTCTCTAGTATTTTAACGGGTGGGTGAAAAACCGTACACAGGATAAATGAGCGTAACATACCTCTAGCGTCGTAAGGAACAAGACGGACCGAGTACCATCGATTGATGGTCGTGTCTTTGGTTTCCACCATGTTCAATATCCGAACACCCGATTTTGAGACCCAATTGGTGAACCAAGAATGCAAACTCATTATGGGAGCGGAATCTAGAAGGAAAAAAAGTTCAGATTCGATAGGAAATAAATTCGATAAACGCTAAAACAGAGTCGACACAAAAAATTGGATATGAATGCAGGGCCTTGGCGTGGCCTATCATTAATATATGCAGAACGGAGCGCTAGATACGCCGTTGCATTCAGGAAAAAAACTGTCATTGCATGCTATAAGCGTGCTTAGAATAGGGTCACGGTTATCGGTATCGGGAATTGTCACATTTCTAAACGCAGGCTTTGGATAACGGCCTCTTTGATACTGAGCTTGAACACTGATCTTAAGAAGGGAGCATGAATACTGTTAAGTCGACCTAGCTGTATTGAAGGGACCAACGGCAATATGGATGTCGCCCATCTGAAAAAAAACATACAACTAGAAGCTTCTGGATGTTTAAGTTAGGAACATAACCAGTGATTATCAAGAACCGAAAACTTCCCAAATTGCAGGACTCAGTTCAACCAGGTACACAGACTTCGATTTTGAAATAACTCTCAAGGCGACAACACCCGCGTTTGTGGCACTAGTAAATTAGTAGGGTGAGATGGTTCCGTTGCGAACAAAGAGGTAACCGCTTTTCCGAAAAATCATTGAATCGATTCGTCAGTCATGCTTTACAGAAATGGGACTTATCTTAGGCAATGCAAGAAATACGACTGAGTTGTTTCGGACACGTTCTTTGTCGTCAACCTCGTGAACGCAGTGTTACTGCCCTCGGCCCGAAACCTTTACTTAATTGGAAACGTCGAAGTGGGGGTCAGCTCAAAACTTGGCTCGACTTAGTGTGTCAGGGCTTAGAAGTGGTTCTTGCACCTACGGTATTCGATCGCCGCTGGCGAATGGAATGGCTCGAACTGTCCAGGTCGGCTGCCACGGATCGTCGCGCGTGGAGAAACACCGTACGGGACATCACCGAGGCCGGCTAGATCATTCATGATCGCAGGTGCAAACAATTACAAGTACGAGAACTGCTAAATGACGCTCGTCAGTCGAGCGTTCTTTCTGCCTTAGCCTTTATTTCGAGAGCAGGCGTGGGAATAGGAACGACAGCAAGCTTATAAGTGACAGGTATATCTGAGGCAGTCAGGAGATGGAGTTGGATCAAGTGCGTAAGTCAATCGCATTAATTACTTCTATGCCACGTGCTAAACCTGTAAAATAACACCGAAATCCTGGATAAAGAACTGACTGGCAAGTTCCATGGGTGTCAAATACAGTAGTCGCCGGTTATTTAGCCCACCTCGGGCCCAGAACGAATCGGGCTTAATAAGCGGCGGGCGCATTAGCCGGAGAGTCCTAGTTCTTGATTAGCAAACGCAGGATAGGCACTATACATTACATACGTGCTGTATTATGTGAAGAGCTTGGTTAGGTACCAGAAAAGAATGCTGTTTGTCTGAAATTTACGTAATAACAAAAACGAATGATTTGCGACACGTTTAAAAAAAGCGGTCTAGTGTCAGTTATTTTGGAGGAAACTTCACTCGCAAGTGCTCTTTGATGTCCTTCTCCGAGCACCAGAACTTGTCAAATTTTGTAAAATCTGATGCCTGTAGACCGCGGTGCAGAGTGTAGACAGATGAGAATCTCACTCTATCTTGTTGGCAAACTGGGCTTTGTAGCCAGCGACTGGGCTTATTAGCAGGCGGATTTTGCTATGTAAAATGCAGTCCCAAGCTGATTTGGGCTTAATACGCGGCTGGGCCTATTAACCGTGGGCTTAATAACCGGGACTACTGTAGTGTGTTCTAACCGTAAATATGTTTGGCCCGTGGGTTTAACAAAAGCGATTCGCTTTACTCAGTTCCAATCAGAGCACCAAACTTTTGTTACTGATGATTCATGCAATTAGTATCGTGTCTGAAAATTTGAATTTTTGTACCTTATTTCACAATTATAAATATATTGGAAAAAATATTCGCGTTAATATATAGAAGCAGAAAAAATGGCACTGATAATAAAAGTTCTACCAAGGAACTAACGCTTACTTTGACGCAACTGCCTGGCCTCCGGGGTCAGGGCAAAGAACATGGGAAAGTGGTAGAGGAACATGAGGGAGTAGTTGCCTCTATGTGGGGTGCTAAGAAAGATTATTCCACGGGTTTGACTTGAAATCGGGTCCGTAGGGCGATCCACGGGCAGTGAGGAACTGCTACTCAGCGTGTCTTCGCTGTCTGCACTGTCGTTATTTCGAGTAGCCATCGACGACTTGGCAGGGAGAAAGTCCTCGGGTGCACCGGTTTGCTGATTCTTTGGAGGGAGGTCAGTATACATCACGGGCATGGACTCTGGAAGTTGTCGGGAGCCAGCAGGATCGCTTTGAGAGCTGGGGTTCGAGGCAAGTCCGTCGGGCTGTGAGGCTGGTCGTGAAGGTGGACTGACTTCGGTGTGTGTTAACATCTCCTCGGCTCCCGTAGCCGATATCCGCAACAGTTCCTTAGTCAAAATGCCTGAGAAGGGGGGCGGGGGAGGGAAGAAAGAAGCGATATAAGCAATAAACAGAGGATGTAAAACGCAGTCGACCAGAGGAACAATGGGATACGCAGTCCTGTCCGACAGTGGCCGCCAGGATGTAGCTGGTCCTATGCATTCAACTCATTACGACGATGAAAAACACCCGAAAAGTAGTATAACTAGAACAGAAGTCAGTAGACAACATTTACTAACATGCATTGAAGGCAGTAAAAGAGCTTAAAGTCAAAACCACTGGCAATCGGCGTTCAGAATGCGGTGCCAGTTTGTTAAGTCGAACGATGGAGGCAAATAAAAAGGCCGTATTAACAGAAGTCCGTCTAATTCACGGAATGTGCTCGGGACATAACATGGAACACATATTGTCTGCACCAGCAAAGGAAGCCTTACGAATTCGTGTTAGACAACCTGACAGCAGGAAGCATTAGTCCTCACAGTATCTCTTGCAACGAACTCTCAGTCTTTGCCGACATTAAGAGGAGAGGGGTGATATAGAACACCCAGTCACCAATGTGTATTTGTCTACACAATTTAGATGTTATGTACTAAATTGTTCTAATGCACTGAGTAATTTTTAATAATTAGACGGCTGGTGTTTATCGGAGACATACGACAAAAGCGGTTCCGTACTCGATAGGAGGCAGTAAAGCCCCTCTAGTTTCCACATGTTTTTTTGGTATTCAGTTAGTAGACGTTGAATATACAGGAAATTTGTTTCGAAAACATACGCTTTGACAAGTAAAATAACAGGAAGAAGCTCGAATTTGACCTCCAATAGCACTACAGCAAACTGCGAAGGCAAGCGAGTGAAAAACATGCATAATTAATCAAAGCACGTGTCCCCTAAAATCTTCGAACGAGGTGCACAAAAGCTAGACGAAAGGTAAGAGCCTTCGAAGGGGAGATAGGAGATAAAGGAGTTTGTGAACAGACACCTATTTGATCACCAGATGCCATTACTATTCATTGCAGACAGACAAAGTACTGAATAAGGTTGTATACCAACACAAAGTATATATGACACGTGGGCAAAGCACCACGGAACCGCCAAGAGAAAACGATGAGACTGTAAAGGGAAAGGGAATAAAATAAGAATAACGTAGCTCCTCACCTCCGGCAGAATGCGAGATCCAGATTATGGGACGCTGTCCGACGCCCGCCGTCACGAGCTGCTGGAGGATGTCCTGTGCGCGTTGATCGATTCGACGGCTGAAATAACAGGAACAGTCAATAAGTTGGCAAGCCTGTATGCTCAACAAGGTCGTGGTGGATCAGGCAGGCACTGATTCCTGTGTTGAAGTATCGGCATCCCAAGCCATATATTTTATTGACGGTAAAGTCCTTTGGGAGAGGATAATGTTTACTGTGTGAATTTTCGAGTCTGATTCCCCAGCAAGTCATCAGACAAATGAGAGTTGTGCGGAAACAATTAAATCCAAAAAATAACTAATACAAGATCCCACGGTGGGCCAGTGTAGGCAGATAATCGTCACCCGAATTTAATTATGCGGTCAGTGGGGAAAATAGCTGCCATTCGCGTACAGTTATGCGGTCAGAGGCGGAGGGAATAGTTGTCACCTGCATTTAATCATATGATCGACGGTGGCTGTTTTTTCTTCCATCTGATCTTGAGAGATTTATAGTTGACATTCAAATCGATATGCTTGTTGATGCGTGCCTCGTCTGAGTGCATTGCCTCCAGGAATTGGCGACGAGTCCTAGTTGCGCAGGTGCCAGAGATTTGGATTGGCTACCAAGAAAATGCGTGTCCTGTGTCCAGCGTGTGCATGACAACCTCCGATAGGTGGTCTCGTCTCCTCACCGCTAACTGATGTTCATGTATCCGGGTGGATAGACTTCTTCCGGTTTGACCAGAATAGAACCTTGTGGTAGTCATCGTTTTGATTTAACTGTTTTCGCACAACTGTCCTTTGTCTGACGACGATCTGGGGAACCAGACTCGAAAATTCCCTGGTTCTTGTGTCCAAAAGCGGCAATATGGAATACGGTAGGTCATGTGCTGTACACAACAACAAACCGGCATGGGCCGGGATTCTAGAAAGACGCTGAACGATCAGTCAGCGGCGCTTGTTTACTCTATGCAGACCGGCGACTTGGTTGTTCGCATTCAGACGACAAGTGTACCCTTTTACGAGATGCACGATTAGCTGATCGAGTTATGAGACCAGCAAATTTTGTTGAAAATACACTATGGGCTTCATTTAATGTTACAACCACTTACCCGCTACCATAAAGATAACCTAATCCGTTAGTGGTCAGGTGAACGTTCATCAATGAGTTTCAATATCACCTGATATAAACCGGCGAGACAACGACTTACTTACTTTGTACTTGTCACGGCTGCAATCATGACTGATCTAGCCGGCCTCAATTATGTCCCGTATGGTGCTTCTCCACGCACGACGATCCGTGGCGGCAGACCTGGACAGTTCGACCCATTCTCTTCGCCAGCGCCGGAGACCACTTCCATGTCCTGACGGGCTGAGTCGATCCAAGTTTTGAGTTGACCCCCTCTTCGACGTTTCCAATTAGGCAACGGTTTCTAGTCGAGGACAGTAGCACTGAGCTCTTGAGGTTGGCGACGAAGAACGTGTCCAAACCACCTCAGCCGTCTTTTCTGAATGGCCTGGAATATCCTTGTGATTTACTCACAGGGAGTGCGGACTGTCTCATTTGAGACGAAGTCAGTGTACCTTACTCGAAGGATGTTCCTCAGACAGTAGCGGTCAAAGACTTCCAGCTTCTGTTCATCCTCCACGCGCATAGCCCAACATTCGCATCCGTATAGGAGAACAGACTGCACAGATGCACGGTACACGCGGATCGTTTTTGAGCTAGAAATATCGCGTCCGGTCCATAAGCACTTCCGAAGGCTGGAGAACACTCGCTGTGCTGCGTTAATTCGGCAGACAATGTCATCCTTCTTTGTCCATTCGGCAACAACCTCGCTCCCAAGTATTGGAAACTGTCGACTTCTTCAAGTTGACAGCCACTAATCTCGAGAGGAGCCTTCTCTTCGGCAGGGATACAACATGAAAACACTTTAGTCTTCCCAGCGTTTATGGACAAACCAACCGATTTCGCCACATCGTTCACCCGTGACACCATAGACTAGAGATCCCCAAAGCTTGATGCTAGTAGAACAATTTCATCGGCATAGTCGAGTTCAGTCAACCGGCGTCAGGGTGTAAGCTCAATACCGTCACTTTCTTGTAAGGCCCTCCCGAGAACCCAGTCAATGGCGTAGTTGAAGAGGATGGGCGATAGGACACAGCCTTTCCGAACACCTGACCGAATAGCGAAGGGTTCTGAGAGGTGGCTGTGGACTAAATCCCGCGCAGTGGTTGAGCGGTAGTGTGCCTTGATCATGGCGATTAGTTTTGGTGGTACACCATCAAATGCCATTATCCGCCATAGAAAGTCACGATGGATGGAGTCGAACGCAGCGGCAAAGTCAACAAAGCAGATGGCCGTTAGTTATTGGTAGCTATGTCGGAATTCAAGGATCCGTCTCAGTGTGAATATCTGATCCACATGTCCACGCCCAGCACGAAATCCGGCCTGGTTGGGTCGCGTCCTGGGGTCCCGCACAGACTGGAACCACCTGAGGAGAACAAGAGCGAAAATCTTCGCAGCAATGTCGATGAGGCTTATGCCGCGGTAGTTCTCACATTTTGTCTTGTCTCCCTTCTTGTAGACAGGCACAAGGATGCCTGAACTCTAGTCATCAGGAACGGTTTCGTCTCTCCATGCTTGTCTAATCACCTCATGACGAGACAACGAGCTCGTGGCTCAATGGTTAGGACGTCAGGCACTGATCAAAGAAGTTGTGATTTTGAGCCCCGGGCGGTGCACCACTTCGTTCCGGGTATGACTGGCTGAAGACGGCTAATAAGCCATGAATGGCCATTCCAGTCTCCCTGGTCTTTGTTGGTTATACTAGCTACCTGTACTACCAGCTGTTACGCATGTCAGGGCCTCTGTCGGGAGCGAAGGCAGAGCGGGGCAGATGAGTTCTGTTAGTGGCCGGGTGAACGTTCAGCAATGAGTAGCTGGGATTGGATGTGAATTTAGTAATTTATTATATGGGTTGATGTTTGAACAAAGAAAGCTCTCTGCAAGCAAAGCCCGTGAAACATGGAACAAACACTATAGAAGTGAACCCATAATCGACGGGCTGGGAGGAAAGGCCATGCGACTGCGTCTTTCACAGCCTGCTTCATAAAGCACTGAGATGAAAAGGCGCGCTTGAAAAAAGGTCATGTTTTCCACTGTTTGGCACAACTATCCCAATACAACCACAAAGGTAAACTTTGAATAAGGGGAAAGAAGAGGGAGAGAGGGACGCACTTAATTCGATCTGCAGGACACATTGGATTCCATACGAAGGGCTTTAGGTTGGCATTGACGCCGAGGATACGCGCTTGGGGGAACTCCTTGCTGAGCCAGGCCTGAAAGATTAATCGTATAATAGTTCGGTTTTACGCATAGCAACCTTGCAAGCAAAGCGATAATGGAAAACTTTCTAGTTGCTGCATTAGAATCTGTGTAAGAAGCAAATGATTGAAGGAAATACTACTTTTATTAGTAATTGTGGGTCTTTTTAAGAAAAAAAATTCTGGCGCATAACTTGACACTCTGCCCGTCGCAGTCGACAAGGGGCACTTAAGACACGAAGACACTGTTCACTGACAGGCTGGTAGACATTTCGTTGGCTAGCGGAATAAACTCAGTTGTTGGTCGATGAAAGACCCTAAAAGGCTTTCCTCGCGCACCGAAGAGCATTTGAATTGCAAAAGGAACATCAGACAGAAATGCAATGAGGAGCTTACTGAGCGGTACTGCACCGTAAAATGCGGCTTAATTTGATAGCCCAAGCGTCAGATATGCTATTTCGTTCCTTGATTTACCAGCCTTTTGCTGTCGAATGACACTATTGGGTCTCGCAATTTTTCGTTTATCACATTCGGGTAGTCTAAATCATGAAATAGCGAGATTGAAACTAAAATGGATAGTATGCCACATACTTGGGGCTTTTCTTTTCGTTTGTGGAATCAATGTGGGGCGCAGAAACCTGTTTTCTTAGGAAGCGTACATTTAAAATCCGTTTTGCTGGAGGGAAAACAGACTAGACTTGGACGAAATCCGACATTCTTTGATACCTACGTTGGCAAAAAGTAGCTTATGTAGGCCCATTCATATACCCCTAGTCCTAGCATTTTGTCCTGCAAAAACAGTGGTTATAGAGTTTTGGGGGTGAGGAAAAAGGATAGGCAGAGAAGGAAATGTTTATAATAAGTGTTAAATGAAAAAAATGCAGTCGAAGTTGCTTCCCGTGGCCGCTGGGAGTAAGTTGTTCTGCATGTAAATTGAAGGTGTGCGTGGCGCTTGGCGCCGCGGACTATACTAATCTAACTCCAGAACGGTAAGTAGACGACCTCCTAACCACCATTTCAATTTTTCGGGAAATTCAAGAAACTGGCAATTTGATAATCGGGTTTCTCCGCAATAAATTAAACGATAATACAGATTAGGAAAATCTACAGATATAAATATACAATACTTCCAAATAGAGTAAAATAAAAAGGCCTTTAGCATTTATTAAAGTGTATTCTACTGCGTGTCCTAATTCCCCACCCATAAAACCCTATAACCACCGTTTTCGTAGGAAAACATGCAGGGAGTAGGGATTAATGAGTGGGCCTACATAAGCTACTGTTGCCCCTAAGTTAACTCCTACACTAATGAAATTTACATGTCTTGTTTGTGGTCGTTGGACTAGTACTGAAAATTAATATAAACAGGAAAAACTCTTTTTAAATTCCCTTCAGGAGAAGGAAAGTTTGAGTTCACGTTAATTAAAACCAGGTGAATGCAGGGTTGAAAAATCGCATTGTTTTTTCGAGAAAACAACGGACGAGTTCAGTCAAAAAATAATAATCTGCCTAAAATTGTGGCATTGATGCCAAAAAACTCAGTAATCAACTTGTTTAACCGGGGTTTGCTTTATCACACCGAGAAGTAGAAGATGTAAACAAGCGGATACTGAGTACCAGCGACATGCCGCCACTCTTCTGTGTCAGGTCGTATGATGAAAAAGTTCAAGCAGTTTCTACCTGCAGTGGATTATGAACTGATAGGGAAATGGAAAGCGGAAGGATTGCTTTTCGAGTCACTTCATGATTCCGTAGTAGTGGTAGAACAGTGCCAAGAAATAATGAAGGCGGACTCCAACGGTCCACGGGTAAGTAAGTAGACGATTTCGTCTATCCATTTCAGTTATTTGTATTATAGCCATCATCTAATATTCGAGTTTACAGAAAAAAATAACTTATTTTATGTAAGGTTGTTTCTTTGGAAAGCAGCGTGGCTGGGTTTTACGTGACAGGGATGCTCTAGTGAAATTCACGAGTTGGCAAATCTACCGTAACTTTGAAAAGCTTTCGACAGAAATATTTATCGGCATCAAATCGCGCGTTTCCTTCGTCTTCTGAAACTGGATTCTTCATTTGAGAAAGAAACGAAAACATCTATATCCTAGTTAAAAATGCAGTTGGAAACGCAGGTGGACCACCTAGAAATAAACACATTCGCCAAGAAGACCACCCAACTTACAATGGCATACAAAATAAAAGCAAGAGTTGTGCCCGCGTTTGGCACAGCTCAAGAAAGGTCTCTGTTCAGTGTGGAATAATTAAAAAGGCACGCTCTGCTCACTGCTTCTACAATTCTGCACTCACAGTGTGTTCTAGAAACGATAGAAAACAACGGAAACATACGGTTGCCCATGTAATCAAACTTTTGGTTGAGCGAGCAACAGGACGTTTTTCGAATAACTGCTACCTGAAAGTTGTTTGCGTAACCGCAATTAAGCTACATTACACAGGTCAGAAAAAATAACTACTCCTCTTAAATCGGTATATTGAATAAACTTTTGAGGCAAACATACACAGAGCTTTCACTTAACGGCAGCCATTGTGCCGAATCCTCGTAGAATTTAGTGAGACTAGGCACTGGTAAACCGGGGAGAAGAGAGTGTGGTCAACAGTGGGGAATATAGTGATTCAAAAGGAGAAAGGGCGTTCACCGGGAGAGGTGTATTTGTGGTCTGACGTTTCGACCATCCATCTTCAGAGAATGAATCCTCTGGCTCCTGGCTCTCGATATATGCCGCTCCTTTCGTTTGCGGACGTAGTCTGCCAATTCTGTTCGAGCCGCTCTGCATAGGTTGCGTCTCTGGGTGGTAACGGCTCACCGTACCAGCAGCCTGGTAACCGCCCATCGCGCATCGCTCTGCGTTGTCACTGTCTGCCCCTAGGGAGTCAGTGTTTGTTTGGCTTCCCCCTGTCTCGCCATCGCCTGTCCTCTGGTAACCGTCGGCCGTGCCCGCAGCCTGGTAACCGTCTCCCGCTGTCTGTTCTGCGTTGGGGCTGGCTGTAGCCAGAGTGTCAGTGTTTGTTTGGCTTCCTTCCGTCTCGCCGTAGTCTGCCGCCTGGGTAAGTCGGTTGAGGTGGTCACTGGTTGAGGGCCCCGATTCTTCCGTGTCGTGACCATCCTTTGATAAGAATTTTCTTAACACAACGTAGGGGACCGGCAAATTTATATGGCGGTTAACCGAACAGTCGGTTGACATCCAAGCTTCTTTAATCTGCCTTGACGTGTGATCGTTACGGTACGGTGAGCCGTTACCACCCAGAGACGCAACCTATGCAGAGCGGCTCAAACTAGATTGGCAGAGTATGCCCGCGGACGAAAGGAGCGGCATATATCGAGAGCCAGGAGCCAGAGGATTCGTTCTCTAAAGATAGAGAGTCGAGATAATTATTCGAAACGTCAGACAACAAATACACCTCTCCCGGTGAACGCCCTTTCTTCTTTTGACTTACCACCTGGGAATCGAATTGTCGCTAATACAGTGATTACTTCTTCAGCATAAACTATCATAAGACGATAACAAACGCGGTTTTTGGGTTGTCAACTAGTGGATAACTGGGCCTTAATCGCTGCCGACAGTGCAGCTGCAATTCCTCCTTCCCATAGTAGTCCTCACGACACGTCTGATGATTAAAGGATACATGACATTACTTGTAGTTTGACGTGCGCGTGCAGGAATAAGCACATGCGTAGAGTGGCGGACGCCCACGTCCCCCCCTCTTCTTCTCCAAGACCCGCTGCCCCAAAGTCATGTCGTCACAAACGCCTGTTCCAATGCTTTCTTTCACTGGCGCCCCCATCCCCGAGGCTTGACCTTACAGCTGCTTCTGGCTAAGCGATAACAGCTGCGTCAAAACCCCCTGTTTTTCAGCGTGCCGTCGGACCAGACAGTTGACCTTAGTTTAATAAGCGCGCCTGCCTAAGGGCCACTTGACTAGGACACCCCTCGGCCGATACAGCAAAAGCTTTACAGACGACATCTGCTCGGACAATTCCAACACCAATGACAGAAAACTTGAACTCGCTTCGCAGTCATCTAAAAGCAACTGTCATCACCTCACACAACACACAGCCAACGCTCTCAGGCCTGGCTGGACGCAGTCAGGACCAGCCTTGGCTTCGCCGGGTGGCAACTACCACATGAGACTGCAACTGGGAGTTCTGTAATCAATAAACACCTCATTCTGGTGACTCTTGCCTTTTACCTTCAACCTGAGGACCTAGACATGATGATTGTAGTGATCTGGGCACAACCACGACTTAGACTCCTACAGTAGCATGCGTAGATGTGGATTTAGCCTCGTTAGCTACCACACCTGCACTCACGGTGGGGTACGTACCGGAATATTCTCCTTTACCAGAACCCAGTTAACGGGTAAGTCATGGGGACGACCTCGTGACAGTTATGGTCCCCTGTGTTTACGCCACACAGAGTACTCGATTGGGCAAAATTAACAAAAGAGTGGGCAGCAGGCGGGAGCATCTAATTTTCGTTGGGAGAAGAGACAAATGTTGCGCGGGGGGAGTACAAGGTATTGAGAGAAAGGCTACTGCAAGTGGCTACTTACGCGTGGCCAACAGCTAACTTTTTCGCCGGCTAAGGGTGCAGAAACAGTGGATGCAGGCAACTCGCGCTCACTCTCCGCGAGGTCGTGCTGGCGCCAGGTGTGGAAAACACTGCCCAGCATGCCGTTCACAAAGATCACATCCACGGCTGCAGGGGGCGAGCTGGAGCTGAAGGGGATAAAAACAGGAAGACAATATTTCGTGCTACAATCGGATCAAGAATACAAATGGCGCACATGCTTTATCGGCAGGAGAAACCACTTAGACCTGCTAACCTTCACTTAAGACCGCGCCACTATCCGCCACCCGTGGACGTGCCAGGTAGCCTGCAGCTTGGCTAAGGGGTAACCCTCCTTTACTGGGTAACCCGCCTTCCTACTAAAACAATGGCCTGTTGAACTCTGCCATACGTAAAAAATGTATTTCAGCTTGTCGAAAGACAACTGAGAAAACATAAGATACAAGTAGCACACTACCCTGCAGCTACCTTGCGCTCACAGCCTGTACACCAAAGGGACAGGAGTAGCTACCTTGATAGAAAAGGTTTTGTCTACCAAATTTGATGTGTCAGTTGAGATTCGCTGTATTGTAGCCAAACTGGAAAATCCGTCTCAACCCACAAACATGAATATCAGTTAGCGGTAAGAAGACGAGAACTTCTATCCGAGGTGGCCACGCGTACTAGAAATCGGACATACATTTGCGTGGGAGAACACACGAATTGTTGGCACCCGTCCAAGCAGAAAAGCCCGCACGATCAGATGAGGTATACATAAATCGGCATTTTGATTTAGATGCCATATACAAAAACCTCAAGGACAAATTCAAACGCGTACAGTCAATTACGACGGGATGACCGAATGCCCCTAACGCATATTGGCGCAAACGTCGTCCAGCTGCGCAATCCCTTATTAGACACGGTTAATTATTTAATTGTTTTTGCATACATCCCATAGTCTGACCGCGAGCTGAAGGACCAGTTTCAGACATTTACGCAGTAAAATTTCGAGTTTTTCAACGAATTTTGTCTTTTCCTAAAGTTGGTATACCGTACTCCAAACATAGGTACTAGCTAAAAGTTCACACGTGTTTCGCTTGTGTTTCAGCGGCTAGATGACGTGTGTAATTTGAGAATAGAATATGATGACATCATTTTCAGGATTTTAATTGCATCCCTCATGTCAATAATTAATTAATTATAACTGAAAAGTGCAATTTTGCCCGTTCACACAAGTTTTATGAGGCACCAGGTCGTTCGAAATAACAGAAAGTGATTTCAAACTTCAACGCCCTGGGGCCCTTCCATGCTAGCTGTTTTAACCGTTTACGTTTATGATGCACAACTCTACCTAAACTCTCAGTGTAGTCGACCTGCCGACCTTCTAAGCGTAAAGTCGCTTTAATACAGGCCCCCACTTATAAATGCAATATGTTCGCAACGCTGTAGTTGTGGGAAACACGGAAATTATAGTTTAGCATGCCCAAGCATTGCAATTCCCCGTGCATCTGTCTTCTGATAAAGCTGCTAAGTGGGTATAAAAAGAAGGCGTCTAGCCAGTAGACGAATGAGGTTGAACTCAAATCGCAAGCTTATTAGACGTCCTCGTGTGACTTTTATGTGTGACCTGACTTAAAACTGACATCAGGATAAACCTGGAACCAAATTTAGTAAGAAAAAACTGGTTAAACAGTACGAAAGTACAACAGCCGCAACCAACTCACTCTCGAAGGTCCAATTTAAAGATGTCGGGGCCATAAATCGCCAGTTCATTCGTGCCAACAGAAGGCAGGGAAGGATTACAGGTCTCCGGCAAATAAAATTCGGGTTTTTCGCGTCTCGACACCTCCGTCACCTTCTTATTCTGACGAGAGGCGTGGACTCCAAGATTTGATTGCAGTTTGACCACTAAGAGTTGGAGACGAATATCTTGGGACATACTCCAAAGCTTCAACCATCGCCGTACACCTAGAAATCACAGACAAACAATGGATGAGAGTTGCAGTGCAGGGTCAGAATAAAAAGGCAACAAAACTACTAGTAAATTGAGAAGAAATAAATGGTCGGGGTGAAATTTAGCCCGTTGCTGCAAGTCACTCTTGCGTTTGAGTAGCTCCAACTGGTCTTGATAAACTGCATTGAGGCGAGGCGAGAGAAAACAGTGTTTACACAGTATGAGACATACACTGGTATTTGATTTCTAAGAGGAAATAAGCTGCAAATTAAACGGTACGGATAACAAACAGGCAACCATCGACCCGGCCACATAGCAAGATAAGTTCTGAGGTTTATTCAGGCACCTGCAGCTGGCCATAGGCGGATAAAAACACAAACAAATGGACGCACAAGACAGTTCGACCTTCGCTCTGGACGATGTCCATCACGCGCTTCAGCAAGCTGAAGCAACGCGGTGACTCCCGCGGGATTATAGTGAAAGCAGACTTGCGGAGAATCTACCCCCCTTCATCTCATCACGCTCACACCGGTGCCAAGAAGACCGGAGATGGGGGAGGGCGCAGGCAGCTGGTGCGGCCAACACTCAACACGCGTACCAAGAGCACGCTACCTCGCTAGATAGACTCCCACCTGGGAGCACCATAAAGGTCACATTAAAAAGGAGCCATTGGGCCTGATTCTCAGCCCGCAGTAAGCCACTCCACAAAACAAGATGCCGACTGCGATGCCCAAACTACCCCGTCAGTTGGCAAATACTCCAAACCATGGATTTTAGCGCATGGATTTCAAGCGCATCAGATTGCTTACGGTGAGGAAAGAAATGCGCTGAGGGTCGACTTCACTATCTACCCCACCGCCGCCAGCAACAGACCACCGCCTAGCTGATTGGTCGCCGGAGGTGAGAAGGGCGCAATGCTTAAAAGAAAACAATTTGGACGCACAGTCACACATGGTTGAAGTGATGGGGCAGCATCAAAATGGAGACTAGGCTGTCCCAGGACCTCCTGGTTAGTCTGGGTCTCGATCGATCAGGCATTCTTTTCTGAGAGGGATGGACGCACACCGATCTGATCGGCAAATCTCGAACCTTATATTAGGTAATCGGCTTACCAGACAGTAATGCGACCAATCATCGCAAGGACGCTGCTTTGCCATTGGCTCAACCGCACTTAGAGACTAAATATGCAGGACGTGTGTGGGCGAAAGCTTGCATATATTCTCATTATACACATTGCTAAGTTGATTAAAAAGAACACGAAAAAACAATAATAATACCCCCTGCCTTCGCCGCTCTACTCCAAGCTTTAATTAGGCATATCGGTCGAAGTACTCGGACTGCAGAACGTTCTTGTTCGACTCGCAACGACAGGTGGGCGAATTACAGCAGTTTCAGTTCACTCTACAGGACCGGACCATATTTTCAATTTTAAAGAGGCCGAAATCCTCGTAAGAGGTGACAACTGCATGGGCCGCGAGTTGCTCGAGTCATGGTTCATAGACCGCCCACAGTCAATCAACAAGTGCAAGGATTCGCCGCTCCTATACAGCGTACTGAGACATTTTCTGGACAGGAAAATCAGCCACATGGGAGGGGTCGGGCTCAGTAAAAGCTCCAACAACAGCGACCATAATTGTCGCGCCATTATCAAGCCCGCATCCGGCACGGACAACGAAATCGCGGCAATTAATGACTCGAAATCGAACTGCTAAATCAGCACCGCACCAATGACGACCCCAAGCAGTGGCTACACATTTGATAATTATAGCACGCATGCGGATGGCCGCTACAAACTACAAACACCGCACAATCTGTGCATGCCCCACACCATTCCACGATAACCTATGATGAAGGATTCTCAACAGAATGCGAAACGTCCGGGAAATAAAGTCCTTTTTCCAGTGACCGCATCTTCTTCTGTTAAGCATTTTGTTTTACAGTGATTAACTTTAGCTCATAAGCATTTGTGACGCACACTCTTGACTGAGCAGAGGCACAGACTCTGGCAGGACTGATAAGTTGCTCAAGAAGGAGGCGAATTGCAGCTGGCAGTAGGCGAACTGACGAAACTGATCAGTTTGAGGTAGTGAGGGGAGAACAGGGCTGCCGTAGGTGGGAGGGGCATCCAAACACATAAGGAGATTCAGGTCGGAGAATTCTGCGAGGGATTCGGGGGAAATTCTGGCATCAGAGGTGAGCAATCTGATTGCAGTGCTCTCCATCTTTTGCGAGAGATTCCGCAGCAGATTTATGCCAACTTGCCGTTGTGAGATGCTCGTCAAAAAGGCGTAAAACTAAAAGCAAGCAAACAGAAGCTGTATTTAGTTTCAGGCTCTTGGGACACTTAAAGAACTGCTCATAAGTTAGGTACATGACAGATGGGAGGTTGAATCGCCCCGGCTTAATTATATACTTTTTTCAATATAATAGAGTCCTTCAGTTGGCTTGGCTAAAAAGTAACGCACACCGACTGCCCATATGGGGTCTGCGGATAGATTAGGATTGTCATGAACCCTAAGTTCCATGTCCATTCCACAACGGGCACAGCCAGCGACTGCCAGTCCAAAAAATAACACCAGTCAGCAAACAATCACGATTGCAAGCGTCAGCAGATACTTGTGACGGCAGAGGCAGTCCACATACGCCCCACTAACCAAATATTATGCGTGCAGAAGGCGTTTGTAGCGGCCCTAAGGCTCCCGCGGCCGAAGGCTAACTCAACATCCTCCCCCCCCACGGTTCGTACCACGTCGCGAAACAGTGACGAGGCCTCGGCAGCAAACATACCCGTGCCACTCACGCCGTCACGAGACGGTGACACCTTGCGTCCTCACACCTCCGAAACAAAATGCGAGCCAAGGACTACGGGGCGACACGAACTAATTGCCGGACCCCGTCTCCGCCCCCACCCTTTCCCCTCTTTGGTCCGCAATTAAGACTAAAATATGACCTCGTTTATCCCTTTACACCTCTCTACCCCCTACCACCCTAGTTACTACTGATTGGTTGCTTAAACTTTCGTTAACTCTACCCTCATATTATTGTATTGCCTGATGATGAATTAGTCGATAACGCGCGTTCGCCTAACTTGACTTCGTGAATAATACAGTAGGTTTTCTGATTCACACCCATGATAAGGCCTCCGACACACCCAAGGCGACAAGAGAAGGTAGCATAAATGTAAAAAAAACGTACCTTGCTGCAGAAGGTGAGCAGTTCAAGGTTAGTGGTGAGCGACTTCAGTTCAGTGATTGTTGAGTGAATGAAAGGAAGTCGGGGATAGGAGGACTCGGGTTTAGTTGATTGCAATCCCAGCTGACAACAAGAGAGACACAAAGCACTTAGATATTCAACAAAAAAACCGAACAGAGCGATGGGTGCATGGTGTATTTGGATCCTGGGAGGCAAAACAGTTCCCAGCATTTGCAAACAAATGATATTTTTGATTTAAATTGTTTGCAAGTTAATGTTTAGAGAAGACAGTTATGCAACAACAGGTCCCGAAAGAGACCGACCTAGCCCCTCAGTTAACAGCCTTGTATGCTGCGACTTTTAGTGTCTCGGTTTCTTTTGGAAAGGAATCTAGCCTTTGTGGATAGCTGCATCACCGTGTTTAAGGTGAATGAGGACTAAAAGGAGCTGTGATACGCGTTTGACGAACCGTGCTGCTGGCTCAGCTCTACGTGGAGCATGTCTCATTTAGGTCGGCTTGGTTAGGGTTTGGTGGGAGAACGACAAAGATGACGCCGACCCAACATGAATTCAGTCCGTAAGCCTTCACCAGAATAAGCCAGTGCGCAGCTAAACTATCACAACACACTAGAAGTCGTGACCTCAACTGACTCGACTCCCCTGCCCCCCCCCCCTCCCCTACGGGTCGGAGGGCAGACTGCCAGGACTCTCGGACTGGTCCTCTCTTCAGAAGGGCTATTTGTCTACTAAACAAGTAAACTGAACGTGCGCTGATTGGCTGCTTTTATACCGGTAAGTGAGCCAAGAAATTGGGAAAAATAGTATGTCTCGCATTATTGCGGAACGTTTTAAGCATAAATATGACGATTTACCTATTATTTGATGCAAATAAATGCGTTAGGGAAGCATGAGAACATTACAAAGCAATGTATGCAACCCATAAACCAATCACAAAACAAAAAGTAAACCTTTAGGCTAAACCATAACACTAACCCTTACCCTAAAGCTAACCCTAAAACTAACCCTAACCTTTTATGCCTTCTTAACGAAATCAACGATGAATAAACAATGAGATCATCGACATTATGGAATTAGTTTTTTGGTTGCTTTTGGTGCACACCAATATTTGAGTTTTATTTAGTCGGATAAGTTTCAATGTAGGAAAGGAAACTGTGCAGAATATTTATCGTAAGAATTTATAAATGCAAGAAATAAAAGAATAATAATCATTCTTAAGCGATTTAATACGCAAAAAAGTCTAACACAAGGTATCCTATCAGCGCACAGCGACCTTGATCAATTTTACTTTCCTGATGGTCCATAGTTCATCCTCTCTCCGCCGAGGGATCCGGGTTATAGAAGTGTGACTCATGTGTGGTGACGGACCGGCACGCAGACGAAGAAGCAGTGAGGCGGATTCTGTGAACTTCTACTTCACTAGAAACAAATTTCCGCACAAGTCACCACTGCGCCTTACGGATACCGATTGTTCTCGTTTCTTGCGGCGGACGTACTAGTAAACGGTGGAACGCCGATAGATGGTATATAAAAGCAGTCTCTATAGTAGTTAGGTCGCACGCTGCAGCCATTGCGCCACACGTTGGAGTTATTGGCGCCGCATGGACGGAGTTTCTATGATCAATTAGTTGTTGGGTCGAGTTATATGGGCCAGAATTGTGCACTTTCTGCGGTTGGATTACTCTGAGCAGTACTGAGAGGTTAGAGTTGGTTGTGTGAGAGTTGATACAATTGAGAGGAAGAAGCGGTGCCGAACACCGGGACCATATTTTTATTAGCATCAGCTTTTAAACTCCTACAAGAGTCCATCGTCAAGTGATACAATATTCAAACAGGGATATCTGAGTTCAGACTGGAAGCTGATGGTGTAGGCAGGTAAAGAAACTCCTAGATCTGCGATTCCACTCTGTGTAAAATTAACGATGATGCTGCTCACCTTATAATGTCATAGGCAAAGACGTTAAGTTTGGTCGATGCAAAAACTGAATGCGATTTAGAAGCGAGCCGTCTTTTCCATTCTCATTGTTTCCCTGTACTCCACAGGCCTCCAAGATAGACGCTTCAATTGTTGCAGCAATTGCGCTGCGTTTGGTGGACTCTTGGGGTTTGCTTGAGGCTTTGAGGGTGTGCTTGTGGTGATTGTCAACTGGAAGAAACTACGTCACCAAGAAACACTCATTTCGCTAGACATTTTTTTGACATTTTCTCAGCGCAGCTACGCCGAAGAAGCCCAATCAGTTTCGGCACTGTAACACTTAGAGGGTGTGCAATACACTAGGTCGATAAAAATTCTACCTCGGACAATTTTTAACTCACAGTCTACAGGCAGCTAGACCGCACAAGCATAGTACCTAGTCAAATTCCTCGAAAATGTCGTTATAAGAAGGGGCTAAGACGCGTAAAATGGAATGAGAGAGAGAGAGAAAGTTGCTTACATTGGCGGCTATTCTTCGGACAAGAGCCATTGAGTCTAAATACGCCTGATCTTCAGGAATAGCCAGAGGAGGCGATTCGGGAGCAGAACCAATGATGCCACCCAGAGCACTCAATGCACGTCTCAACAGTGAGGTATCTGCCGGCCATGTAGAGTTAGGTGAATCTTGCTGGTGGGCAAAAAGAACAGGAGAGCGAAATAAATAACCAAAGAGACAAATGTGCTAATGAGACAATCGAGAGGGAACATATGACGAGACATTTATTACATAAAAGGTAGAATTGTTACAGCCCTTCATTTTGGAGGGTAATCCACTCTCAAAACAAGACTTCGCCTCTAGATCTAGAGAGAGGGACCTAGAGCATCGGCTGTAGGAAAAGCCCTGCACATATGCATATACCACAAACTGCAGCAGATTGTAAGAATTATTCTCGTTCTATGCTTGAAATGTTGCAATCCAAAGCAGAGCACCCAACAGCATGGTGCTTGTGGACATTATCAGAATGCCTTTGGATCTAATAGTTTCCACTACTGAGGCTGTAAGATAGAAGTCCTCTATCAGAACAAGATTTCCGTTGAGTAAAGAGATAATTAATTGATGAACGTTCATCCGAGCGATAACGGATCTCATCTGTCCCGCTCTGTCTGGGCTCTGTCTGCGCAGTGTACATCCTGTTTAAGGAAAAGTACGTTTTCGCCTAGAGTTTGAGGAAGAAGTCACACATTTCTCATTAAAATTTTGCAATAAGTGTGGAACATGCTGTATAGAGTATAGGCAGCATTAATAAATTTACGGATACGATGTATTATGAATGAAGACCTCACAATCGTAAAAAAGCTCATGATTAGAAATTTTTTCTAAAAACGAAGAATACCCTTTCGTTAAGTATAAAATTTGAAGAAGACGTAATTTTCTACAAATTGAGTACAGGACATAAAATGTATTTGAATTTATAACGGCAGTCAAAATCAACGATAAAACACATACTACTTAAGTAGTTATTTTTTACAGTACATACGTTTTGTTAGCGGTCAGAACGAAGTTCGTTAACAAGCCCACATCCTATCATGCCTGAAATAGCTTCAGAATAGACTACACGATAATCAGTATCACAACCTGAGCCAATGCCGATAAGCGAAAGAGTATCAATCTTTCGCATATTTCGGCATGTCGCACGAATTCTGGCGCGTACTGTATATTCCTCGTCGGCATTCAACTGCCAATGGCAGCTCTGTATTGAGTCCCAAGGCCCTATGGGGCGAGTAAATCGTGTAAACCGATCAGTGAAAGTCCCTTTCTATGACACTTTTTTCAAATGTTAGGGCTTAAAAATTTAGTTCAAAAATGCATGAACCAAAAAAGGGGAATACGTTTTTGTTTCAAGTGTCCCTGTGTTGACTTACAGGAAGAGGGCAGGCGAGAGAGTCGAAGGAGACATTCTCATTCGTCGCAAAGAAGGCTTCGTTCTCAGTAGCAGTGTCAAAACGATCCGGGGATTCACCTGAATCCATGGTCGACAATCTGTTATTGCGTCGACGTAGATGCGCCAGCATAACAGCTCTTAAGAAGGCGCACAACAGGACCATCCAGTTACCAGTAATAGAGCATATAACAGGCGGGGATTTCAAGGTCAACGAAAAGGTAGGCTTGTGCGAGCGTATGAATGACCGCGTACATAAACTGTAAGGCTGATAAACTGCGCAAGTGATTCCATATGAGTGACAGCGAGATGGCTCTACGCCTAAGGCCAATCATAGTTTAAACAGGTAAACAGGCTTACATGCAGACTTGAAAGTCGCGAAAACCGCAAAGCTTACCAGTATCAAAAAATGGTTGACGCGGTCACACCTACTACTTACATCAACTACTAATTGCCTACAGTATGGCTCAAAGGTGGGTCTGTTTTCAGTATAAAGGACCGTTGGAAGAAAACTTGCTATAGCATAGGAATGAGAACCCCCCCCACACTGCCTAATGCAGGTGACCTTCTGCTAAATCCCAGGAGGATTAAGTTAGGGTTGAGGTTAAAGTTCATTGCAACATTAGGGTTCGGACACCAGGATAGGTACTCTTCTTGGGAGGAAGCACAAGGCCACATGCGTAACGAGAAGTTCCTCTTCCAGCCAGCAAAGAGGCGGCTACAAAGTTATAACTTTGATGCCTTGCTTTCTGGAACCTCTACTAAACGATATATTCTCAGTGCACATGCAAGTATGACCATAGTATTACCAGCAAAGACAAAGGAGACTGGAATTCCCATTTCTAGCTTATTAGTCATCATCAGTCTGTCATATCCAGCCCGAAGAGGTGCACCACCCGAACGTTAGACTTTTGATCAAAAACATCGCGAGTTCGAGCGTCGGGTGGTGCACCACTTGGGGTTGGGTATGACTGGCTGATGACGGCTAGTAAGCCAGAAATGACCATTCCAGTCTCCCTTGTCTTTGCCGATAATATTATCTGCCTAGACTACTAGCCGCCGTGTGGCTGCTGTCAGGGCTCGAGAAATGAGACCTAGGCCAGAGTGGGATGAGTGATTTTCGTTATCAATCAGTGAACGTTCATCAATGAGTGTGACCTGTCTTAGACAGGCGGCCAAATGTATTGGCACAGCGGAGAAAATAGGGAACTTATCGAACGTAGACCCATCGAAGAATGAGATCTCAGTCCAGTGTTTTGAAAGTTTCTTCATGCTCGCTTAAACGATGTGCCTACCAAAGCAAGAGTCCTATTATATTGAAGAAACCCAAAATCCATTGATGGGTCGGTGTATGGCAGGAGGGCCAGGTATGACACTAAAACATGATTGTGTTGGTAAAAGAGCATATTCTTCATCTGAATTTCAGGCTTTCCATCGACTGGCACGGTGAGGTGGATTGTTATGATTCCCACAACACAGTAAACACCACATTTCGAACTGAAATTCACGCGTAAACTTGAGGGCTATTTCAGTTTGGAATTTGACAGTAACCTTCAAGCTGATAGCAGTGGACCGAAGAGGCCTTCTACGGGCCCATACGATTTTAAAACAAACGGATTTTTTGATGCTCCGGCATATTTTCAAACCCACTATTTTCGTATATAAATAGGGAGAGGGACGGTTACGTTTAAGTTACATTAGCAACAGGATAGCTTAATTTTAAATGTATAGCTGTAACCGGCTAGTCAAAATTATCACAATCATTATAGAAAAAATAGGGCAGTTTTTTCACCGACTGACGCTAACATTTTCTCAATACCATTTTTACGTGGCATACATTCTCCGGGCAATTCAAAAATGGCAATTCACAATATAATAAGATTGAACACAAGTTACATTCAGAAACCTTACCCCGAGACCACGGAAAACGAAAACAAACGGACAACTGAAGAGGAAGGAAAAAATGTTAAGACGAACTGTAAAATCGATTTTCAGTAAATGGTGAGAAGCAAACAGCGGAAAATTTAAAGGTGCGCAAGTAGATATGTATATATCTTACGAATGTAGACTAGAAGCACTTAACGTTTTCCCCTTGAGTATAGACAAATCCGCGGCGAACTCATACAGACGTATCACCTCATGAGGAATCGGGAGTGTGCCCTGAAGTTTGATGACTTCTTCGCCTTCGCCACTTCAACCAACCTCCGTGGGAATTCCCTCAAACTGCGGCGAACCTTATCCCATCTAGAGGTCCGCAAGCAGTCGTTCTCACAACGAGTCATCGGTGCCTGGAACGGACTGCCCGAGGAGGTCGTAATGGCGAACTCCACAGATGCGTTTAAACGGAAACTGGATGAACATCTACCTAAGAGTTACCGTTCATATATACAAGGAAGCAGGAATAATTTACGCCCCAGAAATACCTATCGATAAAAATTTACATCTGTATATACTGCTCACTATTTTACAGTAACACATTTTATGTTGGATATATTATGTACACAAGAGACTATTCTGACTGCTCACACGCACACGTTAAAATTTAAACATATATATATATATGTTACTCACTGTTTATAGTGACATATTTTATGTCGAATATTTCATGCATACTATTTTCAATAGGGTCTTCAAAGGCATTGCCTACTACCCTAAATATACTGAACTACATGGATTTACCGCTTGTTCCAAGGGGCATCACAGGAAAAGGGCGAACGTTAACTGCAAGCAGTTACATTCGGGCTGTGATTGAAAGTTCTGCCCTATTAAACAGAAGAAAACCGAGTAGAAAGGCCAGAAACGATTTATGAAACGAAGCAAGAATCAGAAAGTTGTCGATGAAATTAGGTAGAGCAGCCTTTACTCTGGCTTAATTAAGGGAAATAAGTCGAAGAACAAGAACTAATGCGGCATAAACTACACAGAAAGTTTACAGAAAACTTCGTCACTACCATTGTCGGTTGTTTAAAAAAGACAGTGCAAGATAATGAAATGCAATAAAAACAGGTTCCGATCTGGGCATACACACAGCGAGACAACATTCATACAGCATTACAGTTGTCCACATCGCTGTAGCCAGCGGTCACCGCTTTCATGACTTCATTACAGTGGTAGACTTCTTAGAGTGGATAATAAAGATGGACAGCATGTCAGCAACATTACCGCTTCGACTGAGACATACTGCCGCCCCCATTACTACCAGAGTACTTATCCACAAACTCCATCAGCAAGTCGACAGGATTGAATCCTTTCGGTTGTCTACGATAGAGGGTGCTTACCGATCGGACTACTTGACCTCCTCAACCCGTCGTGCCTTAGCGCTTGATCTAGAGTCCCGCAAGCAGCCGCACAGCAACTAATCATATAAGCACAACGACAGTACGCTCAAAAGGAAGATTGGAGTGGCTACTTCCGGCTAGCCGTTGTTTGGCTGCTGGCGGGACTCTAGATCAAGCGCTAAGGCACAACCGGACGAATAGGTTCCGTAATGCGATTGGTGAACGCTTTTTACTGTAGTTGATATACTATATTGCAACTGATGGGACAAGCCTATGACGCAGTAGTTAGACTGCTGGATTTCTAAACAAGAGAAGACAGCTTGGAGCCTCAGAGGTTGAGAATCCGGAATTCGGTATGACTGGCTAATTACAGCTAATAAACCAGAAATATTCGTTCTAATTCATCTTGTCTTTGTCGGTAATTTAATTCTAAGTTAATGCCTATTTAGACAGTGGTCCATCTGCATCAGAACACGAATAAACTGGCTCCAATGAGACTGACGAAATCGCTCTTCTAACGGTAAGCTAAAATGACCTGTAGAATACAGTCTGGGGTATCAAATCAGTTGATTTATCCCCGACATAACGAAAACTAAGGTATTATGGAGTTGCATACATAACCCGGAGGCAGCCTCGATGAATAGCGGTTGGCAGTGGGTGATTTGGAAAATCACGGGTTAAGTTGTCACCAAGCATACAGAGTCGCGACGACATTATTGCCCGAATCGGCAATATACGCAGGATGTTTGTATGCCTTTAAACCTGTCTTCGGACTTGCCCAATATCGATATCGTCCCCAAGGGCGGCTATTTGTAGCCGACAGCCAAAGTAGGCGTGTCCTGCGTCCTAGTTCAAGACCAAATGCCGCAAATTTGTCCAGATTCACAGTGAACGCTTTCATACTTGGCCGATTTCCACTCGGACATACACACGTGCATCCAGATACTCGCGCCCTCCACAATCCTACTAAAGCAGCTGACCCCACTGCCCCATCACGCTCTCAGGCATTGCTAGACGCGGAAAACACCAGCCCTGACTTCACCAGTGGCCATTGCTGCCCGAGACAGCAACTGACAGTCCTGTGCACAATAAATTTCTCCCATAGGCATCTCTGTCTACTCCTACCACCCGGAATTTGGCCTGATGATTGCAATGCTCTGAGTACAGCCACTGCTTAGACAGCTACATATTATCAGACATCCAATCGACCGCTTCTCTGCTGCGGTTGTGAATGTAGAGTTGCGTGCGTGGAGGAGGAGGTTGAACGGAAGCTGCAAACATTGGACGTTCGTTGTCTAAGAACGACCTTTTAAACTGGTCTAGAATAAAACAAGTAAGATTTGCCGTGATAAGGTCACATGGCCATACTTGGATGACGGCTGAGGTAATTGAGATGTCTTTTTCATGGAATTCCTCAATTTAATTTTGCTGACCAAAATCGCAGAGTACCGCCTAATTGGAGACTATGAGAGCTGCTGCCCAAAGCGTGACTTGAAACACTACGCAAATGCATGGTAGTAGTCCGGGGAGGCTCTAACTGACACTCTGTAACGCAACTTTGTCGAGGACAAATGAATTTACCCACTGTCCTCATTGTTGTATTATCAGTGCTGATTGTTCAGGAGGGGCGAAATCAGGGGCGAGATGAAATATAATACGCCTAATAGAGGTTTAAAGTAAGGCCAGTCACGGAAACATTCTGTGGCTATATCAACATTTAACTGTTGATCTGATTCTACGTGGAGGATCTGGACACGGCGCTAGATATGCTAATTCATAGACGGACTCCCTAACTGTTTTTGATTGGGAATTTAAAGAAGATAGACGAAGGTGGGATCTGCCAGGATTAAGTTTCAGTCCTAATCCATAGTGGCGATCTCTGACTGCATGCATGTCTGAAGATATGGAACGACACAGCTGCTAAACAACGTTATATTCGACCAAGTTTCAAGTATACAAGAGCTCTGGGACGTCTACATTTCAGACAGTCACAAAAGGCGAACGAACGTAGTAAATCGATGTAACATTCCAGTTCCGGTAAATCTTTTCAAAACACTTCTATACTGATCGTATGGAACGACTTGTGCGAGGCAGTGTGAAAATTCAAGTTCGACTCGAAGACCATTTCCAGAACCCAACGACTAATTAGGTATAGCTTAATACTGCTGCCATCCCCAGAAGAATAACTTATCTAACTGGCTGGCTAGCTCGCAGATAGTTGGAAATTGTAGGCACTAAAGCCTTTCAAAAATTAAAAAAAGTATACAGTGGAGATTGCTGCAGTGGCATTACTGTTTTTCGTGATGAGAATGATTAAATTATCAGGTCTCTCGCTGACTGTTTATAGATGAGTACAGTTAAATTTCCCAAAAATTGTGTTGAAGGTAAATTTTTGACAACAATCTCAGGCACGACATACTACTTAGTTGTTATCAGGCGACTAAAAGCTAAGAAACTTTCTGTCCCTATCTGAGTAAACAGTGCTGATCCTGAAAGGGACTGCTCAGTCACCCAATAGGCCATGAGTTCATTTGCGCCCGTGATCAGGGTCAAATGTTTAAAGATCACCGGCCACCTAGATGCACCTTCCGCGTAACTGAGGCAGATGGTTATTCGCGATGGAAGATTTTAGGACAAATTCAACTGACATCGCACAAGAAAAAGGGGTCAGGTTTAAAAAAATTAATGCACTAAGACAATTCTATTGTCGAGTCCTCAGAAGACGGGATCCAGAGGTACGAGCGATCACGTGTCACCCTCATTCTCTACACAGAACTGTGGAGTCGCCCGCAGCCACGGGTAATGCTAACATCGAAAAGGCGCCTCAAAAAAACACACAAAACAACCTTAACTAAAAATGCATCTGGTACCGTGCAGTTCAAACTGACGACAACAGAGACCTTCTTGGTAAAAGAAAGACATGTTTTGACTGACCTAACTTGAAAATGCCAAAAAACGAAACCGCGATAGAAAATAAGAAACTCCAGCAAACACTCAGATCAAAAGCATTGATAACAGGAGTTTTTATGACAGTATAGTCTATTCACATAAAAATAGTTTGCATATCTGGTAAATGCACAATTGACAGTATAAAAATGCTTCTTCGTTGATCTAAGTCTCCATGGATTGAACGTAGAGACGATCGAATTGTGCAGTAAGATTAACAGCATAACAGTACTGCTCCAGATTAAACACGCTGCTGCTTTCTCGTGAGAAGATAATGAGATCGGAGGTGGCTTTGATGGCATTTCCGGCCTGTTGTGTAACGATCCCCTGGACTTCCACGATGCATGACTCGGGAGACACCTAAACCGTAAATTATGAAAGTCAAAAATGAAGAGCTGAAATATATCCAAACGGGAGAAAAAGAATGCATGGGGAAGACTACGTGAAGATGCGGAAGGTCGTAACAACCAAGCCGCGTTTCAGAATTCGAGCGAGTTACACAAGAGACAGCAACTTAATCAGATATCATATAAAGTGAGGGTAATTTTACAAATAACCCATTAAAATAGGGGGTGTTGAAGGTCTCTAAACTTTCTTTGAGGACTGAAAACAGCAGATCTTCCTGCTTATCTAGTTGCTAGTTACGCCAAATTTGTACAGATGGAATGGAAGGCTGGTGGGCCAAATTTCCACCAACCCGAGACTCAATGGAAATTAATTGCTCGTTTGCGACCCTTGAATCATCCCGTACTCTCGGTATCATCAATAGACCGGATGTTAAAAACTCGCATTTCGAAGAACAGAGTACGGAGTCGTGTTAACTATTTTTGTACCGGCAACGCAACGCTCAACTCGCCCCCCACTTTCCACGCTGGCACAGCACAGTGCGAGCGTTCGTGGGTTTCTCGTATGTGTCTGTAGGTAGTCGATATGACAAAAATAAAAAGCTAAATGTGTTAATGTCTAAATTGTGCTTGCAGTAGCAAAAAAAGTGGCGGACGCACATGGACATAGTATTCAGAGGATGCATTTGCAAAGCAATGCGCCTAGCAAACTTTCGCAAAACTCGTAGTTGTCACCGCTTTTTTACTTGGTTTGATAACCGCGCTAATGGTGGCGAGGAATAAGACAAAAGGACGGGAGTTCAAACACACAATCAGTGGCAGAAATCGTTTCGTAAGGACACTTTACCGGAGCGGTAACGCGTAAAACAGTCGACCGGAATATAAGTCTGGGAAATTGCAATACCTTCGGCATCTGTTGGTGGTGAAAACTTCACGCAAATACATCAATAGGTGCATTAAAAACAAATATCATCGGTCCATAATTTTAGCAATTGCTTCTGTGAAACCGTCAGTCGACCCTACAGGATACCTAAATCCAAGGTTGCATGCAGGTCGGAGGCGACCGACGGCCACTATGTGATGAGACCGAAGCGCCCACTGCTGCGGCGGAAATCGTTTGAGGCAGACAAAGGAGCCCAGTATAGTTGCAGAAAAAATTAATATTCTACACAAGCGAGGCTACTGTAAGGTAGGCAAACGAATAATAATCAAAAATTAAAATGAATAACGCAAACTCTAGCCACGCTTTTTTCCATCGGACCCTGCTATTTCTTCAAGTTAGACTAGAGCGAATCTTTGGGAGAACTGACAAACCACGTCGCATTCCGTGTTACAATCAAGCAACAACCGCAGTGATTATTGCGCATAATTATACACTCAGACTGACCGAATAGAGTACTTATTTATATAGGAAAGTGCGGGCGAAAACTACATCCAGTGGCAGTACTGTTTAGCTAAATTGCTCAGCAATTACCATAATAAACAGCAGTCTACTTAATGAAATCTCGACAACTGTCAGCTACGAAATGGAGGATGGGCGCACTTCTTTACTCGCTACAGACACCTACGATGAAATTAGGTGACGCAGATCTGCATAGAAACGACATCCTGATCATAAATGTCGTTGTCTCAGTAGCCAAACTTCCTTAAATGATACTTCACACTTGGCTGCTCGAATATACTGGAATTGTGGCGGTTTTCGTGCTAAGCGACAGAATGTCAAGGCACAGGAACTACGCAAATTAATGGAAATCAATGTGTGTATGGCAGATAAATCCTTTTAATGTTTAGGGTGGAATCCCGTATCGTAAGGGTCATATCCTGAACCGTCAAAGGAATGAGTAATATGGTAGGAAATGTTGATAAAACTTGCATTTAATACATTTTAAGTGGGTTTAAATGAATATCTTTAGCTGATCAACTCAAGGTACTAAAGCCTTGAGAGCTTGTTCAGCATCGGTCTGAAAATCGATTTGTATAAGATCCGTAAAACTGAAAAATTACTTACTTGAAGAGGAGAAGTAAGAATACACTTAGCCTCGACTCCATCGGCACAGCTTAACGTCAGTTCTTGCCCTGAAGGTGCGACAGACAAAACCTTCCCTAGAAGACAAACTTCACGACCAACAAGTCTCGGCAGCATAGCGCCAAGAACGCGAAAAGTAGCTCCCTTCTTCTCTTGGTCCATAATGCTGATACAAAAAGGACGGTTAGTTTGGACGCAATGAAAAAAGACAAAAAAATTCAAAGGATCGGAGATATTTTATTGTACTAATCAAAGACCAATCTGTACATTGTGCGGAAGAGGGGGACGGTCAAATTTTGAAACCAAGTGCACGCAGACAGGCTGTGTGTGCATCAATGAAGTCTTTGCAATGTTCCTCGCCATGTTGAATTATACAGTTATCACGAGCTAAGCGGGTTTCCGGACAGGCACAGCAGGGTTTTAACGGCTTTCCATCTTTGCCTATTGGTAGACCATCTTCGTTTCGCCTAACCTCGTTGGCCTGGTCAGACATTACTGGGATGGAAAAATATGATCAGAAGTTGAATATGAATGTGAAAATAGGGAGAACAGGCGATGGGTGAAGCTTTTATTGACGACTTCCAAAAATAGAGGAACCAACACGAACAAACTGGCTGCCAAGTTCTATCTAAATGAAGGAAAAGTAAGAAAATGGGGCAAAGTACGGCTTGTTCAAAGTCTGTAGACATGCCCATGCTTAATTCGACTTCCGTCTTTGGTAGACCTAAGGCATGACAGAGACCGTCACGGCAATTAACGAGCGACTACGAATAAATGAAGCAATTATTTCAAACCACAAAGTCCGGGTTTGGGCCAAGAGATGGGTCATAGCCGTATTTCCCAATTGTCATTATTCCACGTATTCGTAGCTTATCACAGGATTCAGAAATCGATTTGTACAGTTCAACAACCCCAGACACCGGAATACCGCCCTTTTCTTTGAACGATCAATTGCATGAAAAAGTTAACTTACGCTCCTCTCCACTTGTATTAACCTGAAGTAGAATATCAAGGAGCTTGGAAGAGCGCTTAGCCCACTCCTTATTTATAAGGGTAGCAATGTGTAAGCTCGATACTGTTTCTACAACAGACAAGTTAGGGACGCCTATTCAAATAAATAAAATGCAGCTTCTTACTTAAGAGGACTTTAATCTTGTTTGATTGTAGTCTGCCAATAAAGTGCCACTGAATATCAGGACATTGGGCAAGTAACTACAACCATTAGACTAAACATTTGCCAACCTTTTCATCAGTGCTTTTTTTATGCAACTCCTGAACCTAATCTGAGATTAAAAAAAGTTGGAAGTACATAATTCTCCCCAAATATCCGCTGACCACTTTCATATGCCTCTATAACAGCTTCCGG
>JAYGXS010000002.1:17005109-17112819 GCA_036362985.1 Ligula intestinalis | reverse complement strand
TAGCAGATGGTGATCAAAGGCGTTTTTAGAACAATTGGCCCGCAAATTGTTCCAACATATGCTGGGCGCATTGAAGTCACCCATGAGTACAACATCAGGTTGACTTCCTATCTCCTTTATGCACACCAGTAAACGCGCATCTGCATCACTGTTTGTCCGCAGTGGTCGGTAGACAGTCACGGCTTCCAGGGGCTGCGACCCCCGTGCCTTAATTGTCAGCCAAATAGCCTCTATACCATGAGTAATCCTTTCAGGCTTCTCGCACACACTTAATTCGTTCTTTACATACATAGCAACTCCTCCACCCTGGCGTTCAACTCGGTCTCGTCTAAATACTGGACATCCGCCTAGCGCCACTTCTGAATCACTGATGCTCCGTGACAGCCAGGTATCTGTTATTGCTATAACATCAGGGGACCCATCGGCTACCTGTATTCGGAGTTCATCAAACTTCGAGAATAAACTCCGGCCGTTAGTATATAGAAATTTCAGCCGACGAGACTCTGCAGTGTCCAATACGTTTGGGCGCGAATTTGCCAGTACTACTGTACCACAGCCGTAATCAGGACTGACTGCTTCAACAGCACTATGGTAGTTTTCTGTATTATTTGGTCCCTGAAGATAGCCAGATTGCTCTCTCCAGCTCTCTCTCTCTCCTGTAGTTTCGCCGCCAATTCTCGGCGTTTCAGACGTTCTGCTGGAGAGTAGTCCGGCTGAAAAAACACCGTCTTATGTGAGTGGCGGAGAGCTGTCTTCCGGGACAGAACCAAGTTCACCTGTTCTTTGTTATCCAAGACTATCCTTAAAGGTCAAGGTCGGACAGTTTCCGACTGTTCAGTAACCTGTTTGCCTATCCTGAAAGTTCCACAAACTTCTACTGTCTCTCGCTGTCTGAAAATGTCTTTAAGCAGGTTCCCAGACTTTTCGACGTCCGCATCCGTCCTTTCCTTCGGAGTATTTTCATCTGATTCAGGTAGTCAGTCAGTCAGTCAGTATATTTGAGGGAAAAATAGGCTTGCACCTTTGAACTCCCTATTTGTCACATCAAAATCTCAAGAATTAGAAACAATGTTAACAAGTTTTCAGTCAGGAAAATATAGACAGTCACATGGCGCAGTGGTGTTTCAAGGTTAATTTGTCACATAGTTCACGTTGTGTTGTAGCATGTGTATATCAAGTCGGTGTTTGAATATCTCCACAGATTGGGACATAACAATGGCCTCGGGAAGGTTATTCCACGGGTCCACGACACGATTAGGGAAAAAATTCTTCCGTACATCCAATCGTCCTTGGGGCACATAGAGTTTGAAGGGATGCCCCCGGAGATTCTTTGTAGTGGCGAGTTGGAAGAAGTCGTCACACATGAGAGCGCAGTCAAAGCCACGCACGATACGGAAGGTTTGTATCAAATCTCCGCGTAACTGCCTATAACTCAAAGGATAGAGATTAAGGTTATTTAGGCGGATCTCATATGGTAGTGAACCTTGGCCTCTTACTAATTTTGTTGCTCGCCGCTGCACCCTCTCAAAAACGTTATAATCCTGCCGCATCCACGGTCTCCAGGCTTGAATCTTGTATTCAAGATGTGGCCTTATGAAGGTACCGAAGATTTTCGAGAAACAGTCTTCATCAAAAACCGTGAATGCCCACTTGATGGCGTACAACATTGGAGTTGCAGTGTGAGCCGCCTTACAACATTGTGTAGAAGGTTTAAGATGGTCTGTCATCCAGATGCCGAGATCCTGATGTATTTCTGTTTCTTGCAGAAGGATTCCGTTCAGATGGTAGGGTCGCGCATAAGGCACCGCATTTCGATTTCCCAGGCGCAGCAGAGTGCATTTGTTAGAATTGAAGGACAGCAGCCATCTATGCGACCACTCGTTTAATCGGCAAAGATTTTCCTGGAAGTTATCTTCATCGGCAGCACACCTGATGACCCACCATATTTTTACATCATCTGCAAACATGGCACACTCGCAGTCCAATTCCTGTATACAATAATTAACGAACAAGAGAAAGAGGGTGGGTCCAAGTGCTGAACCTTGAGGTACTCCACTCTCGATGACTGTCGGCCTTGATTGTTGTTGTCCTACACACACCGTTTGGGAACGACCAGATAGGAAATTCTCAATCCACGTGAGAAGTTTGCCTCTGATACCCATCAGTCTCAACTTATGCAGGAGACGTTGGTGTGGAACACTGTCAATGGCCTTCCGGAAATCAATGTAGGCTGCATGTACAGTTTCTCTTGCATTAATTGCCCTTGTCCAGCTTTGCATCGTATAAAACAAGTTTTTTACACATGACCTTCCCCTACGGAATCCAAATTGCGCAATCGACAATATATTGTGAGTTTCACAATATATCATCAATTGCTTCTTGATGATCTTCTCCATTACTTTGCAGCATATGGAGGTCAGACTCACGGGTCTGTAGTTATTCGCAGATGCACGACCACCGCTTTTGTAAAGCGGTGTAATATGCGCTAATTTCCAGTCCGGAGGAAGTATTCCAGTATCAAACGATTTCTGTTACACTAGTGAAAGGGGTTTAGCTAGCTCTCTAGCAAGTTCCTTGAGCAATTTGGCAGGAATTTCATCAGGACCCGGAGATTTACATTCCTTCAAGCTTTTTAGTTCTTGAAAAATCGCCTCTTCTTCAAACAAAATATCCCCAATATTTGGTGCTTCCACGACCTCGTCAACAGTTGCGACGAAGGGAGGTTCTATGGTGAAGACAGACTGAAAGAACTCAGCAAAATGTTCTGCTTTGTTTTTACAGTCAGAGATTTCGTGACCATCATCAGTTTGCATAACAGGAATCGGGTTCCTGTTACGTGTGCTTTTCCGAAAATAACTGTATAGCAACTTTGGATTATTGACAGCTCGACGAAGTAGATCGCTCTCAAAGTCCCGTCGTGCTTTGAAAACCATTTTTTTTACCTTGTTCCGCTGGATTTTGTACTGTTCAAAATTTTCGTTGCGGCTTGTGTTGCAAAACTTCTTCCACAGATTTCTTTTTTATTGATCTCTCTTTTGATAGATCTGTTCAGCCATGGAGGTCGGCTAGATACCCGAGGCACTGAAAGTGGACAATGACTGCGCATTAGCTGCAACACCCACTCCTTAAATGTATTCCAGTCCTCAGTGACATCCCCAGAGAAGAGAAGACTTCAGTCTATTTGTGATGCCTCTACTCTCATTTGTGAGAAGTCACCTCGCCATATATTTGGCCTTGGTTCGTCTACTGTAGGGGGTAACGAGTAAAGACCATAATCCCATAAAAGTAAGGCATGATCACTTCGACCTAGTGAAGGTAGGCAGCATACCTCGTCTATAGTGTCGGGATGCTTCGTGAAGACTAGATCTAAACAACTAGCTTGTTGCCCTACACGTGCTCTAGTTGAAACTAGGACTTGTTTTGTGAGAAGGGCCTCAAGTGTTGTTTTTAGCAGATGGTGATCAAAGGCGTTTTTAGAACAATTGGCCCGCAAATTGTTCCAACATATGCTGGGCGCATTGAAGTCACCCATGAGTACAACATCAGGTCGACTTCCTATCTCCTTTATGCACACCAGTAAACGCGCATCTGCATCACTGTTTGTCCGCAGTGGTCGGTAGACAGTCACGACTTCCAGATGCTGCGACCCCCGTGCCTTAATTGTCAGCCAAATAGCCTCTATACCATGAGTAATCCTTTCAGGCTTCTCGCACACACTTAATTCGTTCTTTACATACATAGCAACTCCTCCACCCTGGCGTTCAACTCGGTCTCGTCTAAATACTGGACATCCGCATAGCGCCACTTCTGAATCACTGATGCTCCGTGACAGCCAGGTTTCTGTTATTGCTATAACATCAGGGGCCCCATCGGCTACCTGTATTCGGAGTTCATCAAACTTCGAGAATAAACTCCGGCCGTTAGTATATAGAAATTTCAGCCGGCGAGACTCTGCAGTGTCCAATGCGTTTGGGCGCAAGTTTCCCAGTACTACTGTACCACAGCCGTAATCAGAACTGACTGCTTCAACAGCACTATGGTAGTTTTCTGTATTATTTGGTCCCTGAAGATAGCCAGATTGCTCTATCCAGCTCTCTCTCTCTCTCCTGTAGTTCCGCCGCCAATTCTCGGCGTTTCAGACGTTCTGCTGGAGAGTAGTCCGGCTGAAAAAACACCGTCTTATGTGAGTGGCGGAGAGCTGTCTTCCGGGAGAGAACCAAGTTCACCTGTTCTTTGTTATCCAAGACTACCCTTAAAGGTCGAGGTTGGACAGTTTCCGACTGTTCCACAAACTTCTACTGTCTCTCACTGTCTGATAATGTCTTTAAGCAGGTTCCCAGACTTTTCGACGTCCGCATCCGTCCTTTCCCTCGGAGTAGTTTCATCTGATTCAGGTAGTCCTTGAACGACTATGCAGTTTTGGTGGGCAGGGGAGACCCTTGATATATTTAAAGCCCTACTGCCATCGGAAGACCCCGAGATATCGATAGGAATGGCTTGTGACTCTGGGTTTCCAGAGATAGGCTTCTTTTGGAAGCCGGGATGGCTTTGTTCAGAGCTGTCTTCATGCTGCCCCCTTCCGCATTTGTGGTTTTTTTCAGTGATTTGTATGCTGCCTTAGCATACCCGCAATCTTTTTTATGCTGGCTTTCTGTGCCCGAACAGACTTCACACGAAAGTGGAGTTGTACAATCTCCTTCTCTGATGGGAGCGTGTTATTTGGTGGGTGTTTTGTTTCGCGCAGTATCGAGAGGATTTGAGGTGGAAGCTACCAATTTCGATGCTTGGTTTGCCGGTGTCTGTTCATCTTTCTCAGTGGATGCTCCGCCCCGGGATTCTGCAAATACGCTTCGCTGCTTGCTACTCTTAACTCCAGGTACGATAATGTTGTCCTTTTTAAGGAGGAAGCGAAGAGATTTCTTCAATTCCTCCATCTCCGTTTTCAGATTATGGAGCTCCTTATCGTGGTCTGTAAATTTGTGCAGAAGCGTAAGACAGGATGTGCAAGCCTCATCTTTAAAAGTTGCACCTCTTAAGCTTCTGACACTTTTCGTCCGTTTGCTGGAAGGACTTTTCAATAAACTTTGAGACCGCTCTTCTGTATTTGATAATCTAATTTGATCCTCACTACTGTACTCTTCTATAGCTCCATCGTCTAGCCGTTCGACTTCCACCCGAGGCGTCCGCGGTTGGATTCCTGGCCCCGCTGACAGTTTAGTAGAATTATTGAGGGAAATATTTGCTACTTCCATTTGCAAACGAAACGACTTAATTCAAAATGCGACTATGACGTAGTGTGTTGTCTGGTATTCAAAATAACGAAATTCTTCTGACGGTGTGTAAAGTATTGCAAATATTTCTAGCAGACTGAGTAAACAATACGCTTAATCACGTAGAAGCACTTTCAAATGTGTATAAACAATATGCAGGATATTCAGGAACGACTCAGCCGTTTGTAGATCTTCGAGGTCCTGAATAACTGCTGATCTTGTCACTGGTGATTTTTTCAGGCTGTTTTCACTTGCTTTGGTTGTAGGCTGTGAAATGTGTATACTCCTTCTCTAAAACTACGGCTGAGGGATGCTTAGAGCGCATTCATTCGGATTTGGACGCTCTATCTGCGTGGTGGTCAACGTGGCAGATAGAGTTCTTGCCTTCTAAGTGCCAGTTCATGTGTTTTGGGCCTGAAAGGCTGCCACAGCCTATCATTTTTCAAGGTTGCCCCATGACTGAATGTTCTAACATTAAGGACCGAGGTTTAAGTTACACCAATAAATTAGATCTTTCACCTCACGCTGATAGAATTACAGCAAAAGCTGTTCATATATGCGGCTTCATCTCTTATAATTTCTACCTTCCCGAAATGAAGCTAAGACTTTATCGTATGTATGTGCTTCCTATTCTCGAAAACTGTTGTCCATTCTTCGGTCTAATGAACGAATCTAGCCGTTCAAAAATTGAAAGTGTCCAAAGAAGATTCACTTAAAGGGTCCTCTATCTGGCATTTTCAGATACTTCCTACTCAGATAGATGTGAGATAACGAAACTGAAATTTATTTGGGTCGGGAGACTGAAAGCAGGGTTTTGTCTCCTGTTTCGCCTTAATAATAGTTCAAATCTCCCCAAGATTTTAATCCTTACTCCCGTTACTTGCCCTTACAACCTAAGAAATTGAACGTTGATAATACCTCATCCTGCTTCTTCCACTTCTAAACGATCTCTATTTTTTGCTTCTAGGTAAAGCTATCGTTAGAATAATTTGCCAATTGATATTCGAGCGTTGATGAGTCTATGTGCATTCAAGCGAGGACTGCACATTTATCCATTAACCTTTTGTTTTCCTCATCTTTTCCAGGCAGCTTTCCCAACGATCCCGAGAAAGGACCACCGAGAATTTAGGATCCCTTCTTGAAACTACCTTTCTCTGACTCGTGTCCTCCGAAATCAGGACGCAGTCTTGGCGGCTCTCGTTTCGCTGGTCATCAACCATCATCATGGCCTTATATTTGGTAGCATCTCAGACATCCCCAACGATGGTCTTGCATATTTGACGGACTTTTGGATCTCATACGGCGGTGCCCATCATGATCATAAACTGGTGGGTTCCCTATGTTCTATTATGCCGCACCGGTTTGGGAACCCGAGTGTAGTGCCGGGAACCCGTCTATACCAGAAATGTTTCGTTAACACCTTTTGTTCTGCCCCACGCTCAGCTTCGACTGAGTTTGCTTCCAAGCCCCCGCCCCTACTAAAAGAGGCAGTGTGTATCAAAATACATAGTCAGAATATAGATAATGATGTGGCTCATCTGTGTGTGCCCTTGAATTTCACCTTCCGCATGACACTGCTATATTCATTTTTTTCGAATCTAACAAATTCGCTTCTAAACAGTTAAACTCGTCTTATAGATATAGACTACGGATACTCTTTATTAAACTAATTATTTACAGTACTTCGTGTTATCGAATTTTTGGTTTATGGATGAGGCCCATTGGGTCTGAAATATACAAATTATTATTATTATTATAAGATAGGTATGACTTAAAATCTACTCAAATAGTTAGCCGAATATCTAATGGACACGAATCAGTGTGTTTGAAATGGAGACACCACCAAAACAGATTGGAAAACCGTTTCCAGTGGGGTAGCGTAGGGAAGCGTTGTGGGTCCCATTTTGGTTCTGGTATATGTAAACGGCTGAATTGACTGCCTTACCTGTGAGAAAGTCATCTTCGCAGACGATCTGAAGAGTTGGATGGGGATGGACAGAGGTTAAAAAATAACTTGGATTGCTTGCAAAAGGGGTGTGATAAGTGGCTACTGCAGCTCAAGTTAAAGAAAATGCCAAGTCATCCGCTTAAGGTCTAGTTGCAGAAAGATGATATCATTTGAGTATAGCTACTTGATCGGAGGTCACCAGCTCGTGCCAGTAAACTAACTAAAAGAACCAAGACCTACATCTGCGTTTAAACTCTAAAGAAGGCTATGGGCCTCCAAGGAGTGATCAGAAGATCCTTAATCTATTTGGACGCGGAACTTTTCGGGCTAGTGTTTGGAACAATTGTTCGGCCGATGTTAGAATATTTCGTCCAGGGATGGTCCCCCTGGATGAAGCAAGATGACGCAGTGATGGAGAAAGTTCAATAAGGGGTGACCAATGTCATCAGCGGCTTAGGAGGTCTACCAAATGATGGTCGACTAGAAAAGCTCAAGCTTTTTCCTCTATTATAGGCAATACGGAGGAGATATGATCATGGTATTCAAACTCATGAGAGGAGTAGACTGTGCTCTTCGTATAGCTGATTTCTTTGAATTGGCAGAAATGGCAACTATGCAAAATCATCCATACAAACTGAAGAAGGACTAAGCCAAACTAGAAGTGTGGGCCAACTTCTCCTCCAACCCAGTCATTGGAGACTGGAACAGGGCCCCTTGGGCCCCTTGGGCCTTAAATATACAAATATACAAATTATTATTATTAACAACCTTCCTTCCTCAGTTGTTATTGCTGAAAGCGTTGATGCACCTAAAAGAAAACTCGATCATAATGTACATATGGCTTTGAAAAATATGCATGATTTGACAGAATCTATCTGTTAATAGGATTTTCAAAGGCACTGCCTACCTCCCTTATGCATACCGAATTATACTGAATTAAGCGCAACATATATAGGGTGTCCCAAAAAATGTTTACGCATTTTAAATAATTTCAAACTTGGTGATTATTGCAATTTTATTATTTAAAAAAATGTAAAGCTATTAACAAGTATCATGTTCGTTTTTTTTCACTACATGTTCTCAAACTGACGTCCGTTTTGATCCAGAGACTGCTGACAACGCGAAGCAATGGAATCGCACACACTGCATAACAAGTGCATTAGTATTTGAGCACATTCATATTCAATGGCTTCTCCCTTTCTCAATTATTTAAAATATAGTCAAAATACAGTGGAACAACAATAAAATCACACTTCTTAATACGGTTACATTTTTGAAATAATAAAATAATCAAAAATATTAAGGTAAAATTTGTAAAAAATATGTAAGCACTTTTTGGGTTACCCTGTATATGCTTATCATGCCAGTTTCATGCAATTTTAAAGAGTTGGTGAAGCACCTCTTGGGGGCCTTCCAAAACCTAAAACAAAATCCTTCTTTTGCTGCCAGCATTGGTTTCGTTTCCAGTTCGTGTTTTGTCAAAACTGGGCGAGATAGGGAGTTTGTTTGAAGGTACGATGCAAACGGAATATATGTACAGTTGTAAGCTGGGTTGACTCATTAGCAGGAGAAGTGTTGCATATCGTTTAAGGACATTCGTTCGAGACGGAGAGGGTTTGCACGAGAACACAGTGTTCTCAGTCTTCCTTCAATAGTTGTCGGCAAAAGTTGCGCGCTATCGGCTGAAGGGCTAGCAGATTGCGAGCTGCAGCTTTAGCAGCATTATCGGCAGCATGAAGCCTGGCAGGTTTCAAAGTCCACGAACGCCATCAGAGTGAAAGGGAGATCCCACCGAGTCAGCACCCAGAATTGGTGAGAGTTGTCCTGAACATAGAAAACTAGTGATAGCTCTCTTAAACATAGGGTAGCTTTGCTGGGTTTTAATATTTTTGGGCAGCTTTTTCCAGATTGATATGGCGTCTACTGAAAAGAATTGCCGGTACCTATCTGTGCGTGCCATAGGAAGAAATAAAAACACATCTCGATGACTGGCACGCCGAGAGTGCTCGAGCTGCCTTATTGTACTGAGAGGATTAAAGGTTTGGCCATTCAAATTTTAAATAGAAAAAATAGACCCTTCTGTAATCTTCCAAGCCACAGGGGATCCAGCTTTATAAGTTCGCACTTTTGTTGGTAGGCTAAGTTACAGTGTTCTGCAGTGAAAACTCTTCCTGTGAAGATGTGGCGCACCGATTCTATTTTCTTCCGTTCACTAGTGCGCAATATCCAACGAGTTCGCAAACTCAACTTTTATCATCGCATGATTAACCCACCGAATGATATAACAGTAAAAGAAGTAGACGTGTATGGGGACTTACAAATGTACTGCACGGCACTATTCGAAATAAGCCAAGTCTACTATGTCAGTCTTGGGCCTTGTCAAAAGGATTTGCTCGGTCAACCATGTTTTCGAGTTCGTCCAGCTTGTTGAACAAGCTTCTTACGTTTGCAGAGGGCCATAGGTAAATGTCTGGTCACCTCCTACCGGTATTTCGAATTTTTTAGAGATAAGATCTAAAGAAGGCGTTCGACAGCATCCCGCACAAACGTCATATGTATCAATTATTGGCAATTGGAATAAGAGGAAGCCTGCTGGCATGCACCAGAGATTTCTCACAGAGTGACGGCAAACTGCGTGCAGCAGTGACTCGAAGTTAACCTCTAAACCTATGCTAAATGATTTCATCAAAGGCTCTGTCTTAGGGCCACTGCTCTTCCTAATTTATGTATACCAACGAATGTGTCAACGACCTGAGATGCAGCGTCAACATGTTTGCTGACGATGTCAAACTCCAGAGAGCCATCAGGTCTGATGCAGAAAAGTGCGCATTTAAATAGCATTTCAATCGACTTAGTAGCTGGCCTGCTCGTTGGCTCATAGATTTCAACGTTAGGAAGTTTGTGGTTTTAAGGCTTCGTGCTAGAAGAATCAATGAGGCGAATGATTTCTTCCGATATCTTTTCGATGGTCTACGCCTTCAAATGCTGACAGACAGAAAGATCTCCATGTTCTAATAAATTCCTCGCTGAAACCATCTCCACAGTAGCTGAAGTCAGCTAAACGCAACACAGGTGCTGTTTGCGATAAGAAGGTGATTCTTTCACATCGAACAGAAACTGTTCAGAAAAACGTGTGGAGCGTTATTGTGGTCCCACTTGGAGTATGCCGCCTAGGTCTGGCGTCAATGGCTCGAGAAGGATTATCTGCACCTGGAACGAGTGCAGGCGATGGCTACAAAGATGGTCAAGAATCTTGGCCATCAGCCTTATGAAGACAGGTTGACTCAACTTGATTTATTTCCTCTCCGTAACAGGCAACCCCACGGTGACTTCACCCAAACCCACCGAATTTGTAGAGGCCATGGGTGTGCCCCAGCATTTGAGTAATTTTTTGAATTGGCTCAGGCGGATCATCTGCGGGGTCATCCCTTTAAACGGCAGAGGAAGCCAGCCCATATGGACGTTCAACAGAACACCTTCTCATAGAAGATCATCAAAGTGTGAATTGACTCTCTGATGAGGTGGACCTCTCTGATACTGTTAACACTTTTAAACGCAAACTTGATACTCGTTTGCTGAGAAACTGTGACAGAAACAATGAACATAGTGTCAGTAGCAACAGTTCGCAACTGGCTCACTCCTATCGCTGATGTTAAAACTACATTTCTGTTATGTACTATTGTTAAGGTCGAGCTCTTTTGCAACTTTTGGCTATGAATAGGGAACTCATGGGTGAAAGCCTTCTTTCCTTAATAAAGTGACTTATAATAATAATAATTTGTATATTTGTATATTTAAGGCCCAAGGGGCCCTGTCGTTACAAACTAAGTGCTATCGTGAAAATAAAAATAATGATCATAAGCAGTGAACCCTTATTAAATAATTGTCATCGGCAGTAAAAAAAACTCCTAGATCGGTGGATGAGTTCAGCGGGCCACCGAGTTCAAAAAAACTTTAGGAGAAAAAACTGCCTTAATAGGTAAAAGGGTTTGATGTGGTTAGTTTGGGACCTGATGTTGAGGGCTCGGGACGTTTATGGTCATGGGAAAAAATAATATATCGTTGAGTTAAGAAGGGGTCATCCGGAAGGCAGGAGAAGGCAGTAGAAGTCAAGGCAACGTCATCGAGTTGCGACCCACCAGATTCCAGAGCCAATCGCGAAGACCACAACGAAGGTTGCAAAAACGGGGAAGAATTCGCAGCCCTTGGAAGTGATGCTTGATTCTGCAGAGGGAAATGCAAACATATTTAGAAACCATTTTAGTATCCTGGGAAGAGCTTCAAATGCCAGGAGGACCCTTTTCAAAATCTACAACTTGCGTGTTTGGAAAGGAAACAGACAGTAACGACTTTATTTCCTCTAAATTTAAATGCTTGTATAATTTGCCTTTAAAAATCGACAGTGTAGAAGACAGTCTAATATCGAGAGGAAGGTTGTTCCAAATAAAAGTATATTTGGAGGTAAAAAAGCGAGAACGGTTAGATGTGGAGCTACGAGGTGGTAAAATTATCATGGAAGAGTTACGAGTGGCGTAAGGTCGGTCTAATGGAAGGAGAGCGTTAATTTGTGGGAGATTAGGACTATTGTTAACGCGAAACAGAAAGCATAGACCAGCTTCGAGTCTTCTTATCCAAAGAAATTTAATGTTTGCTAACTGACATTTATCTGTATAACACATACCAGACCCAGAAACAGAAAATATTTTACGAGTGAAAACTCGCTGAACCTTTGCAATCTTACTACGGTCATGCTGGGTCATGAGGCCAAAAAGCGGGCAGCAGTATTCTAGTATAGGAAGAACAAACATGCGGTATATTTTTAACTTCATTTCTGGAAGGAAAAAGTTATGCGATATAAACCCACATATCTGTGCGGCCTTGGCAGAAATTTGATCTGCATGAGGTGATAATGCAAGCTTATTCGTGTAAGTAAGACCCAAATCCTTTATCGTAGATCTTTCTAACAGTGGACTATTTTGGAAGATAATGCGTCCAGGAAGCCTTGCGGGACCAAAACTCAAGAAACTACATTTTGATGGAGAAAACTCCAGCTGCCATGTAGCGCTCCAACTTGAGAGAGTACGCAAGTCTGCGTTAACTTTATCAACACAAGTATTGGCCGTGTCCTTAGAAAATGAGTAAATACACTTAAGGTCATCAGCATAAATGAAATTTTCTGAATTATTTAGCACTTTTGAAATTTCATTTATGTAAAGAATGAAAAGGAGGGGACCTAAAACCGTGCCTTGTAATACACCACTCGTGATCGCCTGAAGCATCGAGTAGCTATAACCTACTAAGACCTTCTGGCTGCGGTTAGATAGGTAGGGGGCAATGAAATCGAGGAGGGGAGGCCTGATGCATAGGGCTTCCAGTTTCACTAAAAGGCGCCTATGAGGCACCTTGTCAAAAGCTTTACTAACGTCAAAGGAAATCACGATGACTGATTGCTGTTCATTACGAAGTGAAGTAACCAGGTTAAGGAATGCTAAGTGGCAGGTTTTGCATGATCTTCCAGGTAGAAATCCATGCAGTGAGGCACTTAATAGTTTATTTTCTAAACAAAAATCGAGAAATTGATTAAAAATGATCTTTTCCAGAAGTTTGGCTAGGGCCGAGGTTTTATGAACACCTCGGTAGTTATTTACGTCCGAACGAGATCCTGACTTGAAAACTGGAAGAATAATAGATGTCTTCCATGAGTTAGGAAAGAAACCGTTTAAAAGATAAGCTGAGAATAGATAACTTAGCAATCGGGGGAAGCTGAATACTCTCTTGATAAAAGAGGTTTCTCTAAGGATTGTACTTATTTTCCCCAATAAGCTAAAGTGAACTGAAAAAATACCTTGTTACAGCCCAGAAAATATGGGCAGATACTCACATATGTTCAAAAGAATTTTAGGTTCAGGATCCTGAACCTAATGAAATTCGAAATTCCCTTGGAGTATCATACGGTGAACAGTTATCCACTTTGATTTGTTGTCGATATACACCTTAAACGAGAAACTGCGGTTATCACATACGTTCCAGCACGCACTAACACAATACCTGGTTCAATAAGGTTACTGCAATAAGTGAATTACTACTTACAGTCTGTAATTTGTGTCAGCCGACGCTACCGCCATGCGATCGTATATAAATCTGCGGATGCCCACATAGCTCTGTTTTTCTGTTCTGGATATCATCTTACAAAGCCACGGCCTGTATGTGGGCGATATGATGGGAGAAAGCGAATAAGTAAACTCAGGTATCTGAGTAGTTTAAAGTTCTAATATAACTTGAACTCTAATCAAAGTTGACTTTTACTTCTCTCCCACTATTTATTGCTACTATGGTTACACATCAATCTTTCAAATATGTAGAACATGCAGTTTGGTTGATGATCCAACTATAAACTATGACGCGAGACCAGTCATGCGTCCCTTACCCTAATAATTTTCGTCCAGCCCATCTGCTAAAATGCTGTCCGTTAAAACCATCAAGTTGTTTATGATCATAATAATTACCAGGGTAATGGTGCATATATTGGCATCAAACTGCCGAACTATGGCAAAATTGTGTGTTAAATCAGACACAGCACACACCATATATGTGTGTGTGTTTTGTCTGACTCCAGACACAATTTCGGAAAAACTTTATTCCAGTTCACGCTAAAACTCGAGAATTTTTACGTAGTTGGTTCAAACGCCCTGAAAGAAAAAAACTAACGCCATCGCGCTATTCTGTCCCTGCGTTGTGCGCACAAACATGCGCACCCAGGCGCAGCTGCGCATGTGAGAAGCATTCCCGGTCGGCGTCACCCTCTATGACAAAGGGGTGCCATTCCCCTTCTAGTCGGCCCACAGCGCCTACATGCTCCTCTCCTGTGCACTCAACCCCCCTCATTTCACGCGTGAGTACAAGTCCGGCGTAGCCTAATTGATTTATGTTGTAGCTTTCGTAGGCATCCGACGTCCTATCTGGCCCGCATAGCGGACATTGGATGCCTGCGCCAAATCGATACATCTTGCACGGCGCGACAGCTGTATCCCTCCCTCTGTCGAAGGCGGTGACGGCAAGTCGGAACGCTTCAGGCTTGCGCAGCCGTGCCCAGGTGCATATGTACCCGTGCGCGCATCGGGGGAAAGAATAGCGCGACGGCGCTAAGCGACTTCGCGCGGCGCTAGCGTTTTTCTATCAGGACGTTGCATTGTTGGTATTCAATTCAAGGATTACTTAAAAAACAATGGATGGATATAGCCAGATGGACGTGGTCTTTTTTATCTGATATACACCGAATTTAATGGCATTTTACGATTCCATAGAAACTATACGTAATTGTAATGTAACTAATGATTGTCTACCAATAAGGTCGGATTGTTGTTAAAAAACGTGCACTTTCTGTTTCAATTGATACGTTTCGCACAGAAGAATTTGTCGGAACGTTTTTTTGAGTTAGTCAGAGAAATAATACGGTAAGCATTATCGGACTGACTAGCTGTTGATGGAATATACCGTGCAGTATTGTGAACCCATTTTAGGAAGCATGTAAGCGCTTTTAATTTAGCGATGGCCATTAAAATTCATTAGCCAACATGATTTCATGCATTAACCCAATCTTGGTCTTATAAATACTGTAGAAAATAGCAGACTGTGTTACAACTAATTTGGATAAAATACACGAAAAACCCTTTCAACCGCAAGTCCGAGCTCCTTTTTATTCAACTGTCAGCAAGAAAAACAAATAAGAAATCTGGCTGGAACATAAACGCATAGAAAATAACTTAAGTTATATTGCTGGCCGTACGGGGCTACAGCATTTAGGAGATTTGGAGCTCCTAAATATTACGTATGCCCTAAGTTAGAGGGGTCTACAGGCCCGCTTATGAAGACACCGTTTGGCTGGAAGACTGTTGCATCAACTATAGGGTGATTTCCAATCATACCTTCTACTACTATCTAATGCTTTCCACTAAAGTAAGGACCTTCTGTCCGATTTGGAGATTTAACTTAGGTTTTAACTTATATAGCATAGTGATCAATGTGCTCCTTTGTGATCATGCATACAATTTATTGTCAGGACTGGTATAACTGTAATCATTCAACAAAAACCAATGCTGCTTAATTATGGCAATTTATGTCGTCATATCATGCATCTAACAGACACATATGGACGGGTCAAGAAAACTTGGTTGAAATGTATTATAGCCTAATTGGAGTTAAGAATGTCCAAAATCAACAACCTCTGCCACTGTCTTGAACTTAAATTATCATTCTGATAGAACCAATGTGCAACGCAACAGGCATTCATTTCCGACGTGAGTAGAAAGGATCTGGTATTTCACAATATCTTCTATAGATTTTTTCCTGGATTTCGCACTTTCCTCTGTTCCGGTGATTGAAGGAGACGTCTACTCTGCTTACTGCACATTCTTGATTTTCAGAGGCTGACTTTATGGCTAGAGCATTGTAGTTACGGTCGCACAAGATAAGACAGATCATCACGTTTAAACTTTTGTTAAAAAGCAACGAGATTAAAAGAAATGCGACGCAAAAACAACGTAAAATTGGATTCATCTCATTCGGGAAATTTAATTTGAAGGATAAAACTCACTCTTGTTGGTTGGATAAGACACCATTTTAACGAGTATTTGTAGCTATTATTAGTTTTTATTGATATTATTGATTAATGCCTTTCATCTATGATTTTAAAGGACGCTTTTAGCAAATTGCTATTTTAATAACGATAAATGGTTTTAGCCTTCCTAGCGCTTGAAATAAGTTCTAGAATTTGCGTTTAGCTTTTCTTTCAGCTTGACAGTTTCCTCGTTTCTGATTCCATAATCCCATAGTACGTCGTGGCAAAATATTATTTCTTCTTATTAGAGATACCGATGCTAATAAATTTTCGCCGTGATTGTTACATTGATTAGCTTATCTGCACAATATCCCACAGGGGTTTATATGAATTTTTCATGTATCCGTCTTTAAGTTTGCTTAGTATATGCTTCTGCCGTTTGCTTAGAGTTTATCCTTCTTACTTGGGGCCAAAGTGTAGGTAGTGACCATCAGTGATTAAGGAGCTAATTCAGAGCAGGTTCCATCTGGTGAGGGGCCTAGTGCAGATGCAGTTAGATTTGTGCACCCAGAATTTGTTACACGAAAATTGGTCACTGCCGCCAAATCCTTGCAAGATTATGTCGCTGACTATGAGTTGGTGTATAAATCTGAAACTATTGGCTAGTAAAACCCCTTTCGAGTGGTCGCATGCTCTTGCTCTCAATTACTTAAGTAAGCCTCAATGCAGACAGAACATATGCTGCACATACGTATAGTATGGCCTAAAATTCGTTTAACACACCGAAATATGCGAAAGATTGATACTCTCTCGCTAATCGGCATTGAGTAAGATTGTAATACTGATTATCGTGTATTCTGTTCTGAAGTCAATTTAGTCACGGCAGGATGCCAGCTTTTACCGAGCTTCCTTCGGACCGCTAAAAAACGTATGCACTGTAAAGGTGGCAACTCTTATCATTGATTTTGACTGCCTTTATAAATTCAAATACATTTTATGAAAAACATAAACGAATAATTATTCCTTGTATTCATTTGGTAGCAAATCTCGCTTTCATTAAATTTTGTATTTGAAGAAAGGGTATATTTCGGGTTTTCAGAAGTTTCTAATTATGAGATTTTTACGATTGTGAGGTATTCACTCATAATACGTCGTACCATTCAATTTATTAATCCCTTGAAACACATGGCCCCACCATGAGGTCACGGCTCAGAAGGGGCTAGGAGGGTGTATACAAATCAGAATTTAATTAAGGCTAATTATTATTGCAGAAGTTATTTCCTGGCGTATATATGTATATTTAAGAGATCAAAGAAGAAACGTAAATAAAAATTTATAATATTCACTGGATGACGGTGATCTTTAAGCTAATTTTAGTAGCTGTATTAAGGGAAAGGGCTCTGAGTGGGCTAGGCGGGAATTGGCCCCCTTAATATTCATGATAGTCGACTATACATCATGATCTACACCTATTGCAACGTTTTATAAGAACTATGTGACTTCTTCCTCGAACTGTAGGCGAAAAAGTACTTTTCCATAAACAAGATATTCACAGTGCGCAGTATGTAAACTTTGAATTCAAGTGTAGCAATCAGTAGGTTTAAGAAGTATTCGGCAATTTATAAACGTTTTTTAAAACCGAAAGATACCCTTTCTTTAAGTATCAACTTTGAGGAAGGCGTAATTTCCTACCAAAAGAGTATAAGAAATAATTTTTTCGTATACATTTTCCATAAAATATATTGGAATTTATAAAGGCAGTCGAAATCTATTTTAAAATGCAAACTACTTAAGTGGCCACTTTTAGTAGCACATGCGTTTTGTTAGCGGTCAGAACGAAACACGTTAAAAAGCCGTCATCCTATCGTGACTGAAATGACCTCAAAATAGACTATACAATACTCAGTACTACAATCGTACTTAATGCCGGTTAGCGAGGGGGTACCAATCTTTCGAATATGTCGGCATGTTACAGGAATTTTATGCCGTACTGTTTGTCCATTTATTAAATAATGTTTCTATTTTGCGGTGGAGACGGAATAGTGTGGCAGCAAAATACCTTTTGTACACCTCAATAATGTTCAGATGTGTTGTTCCTTTTCCCTTCATTACAAATAAATATATTACTGCCCACGATAGAAAAAAACTATATGCAGGAATTTAGCGGGCGAACCACTTACACAGAAATATGCTATCAGGCGATTGAATCAGAGATTTAACAGGCCAACTTTTCCTCACAGATGGATGCCATTTAAAGTCTGATGATAAGCGAAATAAAGTTATCCGTACCGACAAGGGCCCGGCTAAATCGCTTTCGTGTAGTTCCTAGTATAGGTCCAGTTACCGAAGCGAACTTATAATTCAACTTTATTCATAAAATAACCAGCGTCTTAGTTATTACAACCAGACTTTTAGAGTAAGGTTCCGATTGTTTTACGAACATTTGAGTTCATTTTAGGAAAATTCAGCAAAAACATTTGTTTTCATTTTCGCAGCCGATAATAGCAAGTGGCAGACTTTTATGAGTTCCGGGAACGGTTTTCGGTCATTTTATAGCATTTTCTTAATTATCTATTTCCTAGGCATCCGAAGTACTTATGAACATACAATTTTGAAAAAAGAAAGTGTTCGAATAAAAAGATACGAAACATTTGTGCTTTGATTACAAAAATATCTCCAATTCTGGCTCGCAATGGATGTCCGGTGTATTTTTGGACAAGGTGGCGGCATAAAAGGGGTGATTTAGAACATGCAAATGACGAACCTTTCTCACAATGGGAACCGAATCGAACTTTTTTTCCAGACAATTCCGAAAATTTCAGGTAATTTGACGATGCACCGTACTTTACTCATGTTTTTGACAGAATACGCAAGGATCTACCTCTAGGGCTTCGACCTCATTTATCTTCCAGTAAATATATCTCAACCGTTCATAATGACCTAACGCGGTCTGCAAATGGTAACAACACGCTTGGATATACAGTTCATCCCTGTCCAAATGAGGCACAGGAATATAGATCCGAAATTTCAACTGCCGTAAGAATTGATCTGTTTTTATTACAGCCTATTAGTCCAGATTCGTCCGTACACCAACCATCAGATGTCACCGAGACGAGGTTTGCAATTCCCAAAGATCGTATTCAGTCACGAAGACCAGCTTCAACGAAAATAATAACGACCTTAACCGGACGTACTCCGCTAACAGTGAGGAGGCCGACGAGGGCATTCCGCCAGCAGAAGGCACTGGTTGCTTAAAACAACAATCTCTGCGTTGGTGGGAACCGCAGGAAGGCGGTAGAACAGAGCTGGGCCGTACAAATACGCCAGTTGGTCTCAAGTGGCTCCGAGCTAATAAGGACGCATTTGATGCCAGGGAAAAACGCATGACTGAAGCCATCGAAAAGGCAAGAACTGAAGCGGAACAAATAAGGAAAGAGAAGTACGACAAAGTTCGGCGGCAGGGTATAAAATTGCGCGAAAAAATGCAAAAGATGAACACTCAGCAAAATTTTGACCGTGGTGAGGTAAGATACAGAGGCAGGCCATGTTATCTATTTAAACTATTCGATAAATGTGTATTCTTGAGTTGTTTATAATGAGTGGGAGGAAACCTAGTCTATGTTACAATTTTTATAGGTCAGAGGTTGGTCAAAATTAACAGGAATTGCGATAGGTTGTTTATAAACTCTTCCAACAGAGTAGTTATGCTCTTAAAGAAAGTTCTTACCGATTTCAAACAAAATTTGATTTTTTAAAATTATGGAAGGCTGCGCTGCCATAACTGATTTAAAAACAAGTCAATTTTTAAATGACATCCCCTTCTATGAATGGCCTGTGGTGACCGGATGTATTTAACAGCGAGGACGAATTGAATACGTTATCTCAGACACTGGGTAAATGGAAAACAAAATAACTTTCATCTGCACTCGCAAAAAATCTATTGTACGTCCTATTTATGGTTCAGTTTGGGAGGTTTCCTTCAGTTCACTATCTTGTTGCTAATTTCTTCTAACTGGCATGACCAATGGTAACGGGAGCTGTTACGGCAGGCGGTCCTCTTTTTAACTGTTAATGCCTGTTTTTCTGTCCAGGCTGTCTATTTTGAATGTATGAATTAAAAACTCCAATAATACCGTAAATGCCGTATAATGCCGCTGTGGTTTTCAAATTTTACTAGAGAGGATGACCTGTTTGGTGTTATTAAAAAAAATAAAGATTGACACCCTTGCCGGCTAATTCCGACACGCCTAGACGTAGGCTTTTGAGCTATTATCATTCCAGTCTTGCATTAATATTATATAACTTATTACGTAATAGATGTTAGAATGCAGGATACACACGAGCCAATCTTTTAGAATAAGTTCTTCAAACGTTATATTTGAGGAGAAACAATGTGCGGCTTTTAGAAATATTCATGTCTGGTATACATTTATGATTATTTGTGTGGTTTACTATCCTAAAGTTTATTAATGTTGGTAAAAATTCATGTAACATGATCCACACGCATTTTAATATTCTACGAGCTCCAGAAGCCCGTGACACACAGACAGCTTTGAGTATGCATTGGAGAACATATGCAGCATTTGGTTTGATGACACTAGTAACAAGTAAAGAAGCAAGGTCAGTCGCTTTGATTCCAGCCACAGTCACAGACTTATAAATTTTAAGATGTCTACGTGCCATCTAGTGAAGGAAACAATAAGATTGTATTTTTTAAATTTGTAACGCGAAATTGAAAATGCTTTTTTAATAAATGCTCAAAAAGCAATCGGTATAATACCTATAGATGAATCGTGCCCTACCTTGCGACAAACCGTCATAACTGGAGTGGTTGTTGCCTTTACTGTGGCTTTGGGATTTTCGTATTTTGCAAACAACAGGCAATAAATAAAACCTAAATGACATATATTTCGTGATGGTGCACAACAATTGACTAAAGGAAATGTCGTTGATTTATAAAAGGGAAGATTATTTTGAGCAGTCAGTGATATCCAAGCACAAGACATTGACATAATAAACAGCTACAGTTGTGTATGTGCTCACCGATTGAGCAACTGCTGACACGTCGGAAACTGTATATTTACAACAGTACCCGAGGAAGGCAGTTAATCAGTGGTAGATTAGGACTTGTGACCTATACGCTCGCTTTCATTGGGTACACTCATACCGACACATACAGGTGTAGCCCTGAACAGTATTCTCATTGGCTTGTACTGAAATTAACACAAATTCCACAAAACGCTACAGGCCTTCTCACTGGCCGTTCTCTCGGCAAGGTGTTTAGAACAAGCCGTGTATAAACCCCTGTAAATATTTTCTCAGAGGTTTTGTATCTCTCGGTTGCCCCTTCATTCATCTTGCTGCTCAAACACTTTGAAGTAAGTGCATCGCTTCTTGCAAAGGAACTACCTTCAAAGAGAAAACCAATTTTGTTGTAAGATTTCCAGCAGTCACAAAAAACGTCCCAGATAAGGATCCCATGCTAGTTTAAACTGGAGGGATTTAACCTCTGGCCTTGCTTGAAGGAACTGTTATGTAAAAGAACGGCAATATTCCGCCTGCAGCATGCTGCGAAAATGACTTCATTCAATCTTGGTGACAAAACATGTCAACCTAAGCGAAGATTGGCAAAGGACTTTCTGTGGGAGTATGTTACGGACAACAATCCAGGCTGTGCCCAACCGACCCTGTTAGTAAGCATCAACCCTAGAACGTTGGAAAAAGTGAATTTAGCCGAAGCTGAAGGCCATATCTCCAGTTCGACTTTTGAATGCACAGACTCGAAAAACGAGAGGTCAGTTGTGGCTGCAGGACTGCCTTCAGTGGAGCAATTGGCTGAACTGCAAAATAAACCTGCTCATTTAAACCGAAATAATGATCATGCTACCTCTGACGTGATCGAGTCTTCGAACCTGGATTATTTTTCCAGCAGTATTATTTTTATTTTGCCCATTGATATTCCACCGAGATTTGGCAAAAGTCGCAAAACGAAAAGAAGAAAAAAGCTCATTCTTCCTAAGAAAAGTGCCGAGAGGCTAAGAAGAATCGAGCGTCCCGGAGTACAAAAGTTAGGATTTTGGACGAAACTTAATATAATTTCGAACGCCATTCCAGTCAACATTAATTTCATTGAAGGTTCCAACCTACTGCAGGCCTTACAAGGCCCTACGAAACATCCACCGGCTTCTCGTCACATCAGATGTAAACTAGTAACAGCTTTCTTAATCAGCATGACGCTATATACGGGTCTGCGTTGGCCATATAAGGATCAACGGGTTGGGGCCAAGGGTTTACACAACGAACATACCCTTTTCCCGGGAAATAAACTATTTCGCTCAAAAATACGCAGATTAAATATGAACGAGGTTCTGCAACAGCCTCCAAATCGAATTAGCAGAGATCTCGCCCACACACATTCCCTTACTTCTTTGAGCGTCGCCAAGGTAAGCACCAAGGTTAGTGAGGCGAAGGTTTTGCCATGGACAAGTGTCGGAACATCGCTTACTGTAGCTGACCCAGCCGAAACTAGGCTCAAATGCAATAAGCTACACGAAGAAAATATGTCCCAGTTTGGTCGGATTGAGGAACAGCGGTGTGGCGAAGAATCTTCAAATAATCAAATCACAATGCCGGCCGACCTTCATCCACCTTCTCGTTCCTTTAGGCAGCAGGCCAGCAACACATGTCTAGCCAACGAAAATTCGCGAGAGCTTATCTCGTTTTGCGCGCCAGATATTCCATTATCAAACAAAAACTGCGAGCCTACGCAAAGTCAATCTCGGACAACAAATAATGAAAGCAGCATGCCTGCCGAAAAATCTGGAGATGAGAAAAGGCCCCTGAGCATCGATTTTTCTGCTAATACAGTGAATAATGGCGCCCTTACAGAAATGGAAAAACGAAAACAATTAGCAGAGAACTGCCGTATCATAAACTCTAAAGATAAGCTAAAAAGTTGGCCACGAACACCGTCAATAGTCAACCCTGAACGCTGGAGACACTCTCCTGCAATAAAATGTTCGCGTGAGAGCTGTGTTTTTTTCGACCGACTTACAAAAGAGACAGCAACGGCTCACGCGAACGACCCTACGCGCGCATGTCAGTTGGGAACCCTCAGTCAGTTATTTAGAGACAACAAGTACACATGCAATTTGGAAAGGTCGTTAGAAATCCCCATACAAAGAGATGAGTGTTCACCAAAAGCGCTTATGGTATGTTGTTTCTGGCATAAACGTGCAGTCTAATTGCCATTGCATGAAATGACACCGAAATTCTAAAGTCTCTTTTCGATTCGAAAAAATACTTCAATAGGACTTTTATATTAATTGTCGTGCAGCCTAATCGCAAAAATATTCCAGTCATCTCAAGGTGTCAGTTTTTGCATGGACTTCTGCCTGCGAAAACGAAACCCTGAAAGTGTCTTCTTATGTAGTCCTTAATTTAATTTTCGATTTCCTTACAAATGGAAATATATTGTATCGAAAAAATGCCCACACATATTATTTTTAGCATTATTTGGTAGCAAGTAACTGCTTAATCTAAATTTATACTTTTGTAAAGGGTATTTTTCGGTTTTTAGTACCACGAAATGTACATTCATATTATATCACCTACTTAAAGTTACTAATGTGCCTATAAGATATACAATATGAGTCACGTGCATGGAAAACGTGCATAAGCACTATGTGACCTTTTCCTGACAGCGAAGAGAATGCATGATTTTCCTTAGACAAAATGCATACTGCATGTATTTTGGAAATTCGAAACTACATAGACAAATCAGGTTCAACATAATGGCCATTTATAATTTTTTTGAAATCAAAAGATGCCCTTTTTGAGCGTCAGTTTTAAACAAGGCCTGCGTTGCCATTAAATGAGTTCGAGAAGGAGTAGTTTTGTCTATTTTTTAGATATATATATAAATAATTGAATTTAATGTGCTAAAAGTCTGTTCCCTAAACAGCCATTTTAGGTGTTACTTTTTTGCAAGCTGTCACAAGATAAGCTCGTTCAGAAACTGGCTCTATGGCATGATTGAAATATTTTAGGGTTGGATAGCACAACTATTAATATTTCAATCCTACATAAATTTTTGGGTTTTAAATCGAAAACACCGTTCATAATTTCGGTGACAATTTCACGAGATCACACGCCTACTATACGTGCTCAGACCGCTTTTTTGGTGTTCCGTATCAATACTCACATCAGTGGTCAGCTTTATAGACTAAATTGGGCTGACTAAAATAACCAATCTGCATGCAGTCAAGATAGTTGTTCGTAAGTAGATAGAACTGGCCTTATTTACCCCTAAAATCATTATGGGTTACTAAAGACAAATCTGCCTTTGTTTGAACTAAGGTGACCCTGGAGAGGTTGGTTGTGCATCAACGCTCATGTGTCCTCCTCCGGACTTCCTTATACTCTGGTTTTTTAAGCTATAGCTTGTCGCTGCGACCGTGGGCCCAAAGTTTATTCATGCCTTTATAGACTAAAAATGAAAATATCTAATATGAACTGGATCTGACAAAGCAAAGGGAGACCGGAATGGCAATTTCTGGCTTATTAGCCGTCATCAGCCAGTCATACGGGGGTGCCAACCCTCGCGATTGGGTATGAATGGCTGACAATAAGCGGCTAATAAGCCAGAAATGGCCATTTCGGTCTCCCTTTGCTTTGTCCGATCCACTTCACCACATCAACTTAGTCACTATGTGACGGTCTTGAGGGTTTGCGTTGCGAGCTCCTTGGCAAAGCGGAACTTAATTGTTCTTTGGCTAGATCGGTGAAACACCTACATTCATTCTTATCTAACATGTTTTTGTTTTTGGGAATCAGTACCGTTCTGAAGTGTGTTGACTGTGATATCAAACCAGTTCTGCTGTTTTCGTTTAGACATCCTACGTAAAGTACGCCGGCACTCGGACGAGGGATACCCAGAATTCAGCTGTGCAAACTCCGTTGAAGAAGGAAAAATACCGTCCATCATCAACTAACGTTAACACAGAGAGGTAAGCGAATAACAGACTACAAGAAAAGTTTAACATTAGGTTTTTAACCTTTCCAGAAATAAACGGCAGAAATGGAAGGACATGCTTTTGACGAAACTATCGCAGGTTCTTTCCGAAAGAACTAAGTGCCTCATTATGGCCTGTAAAATGATAAGAGAAGCAGGAAGAATAGACTTGGGTTTCCTAATATGTCTTAATACTGGCAGATAGTATGACCGGAAAAGACAAGGGGCCATGAATGGCAATTTCTGACTTTTTAGCCTTCATCAGCCAGTCATACCCAGACCCAAGTGCTGCCCCACCAGAGCCTGGCACTCACGGCATTTGCTCAGGGTCTAACACCCTAACCATGGAGCCACGAGCTCGTTATCTTGCCGGATTGGGTCGGGGGATATTGGCACTCATTTGATGAGCGTTCACCGACCACTAACGGAGCGGCAGTGTGGGACAAATGGGTTGCATTAGAGGTTGGTCAACGTTCATCGAGCAAAATTCTAAATATTCTTAAAAGTGCCCTTTAAAGGAATGACTACTTTAGTATCTACTATAAACGATTCATAGATAAGTTCAAGTGTTACAACGATCGAAGCGCGTTCACCGATTGGCATGCTGGCCTTATTACGCAAAACTGGAACCGTAGTAGCTCGACGAACATATGCCGCCGTAATTCCCTCCCCCCATTTTAATTCTTATTTTTGCCCACTCTTGCTCTCTCTCCCTCACACAATCTGCTTTAGAACACCGAGGAGTTCGAGCAGCGCGGTGGAGGGTGAGTGTCGACTGACGAGGCGTGGCATAGAATCTCTGAAGAAGGCCTGTCTGGTGCTGGAAAAGGAACTAGGTGGTATCTGCAGGTGAGTTCCAACTGCGATAGGTCCACTACCAACATAATGTAAGAAATGCAAACTGTGCAGAAAAGGTTAGGAAAAACGAGCCATTGGTTTTGTGACAGGCCCCAGCGACAGCTTTGTTTGTCCTAGCCTTCTATTAGGCGTTACTAATAAATAGCTTTATGCTTACAATGATTACCATACGTACCGAGAAAATCCGGTAGTTATACTACTACCACATGTGCTGTTTTGTGCCCAGGCAATTAGTTTTGTTTGGACATTGGTTTAAATGTGGAAGCACCCAAATGTTGTGAGCAGTTTTGGCGCTGGATGAATGTATTTTCCTCAAGGCGTTTTCGTTTAGCAATCTACAAGCTACTGGAAATTATTCCTTATTTTTTGCATTTGAAGGAAAAAACGAGATACAGTTACAAGATTTTAACATCAGAATACGCAACGAAAGGGTCGATAGTTTGTTTTTGTCTTAATAAAGATACGACTGTATTGTACAAAATATAATGAAATCAGTCGTTGCATTCCAATAGCCACTAAATTTGGAGTTTAATCTCCAAACCCATGATTGGGTCCAGCTAAAAAAATATTGCTTACGTCACGCTCCTGCCATATCCAATAAGGTAGTTTTATCTCCGACTTAGAAAGTCCAAGATCATAAGCCTTTTTTGTTTGGGAATAGTCATGAATAGCCTCGGAAGTCTACGTAGCACATCTTCTGTAGGACGATGCTGCCTAAATTTTGTCTTTTTTGCTTGAATAGATGGGTTGCCTCCAAGACAGAAGTCACGATGATTTTTAAGGCCTCTCCTTGTCATCTTTTTCGCACTGCAACGTTCACCTCTTCAGCTATATGAGGTATGTTCTAGTCTTAAGAAAGTATCAGTCAGACTTAGAAGTTATCGTACAATCGATCGACATCAGAAGAAATTAATTAGCCTTCGAAATAAGACTATAGCCCGAAGACCAACTAGATGTCAGTGGATCATATCAGGGTGTGGCTCTTTTGTGTAACTAGTGCTTTAAACTCTCAAGCAGCGTCGGAGTTCTTTTAAAATCTCCGGTTAGGCATATTTTTAAAGAAGAGTGCTTTCCTTGCCTAAAGTTCTCTAACTTGTCTAGCAGATTTGCCTGAAAGCATCATACTTTTGTTTGTTTTTAATCTGCGAGCCAGTTTATTCCATTATTCCTCCCACTGCAAGCTTCTGTTGAGCATTACTCTGGCAAGCATAGGTGCGCAGACTTTGGCAAGTGTCAGATTAAGGAGCACCGTCCTGAATCCTTCTGAGGACTTTCTGCCTTTCAATCCCCATGTTTCAGGTCACCTGCAACTGGATACTTTGTGTACACTCACATGGTATCATGTAACAGTAGAGTCATACCTACAAGGCGATGTTAGCTGCATATGAGCGGCTCACGATCGGCTGCATTCGATTCTGCTCGTTACCAAATACAATCCGCTTGACCATTTGTAGAGAGCAAAAGGGAAACTTTTGTTTTAACCTCTGTAAATATTTTATGCTCAGATGGAAATAGTGAATTAAAAAAGCGAATGCAATTTTAAGATGTTGGTCAACAAAAACGTGATTAACTTTGCAGGACTGATTATATAGGCCCAAAAATGCCGTTGACTTATAATAAAAAAACTACTTTTACATGTTCAGTGGCCAGACTTTGAATTATTTTGTTAAATTCCGCCAATAGGAGGAATAATTTACATTTTCGTTAAATTCCGCCTACATAAGGTCGAATTTCCCTTAATTGGCATTCGTAACCTGCGCAACAGAAATACATTTTGATCAAATTTAATTCTATTTTAGCATATTAAAACAAACATAATCTTATCTAGTTTGATAATTTTTGATCAGTTCCGCCACAATTACGCATTAATTTAATCTGAATAGCAAATAATTAATTTTTTGATCACAAAATACGTTAAGCAGTTCGGCGGGTGGGGTAGATATCTAGAGGGGCCCTACAAATCAGTTCTGCCATGGAAAGTAATAATAATCAGTAATAATTTCAGTAAAAGTGTACATCATCCTAATTGATTCATTTAAAAAATTCGGAACTCGGTAAGTGCTTCGTTGAAAATATTCTCAAAATTACTCTCGTACCCAATTCAATACTGTTTATTTTGTGACAGTTAATAATAATTTCAGCATCTAGAAGAGTTCTGCTCGATAGTGGTTTCCGTTTTTATCTCAAAGGTCTCCAGACGCTAGAAGTGAGCACGGTGAAGACATCCAGGTCAGTCAGGTGCGAGCAGACATTAGTCATCTACAAAAGAAATTACTGGACCTGTCGCACGCCCAGAAGAAACGTGCCGCCGTATTGGACCAAGCCGTGCGTCTCGTTAACCAAATGTCGCGAATAGTAAGTGGGCGATCGTCAAGCTTTAACATCACGCTCGCGGAGCATTTATTTTTAAGTGATCAGTGGGGCATTTCCAGGACTGCCCGTAGATATGGTGGCCCACATTTTATTTTCAGGAATGTAGACATTAACTTCTACGTGCATCTCCTCTGTACTATAATTGAGACAGGGTACACAACTTTTAACTAAATGCACTACTGCTTATCCTTTGAAAGAAGAGCAGAGTATAAGAATTTGCGTGATGCCATCTTCAATTTTCCTACTTCAGTTACTGTGAATAAGTACAACTCTGGAACTTTTCGAAAAAAAATTTGTTTGAAGTTTGCGTAAAAGTCTTCTCAAGTACTATAAAATTGATGGGCTTTAGTTGATGAGTGAACGGTCATTTTTTGTAACATGTTATTAGCTTTGGTTAAGGAATGTGACATCCTTAGGAAAATGTCAAAGCCGGTCTTTTTTAGGGGTTTTAATCTTCAAAATCCCACGCTTGGTACTCGTTGAGGAGTGCTCACCGACCGCTAACGGAACACACTTGTCTCGGCTCAAATTTCTCGGGCAATGACAGTAGCTATAGTTGCTAGTAGTTGAGCAGATAGTGTTGCCGGTGACGATAAAAGTGATTGGGATGGACATTTCTGGTTTATTAGGCGTCGTCAGTCAGTCATATCCAGCCCCAAGTGGCGTACCACCCGAGGCTCGAGCTACCTGCCTACACTACTAGTCGCTACGGCTGCTGTCAGGGCCCGAAAAATGGGACCCAAGGCAGGGCGGACGAGTGAGTTCCGTTAGCGGTCGGTGAAAGTTCATAAATGAATGTCAATACAGTAGTCGCTGGTTATTAAGCCCACCTCGGGCCCAGAACGAATCGAGCTAAATAAGCGGCGGGCTCAATAACCGGAGAGTCCTACTTCTGGATTATCAAACGCAGGATAGGCACTATACATTAAATACGCACTGTATTATGTGTAGAGCTTGGTTATGCACAAGAAAATAATGCTGTTTGTCTGTATTTTACGTAATAACAAAAACAAAAATATGATTTGCGACACGTTTAAAAAAGCGGTCTATTATCAGTTATTTTGGAGGAAACTTCACTCGCAAGTGCTCTTTGATGCCCTTCTCCAGGCACCAGAAATCGTCGAATTTTGTGAAATCTGATGCCTGTAGACCGCATTGCGCACGCAGAGAGATGAGAATCTCAATCTATCCTGTTGGCAAACTAGGCTTTGTAGCTGGCGACTGGGGTTATTAGCTGGCGGAGTTTGCTATGTAAAATTCCGTCCCAAGCTGATCTGGGCTTAATACGCGGCTGGATCTATTAACCGTGGGCTTAATAAGCAGCGACTACTGTATCTCCCGACCTAAACCGACAACACTACAAGCTCGAGACCCAATGGTTACAGCGATAGACTCTCATTAAAAAGGTCACCAGTTCGAGCGTCAGGTGGTGCACGACTTGGGGCTGGGTATGGCTGGCTGACAACGGCTAATAAGCCAGCACTGATCATTTAAATCTCCCTTGTCTTTGCCGAAAATACTTATCCTATGCTTAGTGTTCCCACCCACAATATCGTCCAACTGAATGCTGCAAGTATGTTTCCAAAAGCATTCGTAAGAGGCCTAATTAACTTTGCAAAGCCGAAATTTTATGTATGGTATTTTCGTCAAATTGCATTTGGAGAAACAGTTCGGAAAGCGTTTTCTCTGGCAATTCAAAACAAAATAGCCACTGAATTGCTCTGTTGTTGCGTCATACAAAATCGATAATTAAATTTATTGTGTTCTTTTTAAATAATATTCGTTAAATTTCTTTCCGACGTGGAGCTGTTCTCCAATTTCAGCCCATAGGAGAATGTTTAAATTTTTTTCGTTTTTCTGGGAGGTTTGGAATGTTCAAGCAGATTTAGTAAAATGCGAACAACGAATGACATTATAATAAGTGAATAATACATATTATTTTAAGTGAAAACTACGTTTCGCTGTTTTGCAAAATAAAGCAGCAGCTCAACAGCTAACCAAATTAGTCGTATTTTTGCTGTATGAAACCCCTAATAGCTTTATTTACGAGCCGTATGAAAAATTTCTAATGCACTTCCATATCTTTAAGGTTAAAAGGCATTTTGACGAGTTAACACTTTTTATTTGCATAAAACATGCGGGATTTCTTTAAACCCACTTTGTACGGGGATTTTCAACTTCCGTTCGTCGCAATAATCGGTCGACAGAAAGAAAAATCCCGCTTAGGTTTTTGATATTGAACAACCCTCCCAAACGCCCACTGACGTGTAAGGGTCAATGCGATCTATTTGGGAGGTTTTCTTCAGATTTTCATTCAAACTAATAGCTTCCACTGAAAATAACTGATCTTGCACCATCTAATTCGCATAATCGACCACATCTATAGAACGTGCACGCCAAAAGTTCTTTAAGTACAGAATGTAAACGGATAACAATTGCTTATTCAAAAATATGAGAAAAAATATCTTACCTTAACACGGGACCAAAAATAGCAGTATAAATACTTTCCAATATAGCTTTCGTAATTTCTTGTTTTTTTTTGAAAATGCTTAATTATCCTAAGAAGCTTATCGTACAACATATAGCGCTTCGAATGCGAAGAACCACCATCGGTTTTAGCTAAAAATATTTTCCCGTATTTAGTTGTACGAATAATTGCGCTCTGTCATTGATTCTGGTACTCTGTGGTCGTAGAAAAGATGTTGCTACAGACTTCCCATGTTTCTTGATTGTTTTCTAAGACCAACTCATGTTTTACGATAGCGTTCTGTCTTCGTAGGGTAGCCAATCCAACACGAGCCACAGAATCCGTGGTTCAAGTTGGACGCCTGAAGTGGACGATATCTCAAATGGATCGAAGGGTTCGTCTCGAAAACCACGATTGCTTTCACCGCACCAAATGAAGTCAAAAGGCACCAGCTCTCATTCGGACCCTGAGGATGTATCCGCCTTAATGAATGAACATCACAAGCGACTGCAGATGGACGAACCGCAGCTTTACAACCACCAGCGCGAAGTAGTACTGCCTAAGATAATTCCTTTTGCTATTTCCCTTTCAGCTTTTAGAGCAAATTAGTCTGGTAACCAAGATTTTTGATGGTTCTATTACTAAGACAAGAAAACATGGCAACAACAGTTTAAGGAGTGCACCTCATATACCCCTAGTCTCGTCATTTTGTCCTAAGTAAACGGTGGTTATAGGGGTTTTGCGGGCGAGGAATTAAGATAGGCAGTCGAATATACTTTAATAACTGCTCTATGAATTTTGATTTTATCACTTAAAGTATTGCGGAAAAACCCGATCATCAAAATGCAGGTTTCTCGAAATTCCTGAAAAAATCAGAAATGGTAGCTAGGTCCAGCTTTTTGTGCTGGCCTTAGATTAGTATAATCGGCGACGCGAAGCGCCGCGCACACTTTCAATTTACATGCTGAACAACTTACTCCCAGCGGCTGCGGGGTAAAAATTAAACTATATTTTTCCTCTTTACACTTAGTTCTACAAGGTTACGTCACTGTCTGTCCTATTTCCCTACCTGCAAAACCCAAAAAACGACCGTTTCCATAAGATAAACAGCTGGGAGTAGGGGTATATGGGGTGCACAACTTAAACTACCTTTGCCGAAAAATATGCTTGTTGGACCCTTAATGCAAGAATTATTTTATGTCAAACCTGTGCGTCCTATTTCAACTTACCAATCAGTCAAATGCCATTCTTTCAAATAGTATTATAATTCATCTATAACTCGAACCAGGATTGTTGTTCATCCGAGTTGTGCAGTAAAGAATGTAACTGGGTCAAATGTTTCTGAGGAATACAGATTAGTAATAGTTATTAATTGTCCCTACTGTATCCGAAATTTTCTAGAAAGCATTTCCCCCCTAGGTGGTTTACGAACTCGGACGATTTGCACTAACTAGCATATAGGGTTTTAGTTATAAAACGAGGATTCAACACACAATAAATCCTACATGGCTAAAGTTTAAAATTCATAAAGGATAGAAGCATTTTTGTAATCAAAAAGAATCCTCTACCCATCTGTACCCCCTTCCTTTGTTGCTTACTGGAGTCGGTGTCAATCCCTCGTTACCTGCTCTGTCGTGAACTCTAAAACACGTTTCACTCTAATCTTAAACTGTGGTTAGGGGGATGTAGTTTGACGATAGGGCATTACTTGGGTATTTTTTTGGCTTCGCATAAAGCACAGTTTGCAGTTGGACTTCATGTATTTAAAAAACGTTAGTGCATATGTATGACCGTCAGTTAAAAACTGAGTGGTTGCATTTGACATCTCATTAGACTTAAAATTTCGTGAATTCTGCCTCCCTGCAGTGGTCAGCACTGGGGAGAAGCGGTTCTTCCTTTCGCGCTTTCACCAGACCAGGAAGTTTCAGCAACGTGCGGTTTTTAACCGCAAATTATGGGTCTGCATGTAATTTTGCTTGCCGATAATAGTGGGCCAGGGAATCCAGGCTCACCCAACCATGCACATTAGTTGGATTTCCACAACTAAATGTTTGGATCCCACTGTTTGAGCGTTCTCCCTTATAGGGATGAACGCAGTATGTATGTTAAGTAACCGAAATAGTATCGTACCTATCACAAGAAATGTGTCTAAGTTTGTGAAAAATCTATTATTATTTGGACACCAGCTTAAATTTATGGACCAAAACTCTCAACTAATCACACATGATTAAAAGTGAAATGTGAGCACAAAATAAACGTTAAAAAATTTCTTTTGGCAATAAAATTTTTAGGAAAGCTGAAATTACTAGGGGTTTTGGCTGATCTGAATAATTCGTTTGATTCTGTTGGGAAAAATTCTGCGGCTACAGTGGGATTTGAAACCACGTCAGTAAGGGGAAAGTTTTAGTACAGCCAACGCTCTAGCCAAGTTCGGCACGAGACCCCCACCGGAGTCCGTGAATATTATCATACCTGCGTCACGTTACCCACCCAGCCTATTGCAGCGTATGGAATCCAACTGAAAAAAATCAATAAAACTTGTAGTTTCCTAAGAATGAACCACTTTTTTGAGGCAAAGATGTTCTTTGGGGCAAAAAAGGTAAATTTAATCAGTAAGTTTGTATCCTGGTTTTATTCTGTTTTAACTGATTTAATTGAAATAAAAAGGAGGAATTTTATATGCAGCAGGTTGTGTTTGTTAAAACACACAGATTCATTTTATACTTCTCGCACGGAAGAGCACGCAAAGGGGCGTAAGCGTAATTTTGCATGGACCTTAGTATAGGACATTTTCCCAGTATAAGGCAATGCTGACTTCTGTTTAAACTAATAAAAATTTAGAGCAGTACATTTACTCATAAACATACTCTGCAGGCACAAAGAACCCTTTCTGAGCCAGTTAGCCGAATAAATAAAATGCACGACGTTGTAGGTGCCCAAAAACTGATCTTCTCAATTTCCGTCATCCGGTTTTATGAGTTTGTTCACAAAATACTTATGCCTTCTGGGCCGTCATATGCCTGTCTTTATCGGTCTGCACAGACAAGGATTAGACTATTAATATTCCAAGGGTACCGTCCAGTCGTTCACCATGATACACTGTAGTCTTATTGAAGAGTGCAGTTGCGCGAGTCCTTTATTCAAAGCGCGAATGATAGTTTGAAATATGGCCGCTTTAAGCATAGTCCACTCAAAACATAAGCACTGTTGATAGAAAGCGATCATATCTTTCCTTCCCTCATCAGTCAACCATTGACACAATTAAAGCGAAACAAAGTTAGCGACCATTTTCAGAAAGTAAGCCATAGTTGGCTGTGATAACGAGTACGCACGAAGCCCACCTGTCCATATGTGCACACGTTAACTGTTTGATTTCTTTAATCAAGAGTCCTTTTGAAACGAACGTGTAGTTTGACCAGGAAATAGGCAGAGAGCAAGCCTATTCATTTAAGGGTAGCTTCTGACAGTCCGTACTTAACTACCAGCGAAAGTGATCTTACATTCTTTTTTTGTCATGGTTGTTTTGAACCGTGGCTATGATTGACTCGGAACATGTTTGTTTCTAGGGTCCTGTTGTCAAGTGCGTTACGCAGCAAGGCCAAATGGATGGTCGGTAAGCTCTCTGGCAAGCATTTTTATCGAATAAAAAAGAAAAGTGTTCTTAGAGGGAACTTAGTGAATTTTAAGCGCAATTTACTGTAAAAATAACAGCATGGCTTATATTTTTAAATTTACAGATGGCGTTTTTAATATATTTTGCATTACCGCGCGGGATCTTCAAAAAAAGCAACAAGGGACGTTGAAATGTATAGTTTTTTCGAAGTTGGAATATTTTGCCGATTGTACGATAGTATCTTCTAGATTCTTTGTTAGTGTTTTGGACATTAACGGCAGGGCAGTTTTGATTATGGTATCAACGACTCTATAATAAAACACTTTCAAACTACGCATTGACCTTATTCTGTAGTGTGTTGGCTACTATATGGGAGGGTAAGAGCACGCCGTGAAAGAAAAATGTCAAAATCTATAATTAATTATGGGTTTCCCCCGGCGTTGGAAGCATTCTACATTCGAGCACCTCGATTTTTGCATGTGCTCATAAATGCCTGAAGACAGTGAACATCGCGAACTAGGTCAACTTTCCAGTTTAAATGAAAAAATAAATTTGAAGCATCTTTTCCCAGGTGCAGAATTTAATGGAACCATAAATTTTTCGAGCGCTCATTAGCTGCGTCCTCTCACTGCATAAAGTGAGTAGCGAATAACAGAATACAACAATTAAATTCATACAGAAGAAGTCATAGAAACAGGTCAGGAAGGTCAATTAGTAAATTGGGCTAAATAGTCTACAAAGTAACGTAAGTAAGTGAAGCATTGTGTACAGTGAGATAGAGGATAAAAGGATAAAGCAAAAATACGGGCAGATAGAGCTGTGAATCAGGGAGCCGGATGTTACCAGGGCAAAGCTAGGTTCACAACATGCTCCAGCTGTTTACATAGGTCAGGTGTTGACCTTCGTATAGAGGCTGCCTCCAGGTAAAGCAATGTACGAGTTGTTCGTGCCCTAACAAGTACTAGGAAGGATTTTTGGCGTCTACAAAATGGCCCGTATCCAATAGATGTTCAGTAATGGAAGAACGAGGAGTTCTATTCTCCTGTTTTAATAGCCAACTTGGAAAGTGCTCTTTACCTCTGGCTGCCAGTTGCCCTTGTGTTCGTCCTATGTACTGGCATCCGCAAGTGTATGTAAATTCGTAAACAACATTAGAGGTGGCGTGCGATGGCAAGGCATCCTTCGCATTTGGAATCGGAAGGGTCTTTGGCGAGTTACAAAATACGAGCTCAGCTGCAAAGTAGATCCTTTCAGTGGTGTTGCTTAAGTGTCTCCTGATGGTGTTTAAGGTGTTGTCACCATTAAAGGGCAAGGAACTGAAAACAAGCATTTTTAGAGCTGACTCTTCTATATTTTTTTGCTGTAAGGGTTTGATATACTTGTTAATAAAGTGAGCTGGGTAACCACGCTTGAGAAGAGTTTCCTTGAGGTTGGCAATTTCTGCATCCAGTGTATCCATTGAACAGATTTTGATTGTCCTCTGGAAGAGGGTGCAAAATAACTTACGTTTCTATTGTATTCTGTCATTCGTTACTCACTTTATGAAGCGAGAGGACGCAGCTGATGAGCACTCACGAAATTAATGGTTTCATTAAATTCTGCTGTATACGTAATATTCCAAAAAAAGAACTAATCTAGAAGGATTTCATAAAGTTTATCACTGATTCAAAACAAACCGTTTTCGATTCAAAGTAAATGGTCTGATCTAGCATAACAAACAGCAGCATTTGTTCTCAACTCATCCAGTCATTAATGCTGTAACCGTGCCCAACCGAAGGATTTCCATAATGCTGCCAAGCAAGTCAAATGTTAATAAAACCTGGCTAAAGTGCACGGTTTCGGGCTCTTTTTTTAATGCAAGCAAGATTCTAATAGCATATTGAGCTCATTAGGCTGATAGCTAATTCGTAGTTATTTTGTGTCTTAGCGTGTGTCATCCCTTTTTTCCCCAAGAGAACGGTGACACTCATCAACTCTTTTAGGATCCGAAGTGTGATATTGTGTTATTTTGACACCAAGCGTGGAATTTCAGCGGTCATAAACATTATCTGGGTTATAAGTACTGAACCCCGTCTTTCGGCAGGTTATCATTATTGTCTGTACATTAACCCCACTCCCCGTACACAGTTATGTACAGTACGGCTTGTGCTGCACACAAAATGCCACAATTAGTGAATAACTGTTAATCACCCGCAAACCAACATACAGTAGAGTTGCAATACTGATTATCAAGCAGTTTACTCTCAATTCTTTTCAGTCACGCCAGTATGCCGGCTTTTTAATGGGCGCTTAGAAAATGCAGACTCTGAAAAAAATGGGTAGTTGAATAGTATGCATTTTATCATTAATTTTGAGTGCCTGTATTAATTCAAATATATTTTGTAGAAAACGTGCATAAAAATATTGTTTATTATTCTCGCTTGGTGGAAAATTACACCTTCTTTAGTAATCATACTTAAGGAAAGGATATGCTTCGGTTTTAGAAGAATGTCTAATTACGAGTTTTTTACGAATGTGGCGTGTTCATTCATAATATATTGCATCCACAAATTTATTAATGCTGCCCATTATGTATACAACATGATCCGCGCCTACTGTAAAATATTATGAGAACTATGCGGCCTTTTCCTTAAGCCGTAGTCAGAAACTTACATTTCCTTAAACAGGATGTACACAACGCGCACATTGTAAACCTTGAATTCAGGTGTAGCAGTCAGTAGACCTCAAAATTATTCTGCAATTTAGAAACATTTTTGAAACCGAAGGATACCGTTTTCTTTAAGTATGACCTTAAAAGAAGGTGTAATTATCTACCAAACGAGCACAATAAAGAATAGTTTTATGCATGTCTTCTATAAAAATATATTTGAACTTATACAGGCAGTCAAAAGTGATGATAAGAATGTATACTTTTTAAGTAGCCATCATTTTACAGAATCTACGTTTTGTAAGCGGTCAGAAAGAAGCCCAGCAAAAAGCCAGCATAATGACGTGACTGGAAAGACTTGAGATTTGACTGCACGTTAATCATATTATCAATCCTGTTTAACGTTGGTTTACGAGTGATTACAAGTCTTTAGCAACTTGCGGTATTTTGCTTGCAGCACTTGCAAGACTGTATGGGATATGTGCGATCACTGACCTGTTACTGGACCTGCTACTCCTCTCGCGCCTTTGGTAGACAGCCGTTCAGCAATTAATATAAAATTAAGAATGAAAGTATCTTCGAACATAACGAAAACCATTTGTGACTTGTTAGTCATCCGCAGCTAGCCACAACCATCTGTCATTCCGACCATAATCGAGGGGTCAACAAGTCCATCGTCAATGCCTAGAGTACTGAACTTTAAACCCGAAAATGAGGTTTGAACATCGGAGATAGGAAGACCGTGTGGTTGAGTATGGCTGACTGAATACCGTTAATAATCCTAAAATGGTCATTCCCGTCGCCGTGGTCGCTGCTGTGAGTCATTACTTGCATATATCTACTCCAGTGGTGGATAGTAGAACGTTAAGAAGAAGAAGACTCGATCGCTCGGACAATACGCTTATTCGCCTGACGTTTAAGACATCCGTCGCGGATTCAAAACAAAGACATGAACGTTAAGTAAACTGATGCGACTGCCTGAAAATGATCAGAAATGCTGTTATTTATTACCATGTTGTGTTTTTAGAGTAGAAATCACCGAAAATTATTGTCACCTGCAATGGCGACCAAGCAAATTGCCGACCTTTTCCTATTTTCTGCCAACTCAGATTGGCTAGTTTTAGATGCCTCGATATTCCAAAAACACGTTCATCATTTCCGCCGGCGAAATCTCCAATAAGATCCGCAAATTCTTACATTCCAAATCAGGCTATGAAGACACAAGTGAACAGGAGCATATTCCCGCGAAGGTTAGCGGAAAGTAAAAGTTTCCGATACTAAATCTGTTTCTTTGAAGTGCACACTGAAACTATAAACTCATACTTAACATTCCGGTTTCCATTTTTTAACTCTCAAAACCACTCACTCTGACCATAGCTATTCAATTTTTTCCGTCACCTGTATTGAAAGAAAAGTAGGTACTACGTCAAGACTGCAAATAGGAAGAACACCAGGCTGTTAGGGCACCAACACTCTATGGAAAACCGTTTGATTAATTAAAACGCACCAGAAATGTGCAATCCATCCGAAATCTGTGTGCTCACAGGCTGTACGCCAACGTAAGCGTATTAGTGTCTACTGTTTGCTGTCCGCCCGAAACTCGTAAATTGTAGTCATTGCAACGCTAATTTACGAACTGTGTCAGATAACTTATTTATATTCGGATAATGGCCCTAGTTATATAGCAAACTTGCATTCTCCGTATCTGGGGACGAAAATATCCACTTAACCTAGTCCATACGCGATTACGATACGTTATCCTACCAAAACCATGACCTAGGTTATCGAAAAGACAAACTAGTTAGAAACTATAATCAATGCTACAAGCCAGACTTTGACTGGTCATGATCTGGTTTATTGATGATAATTTTGTCTTTCGTGGTTGATGAAATTTTGAAAAGTTACCTGTGAGAATAGCAGCAAAAGTATTAAGTTCATGAATGTATACTTTCCATTCGAATGTTTTTATACGTAGGATAGGCGATTACTAAAGTATCTCTGTTATGTATCTGAAAGAAGCCGTGCCATTACAAAGATGCTATCAGCATGGTCTTTATTGCATCCTCGTCAAGAAAGCTTTGTTGCTGTTACTTGAGCTGGAAACCTCAAGTGTTTAATTATTTAATCAACAGTTATGATGAGTAGGCTACAGGGGACCTTGTCTACATAATGTCTTCCGGTTTCCCGGTTGTACTCTCAGTCATAGGCCACGCTTTTTATAACATCGCGATCTAGCGGAAGTTCCAGATGCAATCGTAATGGAGATGTTTACAGTTTCCCTTTTTCGCCTTTTAATTATTAACAAATCCTCTCGGTCACCTAAAGAGAGGCTAGTTAGAATCTTTCTTACTTTTACTGGCGAAAAATCGGCACGCTGAAAATCAGCTGAGACTATTTTATCTTTACACTTTTCAGTTTACCACCTACACAATTGAAACAACCCGAGCGAAGGCCTATCACATCTTCCGGCTATGGTAAAGCCTGCGCCTTGTACACTTTCTTTTTCCTGCAACTAGTTCAAACAAGATTCTTGAGTAGAGCCTACTGGTGAAAAGAGCGTTTTAAAATTTCGCTATTTCAGAGGCACACAATTAATTTAGCATATACTATACTTCTTTCCCAATATACAGCTAGTCAAATCGCATACTTTACAGTTGGGCTGGCTTATTAACCTGTATTAGTCCTCATTTGGCATCTGCTTACCTTCTTCGGAATTACTGAACCATACTTTGTATTGCTCTGTTTTTCTGATTGTTGCAAGCTAGGACTTAACAGACCAACTTATTTCTATTGCCTACCAACCTTTTAAATTAATTCCCCGGCTCCAATACCAATGTGCTTACTTGGCCTTATGACCTTCAGCAATTTATTGTACCTGCGACTTTTTATAGTTCAGAAGGCGCATTGCAGGCGATGCGATGTGGGAAGGACAAAGACCTGCTTCGTACGATAAAATTCTAACTTAAAGATTGGTAACCGGGCTAAGCACTAACGAAGCCGTTTTTTTCGCATTGAAAATGCAAAATTTAACTAAGCCTATTGTGGGTTGGTGCCGAAGAACCTATTTTAGCTTAGGTGGTTTCTTCCGAATACAATAGTATAGAAGACCAAATTGAATATGTTTCAATTCCGCTGCCGATCAATTTTATTACACGGAGAAAAAACTACCATACCTACCTCCATACTTGATTGTTTCGGAACTCCTGGTCGATCAGTCATCTTACTGTATTAGAATTGGTTGATTCGATATATTGCAGTAGGCTTAGTGGATAAATTGACCCAAGTGTGATTACCTCACGGCTCTCAGTCGGAGCTACGTAGCTCAGTTGGCTTGAGCACTGGGTGAAATAAAACCTCCCCATTTATGGGGTGGGTTCGAATCCCACACCGAGGCCGCCGAGGTTTTTACATTTGGTTCAAATGAATCAAATGTAAGAAAGTTTCGCAGGAACTACGCCATTCATGCCTTCGAAGAATGCCAGAGTTAAAGTCTGGAGAGTCTGTATTTGATGACTACTGCCCTACAAATTAAGATATAACGTTCATCGTCTTCCAAAGAGGAGGAAGAAGACGAGGAGGCAGGTTCGTGGACTACATTATCTTCGAACTGACATTTCGGAACCATTCTCGCTTCCATTGTCAGATTTCTGTGGTTGCTGCCTCAAGTGGTCTTGAGTTAGCTATCCTGGCTGTCTGCCTTGCACTATATCAGGGCTGGACGCGCAAACTTTGACCTGCCTGTTTGTTGCCGATTATATTTGATCTCCCGGAGGTTGGCTGCTGGCGTGCTTGCGTGACTTTCGTCCCCTCTGTGGTCAGCATAGTTGTAGACGAGTCAATATGCTTGCTGGGCTCCCTCCAAGTCAACCGGCGGATCGATCACTCGTTGCTGTTCGCTTGAAGCGTTCTGCGCTTCGTGGTAGCGTCGACGAGACCGCGTTTGATGTTGGCCGTGTAACCTCTAAACGCCACTTTTATTTTCAGTGAGCGTAGGCTCTCAGAATTAAGGTATTTATCTCTGTCGTCTTTATTTGCCAAGAGTGATAAATAAAATTTGGTGCGACCGTATACATATCACGGAGGTCTATGCCTTATCTATGTTATTGACCTAAAGCCGTTGCGGTTCCTGAGTAAAATACACCTCATGGTTGTCAGACCATTGCCTCTCAGTTATTATAACTCCGAGTAGCCGATACTGGAGATGAGATAAGTTAATCATGTGGGAGATAGGAAAAAAATGAGGTTCATGCAGCGAAGGTCTACTCCAGCTATAATCCAGTAAGTCACAGTTTCTACATTATCTTGTCATGGAACACACGGTGGACCTCGTCGAAAAATACGGTTGACCTGTTATGTTTCAAACAAGTCTCCCATCAGGTAAGAGTTCACAACACCTATACGTTAGGTTTTGTTTATTTATGTTTCTGGTTTAGGGCCTGGAACCCACTTCCCTGTTGGCTAGAGGGGTCTAGAGCTCAGCAGTTTTTTCCAATCTACTGTTCTTGTGCATTTTGGTCTTTTTGTAGCGCGCAGAGCGACTAGGCACATGACGGTCTGCGTGTAGCCAAGAGTAACTTTGTTTTCTTAAAGGAAGTTCACTGACTTCCTTGCTATTTTTGCTTCAACAAAAGATAACTCTGTAGCCTTAAACGTAGGCCAAAGACGCTCGTTTGTCAGTCAGTCGACCAACACCTCAGATGAGGCGAGAAATGAAAACCAGGCCATTGCAATGACCAACGAGGCTACTGACACCTTCGAACTCATAAAGCAGAGAATCGACAGCTTGCAATATCGCCGTCAGTGTTTGAGAAAAATCCTGCAAGAGGTGACTGATCGGAAGCATCGTCTTTTCAAGAGAGAGGATTTTCACCAGGAGAAGCCGGCTCTTGATAGAAAGCAGGTCAGTACGTCTTCTTACTAGTCCCCTTGAGTATTCTGATTGATGTGGTAAAACATAGTCAGAAGTGCGGCAGAAAAAGCTGCTTGACTGGATATCTCCACTGGATTGCCAATACAAGCGTACATGCAATTTCCGGGATGTAATTGAGAAGAAGACAACTTGATCGCTGGGACAATACTTTTATTTACCTGCGTTTCGTGATCCGTCGCGGATTCGTCATCAGAGACATGGTCAAATAGCAGTAGTAGATACTGGTAGCATATGCACAGGAGTTTGCAAGAGGTGACAATCGGGTGAGCCGAGAATTACTTCAGTGCAACGGTTTGCCCAATCCATATTCGGTACTGAGACTCAATTTGGTCACAGCAAGTCGCCACTTGGGGAACGCACAGGCCACCGCGTCATCTTACACCAACAGCGGAGGGCCAGCTAGCCGAGCAATCATCACGCCCGACTCCACCACGCGTGATGAAAGTTCAGCAAGTCAGAGCCCGCATGCTGCTCAACAAACTGTTAACATGCAAGAAGGCAATTAATGTTAATTGTCGTTCTATGTTTGCAGTAATGACTGTATCCTATAACTATTAAAAACTCCTGTGCATACGCTACACGTATATGCTACTGCTATTTGACTACGTCTCTGATGACGAATCTGCGACGCATCTCATAACGTCAGGCGAATAAAAACATTCTTATCCCACTGGACTTGGTGTGGAGGTTTTTCAATATGTCAAGCTATGAAGAAGTTCATAATCATCGAGGTTTGATTGTAAAGTATCTCAAAGCCCGTTTTTGTTTTCCTAAAAAGCTGCAGTTTTTGCTATCTTTTATAAGGTTTGTAGCTGCGTTTGATGATCTGACGCTAACTGGAAACCAATGCAAGTATTTTTTTGTCTGATGTTCAACATTGGTGGAGTACTAAAAGCCACAACGTTTGCACTCAGTCCCTTTCTTTTAAATTTGTGTTCCATTTTCTTTTATTAAGCGAGGTGCTAAGCCTTCAAAGCTTGCGCAAGAACTACAAAAGATTCTTAAAAGAGCTTTGTTTTTTCAATGGTGGTATGAGTAATGCTCAAATGCGTAATCAGATATGAGGATCGTCAGCGCTCCTATGGTTATCTGCAGCATCGAAGGCTCTTGAAAACTTCTAGCTTCCTTCACTCTTCTCTTCTTCTATTGTATCACAATGTTCCTCTTTAAAAATTGTCAAGAACAGAATGGTACTGGCCATATTGGGTGGTCAACGCTGACCTAGAGAGTGACTTGAAGTGCCAATGAACACTTTTCAGATTTCACTACTGGTAATAAACTGCCTGAATAGGAGGTTGGTTGGTTTTTTGTCCATAGAAACCTTTAAAAGAAATTATTTCCTGAAAGCTGGTAATTGATTGCACAAAAAATACACTGCGATTTTCCCGTATAGAATGACATAAACGCACTTATCTATCGAAGAAGTTATGACCCCCTCGACAAAACATTGATACAGACAGTACTCGTAGTATAAAGGACTTATCAGTAAATTCCAGAGGTTGGGGTTAAGATTAAGGTAAGGGTTTAATTTATGGTAAAAATTAAGATATGGGTTAAATTAAGGGTTAGAACCCGGGACTATGTAGCCTGCCTGAACTACCGTATCACTGTGTATTCCTGTTCCCATTTCATAGAAATTCAAGTCAATTTGCATTCTGGGGAAACACGTCAGTTTCCAAGTCTATACTCTCCTTTCAGAAAGAACTGGTTGAAAGACTCGAAAACGTGCAACGTGAGATGGAGCAGCTGCAGCAAAACATTCAAAGACGTCGATCTCCGGCTCTCTGATAACATCCCCCTCCCCTGTTCTATGTAAACAGGTTCGGAACAATTGTGACATTGCACGCACCTTGTCTTTCCCTATTTTTGTGGATCTTATTCACCTTCAAATTGTTTTTAGTGTGTAAAGGCTCAGCACTTGCTGAAACACTATTGCTTTTACTTCTCTGTTCTAAAATGGCCCATTATTTTCGCTTGTCGAGAAGATGCTTTCAGCGTACATCTTGTTAACCTTCTTCTGACGTCTTTTGAAAATTGGCACCAAACGATAAAATAACAGTGACCAGTGCAGCTGAATTTTATGGTGAAGATGCATTATCAAACGGAAACAGCGATATTTAGTTTGCGCATACAAGTTAATTTGATATGATCTAGTGTGGTGATATATTGGTCCCCTTGCGACTGGAGTATAGATGGCTATAATAAACAGGAGCCGAGCGAAATTTCGATAGTATTAGTGCATTCAACAGTTCATTATTGAGAACACAATTCTGATCAGAAATTTATGTCTTTTTGCTTGAATACGAGTTCGAGTTACATATACAGGTCAGAGGTAGGCTGGATAAAACTACAGATAGGATAGGTTTTACGATAGTGTCCGGCAATACAGGCCCGTTTCTTCCCACTTCTATTAATGGGCTTCACATAAATTTTAAATACTCTGAGGACTTTCGGTAATTTTTCTATTTTTGCCCTGTTGCCATCTTTCAATCCTACTTTAGCAAGCGCACTTGCGTTTTCTAGTGCAAACTACCTTATCCAAAAAGGCCAGGGACTTCTTCACAGAACTGCTTTCATATCCACGTCACTTTATTTGGTATTCGCCTTCACTTTTACGACAACCCCGCAGCGTCTAGTTACTAACCAAATCAATGCTTTTTATACAGACACAGGAGTAAAAATTTTAATAGCTTAACCTTGGAAGCCTTAAAAACCTTGACATACTTGGAGTTTCAGTCATTTTTCTGATGTCAAATACGGACTTAATAGATAAGTTTCTGCTCAAATGTAATATAACTATACGATTTACTTTTTATCTGTTATATATATCGAACAAATAGCGATGGCTCTTCTACGAGAATGCAAATTTACAAGACAGTAGGGGGCAGGGTAAGACACCGTCGATTCCCCGGTCTACAGTCCTTATGTGTACTTTCATACTTCCGCATCATCTTGGCTGCTGACATACTGATAGACGTTTCTGTCTCAGAGGATCCATTTTTGATCACGAATCATGCTTTGAACAGTTCGCAGGTCATGCAGCTATTTTTTATACAAGAGATGGGTCTTAAGATGCAATGGTTTTTTTCTTGTTACTTTAATAGCGACACTTCACCGACATCCTCAGTCCTCCGCAATGGGAGTAATTCTCGTATTTCTCCGACATAGCCCGTTTTCCAGTCATCACGTCGAAGCACATACACGACTTATGATTTGACATATCCAAGCAGACAACCCTTTTTCTAATGACTTGGTGTCAAATGGTTACCCTGACCCCATTTTGCAGCTCAACTCTCTTTCCAGTGAAAAGCTGACGTCTGTAAGAGCATTTAACCTTCCAGTTATTGCGTTCGGGAAGCTTTTAACTTACGTAGTTTGTCGAGCTTGCTCTAGCAGCTGGCCTAGCTCCTGAAATATCAACCAAATGTCTGAAATACCTTTTCGATTAGAAAGGATTATCTAGATGGAATAACAAGTGACAATATTCTCGCGCAAATTGTCGACTCCGGATATCGTGTGGACACCAACAAAGTCATTCGAGTGATTTAAAAGGCCCCACCAAACTATAGCAAGTCTCTGGGTCAGCTTTAGCATGCAACAACATAAACAACCGCTATCCGTTTGAGCAATCTGGTCTTATGCGCACAAAAGAACCTCCTGCAAGCTCCGCGCTTGGCACGGCCAACGATCACTTAAATGCATGCACTTTTCCGCGCATTCTCTCTTCTTCTCCTCCATCCCCTTGGACCGGCTTTAAAAAACCCTTACAGCCACGTAACCAGTCTTCTCTTATCGAACATTTCCCTCATCCCATGACTAATTTGCAGGGAATGACGAACTTAATTGACCGCATGTTTACCTCTTTCCCATATAAATGTAATGGCTTGATGGGAATTTATTGAAAGCTACGTATGCTCGCAAACTGCTCTTCTGATAATATTTTTGTGAATATACAAGGCCATTAAAAAGCAATCGAAAAATATCTAGTAATTATTAAGTTATTTTTTTGCTGAGTCTGGTGTATGTAGGCGCTCGAAAAGAAGATCGTTCAACAGCCAGCATTCTGCTGTGATTGAAGGTTGGTAGGATTAGGCTGCATGACCTGGGTACTTCTTTGTAGTTGAAGACAAATGGATCGTCGTTGATTAACGTTCACCGCCGACTAACGGAACTCCCTTGTTCCGCTCTACCTTGGAGCCCATTCTAGAGCCCCTCCAGTAGGTGCACAGCGGCTAGCGGTAAAGGTAGATTGCATTGCCAGCAAAGACAAGAGATTTGAATGCTAATTTCTGGCTCATTAACCGTCATCAGCCAGTCATACCCAACCCGAAGTGGTGCCCCAACCGAGGCTCGAATCTGCAACCTTTTGATCAGAAGTCTAAGGCCCTAACCATCGAGCGTCGGGCTCGTCGTCCTGCTAGTTTAGATCATTCGCATTTCATGCGATAAGGCACTACGATACTTTTGTCTTTCAGATTGCTGCAGGGCGTTTACATGAGTTAATGGGACCTCCACACGCTAATCCGTTGGATATCTAGCTCGTAGGTATAGCCTAGAAGTCTTTTTGTATGTGAAAAAATTTGAGGTCCAGAAAAAAATATTCTTTTCATCATCCCCGGAAGAGGAAGCAGAAGAATAGACGATTTCTGGGACCAGGGTGTATTTTGACTGACGTTTCAAAAGCGTGCTCGCTTCCATCCTCAGAGCGTGTTGTCTGTACTCCTGTTCACGTCAGGTGAATGTTTCCGACCATAAGGCTTGCTTAATGCCCATATGGCAATTGATTTCACCGATCCATTTCTGTGGCTGCTTGAACTGCTCGTGCCCTCACGGGCGTTTTCATCCTCTTTGTTCGCGGCTGTCGGCCCCGCCTATCTCTCTCCGCCCGACCTATTGCTCCGTTCTGAGCCGATATTATCCATCTGCGGAGCGCTTGGTAGGTGGGATGGTCAATGGTTCTGCTTAGTGTGCCAGTCGATTAACTGTTTGTCCTTTCCATCGTCTAAAATGTGTCCATCGCATGCTGCCCATTTAAAAAGGGTAAGTGAATGTGCTGGTCGCTTAATGGCAGGAACTACAAGCAAGCGTGTTTGAAGGTGAGGTATTTCTTACGTTGCTGATCAGTCTGAAAACTAAATTGGGCAACAGTAGCTTATGTAGTCCCCCTCAATAATCTATACTTCCAGCATGTTTTCCTACGAAAACGGTAGTTATAAGGTTTTATGAGTCGCAAATCAGCATACACAGTGGAATATACGTTAATGACTGCCATATGCATTTTTATTGATTATTTAGAAGTGTTGTTGAATTATATCTGTATATTTTTATAATCTGTATGATCTTTTAACGTATTGTGGAAAAACCTGATTATTAAATTGGAGGGGTCTTGAAATTTCCGAAAAATACAAATGGTAGTTAGGAGATCGTCTACTTCAACTTATCGGAGGTCTAACTTATAGTTCTGGAGTTAAATTAGTATAGTCTGCGGCGCGAAACGCCGCCCACACCTTCAATTAACATGCGGAATAACTTACTCCCAGCGGCCGCAGGAAACAACTCCAACTACATTTTTTCACCTTAAATTTACTTCGAAAAGTTTCCTTCTCTCCCTATCCTACTTCCCCGATACCCAAAACCGTATAACCAACGTTTTCCTAGGAAAAAATGCTGGGCCTAGGGGTATATGAGGGGGACTACATAAACTACTTTTGCCCTAAATTTTGAAGCAGCTTAACAGCCTTTGTTTCTTTCCATTAAATTTGGGCTATTTTTAATACGTAGAGGGGTGGTTGTTTTTTTTTCAGCCTCGCTGCCTGTCTTTTGCATAAATCGTAAGCGAGGAACGACCCTTGGCATTCTTTTTTCTCCGAAGCTTATGTATAGGTCCTCCGTGGTCGACCGCTGGCGGGCTCATATGATTTCAATACAAGCAAACATGTGAGTCACAGGTTTTAATTGAAAACAAGTAGATGCAATCACTGAGACAAGAATTTTATTCGCCTCACGTTTCTAAATCCGTTGTGGCTCCTTCATCAGAGACATTGGCCAAAACAAGTCACCACTTGGGGAACGCACACATCAACGCGTCCTCTAACGACAGCGCTAGGGTACCAGATGGCCGAGCGATCATCACGTGCAATTCCACCACATGTGATGAATATTCAGCAGGTCACAGCCCGCACGCCAGCCATCAAGCAATTAGCACACAAGCGGACAATCACCCTCGATATGGCAGTTGTTGAGCGTCGTAAGTGCGTAGTAGAATAGTGACTGTATCCTATAAATACAGCAGTTCCTTGTGCATATATTACCCGTTTCCGATCTTATCCGTTTCTGCTGATGTCTCTGATGAAGAATCCACGACGAATTTCGAGAGGCCAGTTGAGCAAAATTCTTGTCCCAGCGATCACATCTACTTTTTATGATTCTTGTACTGTTTGCGGCCCTCTAAGTTTCCGCCATATCGATGCGCTTGTAAGGCTTCTTCTCACAACCTACTCGGTTGCCGTTGTAAGGGGCAAATGTATATCGCACTTTTGGAGAGCTTGGTAAGCAGAATTGCCCTGTCGGGTGCGTGAGCTCCAAGCTAGCTATTTTGTTGTGTGTGAAATTGTATTGTGGTGTGTATAGGGGACAGATCCTGTATGTGGTCCGCGCGGACAAGCCCTCTAGTTCAGTCAACTTCAGCGATTCCTCTCCGCATCCAAAAACTAACCGATTCAGACAGTGGGCTGGCGTCGGAGAAAGAGAAGAGGCAGTGAGGTCCACTGCCTGATCTCCTATTCCTTGCTATAAACAGTCTGACGTGCTCGAATCTACAGGGTGTCCCAAAAAATGCATACACATTTTACCTATTTTTAAAATTGGTGTTTATTCAATAAATGTAGATATATTTACAAGTATCATTTTTTCACTGAATGTTCTCAAGTTGACGTCCATTTTGATCATGACATAGCTGTCAACGCGAAACAATGGAATCGCACATGCCATGAAGCAATTTCCTTGGTATGCGGGAGCATTCATTTTCAGTGGCTTTTCTCAATTCAGCCTCTGTTGCGATAATCAAAATGCAGTGAAAGAACAATTAAAGGGTACTTTCAAATATTTTTACCTTTATGAAATAATAAAATTATGATAAACACCAAGTTAACAATTACTTAAAATGTGTATACAATTTTTTTGGACATCCTGTATTACGGTGCACTAAAAGCCGTACCTTATATAGCTGACAGCTGATGGGATAACTCAGCCCCCCTCCACTCAGGACGGAGACTAATGCAGCACCTTCTTAAGGTGGTTTTTATAGCAGTCCCACTCAGTTGGAATCCAAAGCATCTCACCACTCAGTTGTGGCCAACCCTGGACTTTGTGGGTAGACCAGGGTCGTAGTCGCACACGTAGGAGCAAGTTCACACCACAGCAGTCACCTTTGCTCGATTTCGTCTCCCGTCTACTTGGTTCTAGCGTGGATGCCGGGCCAACTGAAAGAGGAGGAGAGAAGGCAGTTGATACAACGCCATTCTATTATCGCTATAAATGAACTCAAGATGAACGCAAGATCCCGTCCTGGAGCCTCCTCTACTGTGGCGCTCACGTTTGACTTCGTCGACAATGGTTAGACTGTCATAAAATTACCGATCGTAGAAAAGCGTTCGACCCTCAGTCTGATCAGGCTGAGGACCATCGCTTCCCCAAGGTCGAAACGTTGTACTGGCCATATAACAGAAACAGTTTATTCTCTCAGTAGAATACAAACTGGCGCTTGTGCAGTCTTATGGCAAGCTTTTTCCCGTCTAACCAGAATACCCAACACTAAAAATGTCCTGTTATCGCTATTTGCTGTTTTAATTTAATTATTTGCTGCCAGATGATTGATTCCGGTTTATGGGCTACATTAATTCCAAATGGGTACACTATCCGAAATCCCCTTTGCATGCCAGAACCTCGGGTACTCAACACTCGGTCGCTCAGGCACCTCATTATGAAGCACTTTGACTATTTGCAGGCTGCGTCCAGACGGTTCAGCTAATTCAACTTCCCTTACTCCCACAATCCCTGCAAAGTGTTCAAACCTGTTGAAGGAGATCTATGAAACGACTGAGCTTGTGAATATTAGAATGATTAGGTTTCCATTGAAAAATAATGCTGGTATTTGTTGCCTTATGTTATATGTAGTCCTCATCTTCCTGTCTGTCGATTGCTGTTTTCTCCTTCCATTTTAAATGAGTGTTGGGAATGACTGAAGCTACATATATCTCTTTTTTATTGCCATACACGTATCGTTTACATATCTGATTTTCGGGCAGAAGCTCTAAGCCACTCATCCAGGCCCCTGTCGAATCGCTTCAACAAGCAGCAAAGGCAGGGAGAGCTAATCGGTTTTCCATTTTTTCCTACCAATAAGGCCATTGAAGGTCAAGAAAGTCCTACAGTGCAGTTCACCTGAGCTTATAATAAAATCCACCATACTTCACCAGACAAATGTCTAAATAATGTTGATAGCCAGGCCGTGCATCAGAAATTGCTCACTAATTTCAATGGAGACGATAACAAGTATCTGTTAATATGCTTTTGGTAGGTCCTGGAAGTCTGCTATCGAGGCATCCGTGCGATGAGCGACTCCATGTACTGAACTATATTTTTATCAACATACAAATTCCACATCCCAAATTCCACATTTCCATAGTCAGCGTGATGGATAATGGTACGATGGATTTAATTTGAACTACGCAATCCAGATATCAGAGCGAACTCTAAAAGGTTTGCACCGGAAAATTACTCCGAGTTCATACGTGACTTCAGCACTTCTTCAAACTTTCATCATACACGTTCAGGACTGTTGTCTTGTACCAGGAGATTTCTTCGAGTTAGCAACGACAATGAAGTTAAGGGGTCATCCTCTCAAATTACGTGTGACTGGGGCCAGGCTGGACGCTCGGAGGCACTTAATCCTCAAAAGGGTGGTCGAATTGGGGAATGCGCTTCCTCGGGATGTCGTTATGTCGGAATTCCTCGAGGTATTAAAGCAAAATTTGGATTGATATACCAATGTGCGCTCTTAATATGAACTGACCGCCGCGAAAACTTACAATAATAATGCGACTTTCAGTATTTTAGCTGAATCATTTTTATAGCATACGATTTTAGGAGTGTTCCGCTCCAAGCGTTGTGTCTACTAACGGTGAATCGTAATAACTACTTCTACCTATACATATAGCAATATTTCAGTAATACGCATGTATGCTATTTCATAACGCTCTCCAACCAATAGTCACACGCGAAGGTCTCCTTGGTTTACCATATTTGGTTATCTGCGTACCGTGATGACCCCGTCAGTGACCACATCAGCCGAACCCGGTGGCCTCAACACTCACCCTTGTTTCGACCCGCAGCGGACTGTCGACGATCTGGGCGGATGTTTCTACTTTTCCAGTCTTGTCGGCGGACTCTGCAATCAGCAAGGAAAAATCAGGCCGCACCTTCTGCGCTCGGTGATGATCCTCGGGACCTTTGCAATGCCCGCAGTCGGATCCTCCCCCCCAAGATTGGACTTTTTTTCTTTTTTCTCCTAAATCCCACAGCCCCCTCCCCCACACAAGAGTGACAGTTTTTTCTCCTCAAAAAATCTTAAGGAGTTTTTTCACTGTCTGCTCCTTTTTTTCCACTTCATAACTCAAGGTAATCGGCCTCGCCAACAATCCGAGATACAGTTTTTCTGCTACCACGACATACATGTACAAATGGGGAACTCAATAACTGGATATTGATACCATACGAGAGCACACATAATGCAATCTATAAAAACCAAGATTTGTGTTTGTTGCTAATCCACGAATAGAATCCCTTAAATTTCCCTCTGTTGAATTCTGAGACTGAAGAATGCATTTTGTGACACGCCTCTAGTTGTTCGATGCTTTGGCGCTTGTCAAGTAGTTTTCAAGATGAAGCCTCAATGTTTTATCAGAATAAACCTCATCATCTATTTGAATTATCCAGGTATGACCATATATCTATTAACAAAGTATATCACAGCGTTGTTGGATATCATTTTACTATCTCTAGTCTTTGCATTAGGATGTCCTTGGTCCCGTATCAGGAGTAACAGCCTAACTTAGTATGTCCTATACGAATCCAAGATGACATATAAATAAAGCTCCTGGTCTAACAAAGTCTTCCACATGCCTAGCCCCTGAACATCCACGTCGTTTAAAACCATTAGAGTACGGGTGATCGTATGATTTAGTACGATCAGGATAACAGTGAAGAAGCCTGTCTCTGTGCAGTTCGCAAAAATACCCAGGAATTATTATAACCCAGGATTTATTATTTATTTATTTATTATTTATATCTGTTTCAAGGCGATACCACGCACCTGAAGGATGGCCACGAAATCTTCTTCGCATTTTTCCTAAGAGGAAGAAGCTGGAGCTTATAAAAGGCTCTTCAGTAAGATTCGTACGATTGCGCATTCACTTGGTCATTACAAGGCTTCACAGTCATTTGACAGCTCTTCTTTACCAAATCCTTTATTGATTATTTTCGTTGCTCACGTCCCTTTATTCTTAATATTTTCTCAGAAAGGACGATTCTTAACGTTTTTATATCCAGTGCCCCACCCCTGCTACTGTTCCTAATGAGGATGGTGATGATGGTGATGGAAATGAGAAGAAGTATGATTGGGGCTGCCGCCAGCCTCGATTTAAGGCAATCTCGTTCGTATACTTTTTTAACATACACAAAGAAAATGCCCAGAGGAAGAGAAAAAGAATTAGGACTTTCCAAACTAAGCATTCGGGTGAAATGCCTCTGTCCCGCATTTCCTCCCCAGTGAAGGAGAGGAAGAAGAAGGAAGGCAAGGGAGTGCAGATGAGCAGATGGGATTTTTTTCTGCTTCGCCTACTACAACATGTAAAACATACATACCAAATAATGTTTTTTGCCACGCCTGAAACTGGTAAAAATAGAAGAGAGGAAGGCCTTCTGACGTAGCTGAAGTAGTGTACCCGACGTTATTGCTGTCTGGCCGATGGGACAAGATGGATCGTAAAGGCTATAAGCATGACATGACGTGGGCTAAGATCCTCGAAAATTGTCTATGGGGAAGTGCAGGAGGTCTGCGCATACATCCTCCCTTGTGCAGCACTATAGGGTGAACGCGAAAGAGCTGAAATAAAATTGGGCGCCGAAACAGGCTGAAGTGTAGGCGATAACAGTCAGCTGTTGGGGGCGGTGCTTTGAATAAGGTACCGGCTATCGCGCCGGTACGCAATTGTGTGCCATTTTGCGCGGGCAGTTGACTGGTCAGGTTGTGTATCCGGTCCTTTGCTGTGATTGGTCTGAGATGATTGAAACTGGACAAATATTTTACATGTGACCGGGGGAAAACACAGCTACTTGACACACTGCGAATATCTACAGTGACACAGAACAGAACTAAGGGGGAGATGGGGAAGTTAACTGATACTGACAGGATCCGCTTATGGGTAATATTTAAGTGGTTTTTTTGGAGAAACTGAACTGAGCTAAGAGATCAGGAAGACTCATGGTCTATCTTGTAGATTTCGGAGTTGTTCTTCGTTGCCATCCATCTTTAATCTCCTTCTTGGTGTAATTTATTTGTATGGATCGGTCACCGTCAGAGGAACTGAAAATAGACAAATAAATAAATACCGATAACGTAAGCTCTCTGTACGAAGTCTAGTATAACACACCAGTTCGCGTGGGAACTCACCGTCAGTGAATTTCCTTGCAACGAGCTTCAGTATTTCGTCTATAAATATCACCGGCATGGAAAACTTGGTCACCACCCACCATTCCTCGACTGAGAGGGGAGTTAATTGGAAGACGTTCTGAAAGGAGTAAGCAGGTGGGTCTATAAACACATCCTAGGAAATGGCCTCAAATAAGACTGTTAGGCGTGAGCCTTTTGAATGCAATACGCATAAATATAAGTACTACTCTTTATAAGCTAGTAGTCATGTTTAATTAGTATTTAGACTTCACAGCAACTGTTGTCTTCACCGGCAACATGTAATCGATGTACTTTAAAAAAATTTGTATCCGTATACCTCCTATCATCCTGAGAAAAATACAGAGTTCAAAGGAGTTCGACTATCTTAACCTCAATAAACTGATGCTAAAACTGAAGTTAAAACTGGAATTGAGGGTCTGTCGTAGAGAACTCACCGCCAGGAAATCAATCTCGAGGATCATAAAGTGCAGGCCAAGGCTCATGACCATAGCAGCCACCAGCCAGAGATTTACCCACGGTGGCATGACCATAAGTGACTGGTTTTCAGAAAGACTGTAAAATTAAGTTCAAGGAGTCAATAAATGGTTCACATTGTGTTAAAAATGGCAAATTTTCGGATTACTCATATGTCAAGCAGCCAGAATTATTAGCGTGCAAATTTACTCAAACCACAACAAAGAATACACCAAAAAGAGAGAACTAGGCATCTCACATGCTTTTTCCCGCGGTTAAATGTAATAATTCGGAAGAATGGGTTCACTTTTTTTGACTATTCTACAATCGCCCGTGAAAATTTTAGTCTGAACTCCGTACGAGAATGGGGGAGAGTTTACTTATTCTGGTGGTAATTACACCACGGAGCGCAACCAGTTATACTACTGGTATAACGTTAAATTGGGAATTGCCACCTTATATACGTAAGTAGATAGATAAATATAAACTGTTATCTACATGCTGGAACAATTTCTCACGGACTCGTACATCTCCTTATCCCTGATCATTGGTGACAAATATTTCACGATATATTTGCGCTATTTGCGGTTTATTTAATAAGTATTAATGCCGGTTTCTTCTAAGCGAAAGTATTCGTAGAGAATAAAATAAAAACTTCAATTCACATTTCGCATTTAAGGAGGCGTTTCATTGAATATTCACAGGCTTGGCAAGCGTTCGTAAGAAACCTGCTAACCACCCCGGATTTTGCGTAAGCACTTTAATAATAAGAGACAGTATTTCCACGAGGTTTCTCGCCAACTGCTGGGAAAGCGGAATGCGAATAGTTGTACCGAACATCGATAGTAACTTGGTGATATATAGTATATCCGTCAACCTTTTTGCCCTACGAAGATAATGTTTTCGGTTTTATGAATTCTGGATTTCGGCGACTGCTGTATGCTGCACGCGTTGTGCATCAGGTGAAGTCGTTAAAGGTCCAAATAGAGAAGAAAAAGACGCAATTACTTCCTGGGAATTGCATATTCGCTTGCATTGGCAAGGTCCAAATAGTCAAGTGTCCAGCAGGATGGAATCTTATTATCGAAGCTGTACACCGGAAGCTGCGCAACAGAGCGTTCAATATTCTGGTCCTAAAAGCCATATCGTATTTCATGGCATCGAATGTACGGTATATTTGTGAATACCCAATAAATGACTTGCACTACAGAGATCAGCACACCGACAAAACTGCAACCTTGTCAGCAAAACTGTGCTGTGCTACAATGGTGCTATTTTTATTTCTCTATCTTGTTTTCTGAAGTTGAAATTTGGTGATCAGAAAGCTCAACAATCTGACAAGTACGCTTTTTGTTTTCTGAAGCATAAATGTACGATCGCACACCTTTGGGCTTATCGTAAACTCCTTTTTAGATGGCCTTCTGGCCACTTTTTAATGGAATAACGGCAGTAGCATAGTTTATGCGTGAGAAACATCTGCAACGCATAGCTCCAGACGTCTTAAGTTGACCACTTTTGGTTGCTTGTATATCTCCTTCAAAAACTACTGTGCAAAACATTTTGCACCAAATCCATCTACTACTAGTGGCCATTATACCTGACATAGCATGTTTCTACCATCTTGGCACATAGGCCCTGAGCGGTAACTGAGATCCTTGGGATGGCTCAGTGATTGATTTTTTCAATTCCTTCGGCTTACCCCTTATATGCCCTTGAAGATTATGCTTCGTTTTCTCTGCTATACATATGCATATAAATTAGAAGAAAGAGAAGCGTAGTAAAACTGTTTTACATGTGCGTTTTAAACTGGTAACATGGGCCATACAAGTCGGAAACCTGGGACCAGGATAAATGAACATAAAGTGGCCATCCGAAGAAGTGATCCATTGTCTATCGTGTTTGCGCACGCCTTTTATTGTAACCATCGCTTCAGTTGGGACGGAACTTATTTGGTCGCTACGGCCAACACAAAGCAGGCACGAGAATTTATCGATGCTTGGAACTCCAGCATAAACGGCGTCAACAGGCACATGGACCTTGATTTACATTCCAAAAGTTTGGCCTACTAACTTGCACCCAGCGTGAAACAATAACGGTCTATCTGTGCTCGGCTATGTAGAAATTCACTGATTCTGCATCTTCCCGGTCACGTGGCTGACAGTCTAAACGTTCATACTCCTCTTCCTTACAGCACCTATCGCAGCATGATCAGCATTACCCTAACCCACCCCTGTTCGATGTAACCTCTGCCCCCAAACCCTTTTGGCGCGATAATCCCACAGCTTCCACTTCTCACTTCGTCTGCCGACGGGTTGCTGCAACCAGCTTGAAAATTCACGAGTAAAACTCAAGCTTTCGACCAGAAACTTTCATCGTTTTTTTCATCTCGGAACACCTACTTACTCAGTTGTGCGGGCTCTTCAATTGGAGCCATCAGTTTTTTCTTCCTTCTGTTCGCATATAAATGTCCGTGCATGAATGTCGGTTGGCCTGCTTCGCCAACTATAAACCGATTTGTATCCCTCTTTGTTTATTTGGAGTAAAATGAGGTCACAAAGCTAGCACTCTTTTTAAGCCAGTCCAATTCGGCCTATGTTTGACAACATCTTCTAGGGCACTTATCCAAAATGTCAACAATTGCAGTTATCTGCGATTATCGATTGCTTTTGTTGGCCCGGTGCTGTGAGTTTGTGCGCCTAATTTGATGCTTTTCGAATCGAGGAAGTTTTTGCCGAAAATTTTGAAATGATATTTCCAAAACAAAACATATCCCTCTCTTTTTCATTCGAAATTTATGCACATTTATCAAAATGCGGGTGGCATGCAGAAAGAGGAAAAAACTAGACTAAACACACGTGCACATGCTTGTAAACTGCAGGTCTGAGTAGGCCGCCATGTCTCCCTATATCTGTGCACAAGCATCTTTGACGTGTGCACGATGGTGGGACAGACCAAAACGAGTGGCTTCACTTGGCAGGAAGAGCGTTTTGCTTTCGGCTCACTGCGTGTTGGTGTTTGTGTATGCGAGCGTGTGCATCTGTGTGTGAGCCCAGAGGGCACACAGATGCACACACGAGCAAGACACGCGTGGCCTGGGCACATTTTCAGCTAACCAAAGGGGCACTTCGTGTGTTGTACTACCGGGGTTGGTTCAGAAGGTGGGTACCACCTGCCTGCTTCTGTGAAGCTTGCGTTTCGTTTCGACTTTGGCAGCCTCATCAGACGGCAGTTTAGCAAGCAAAGGGCTCCGTGGGTAATGTCGCTCAGGTGAACAGCATGGTAAGTGTGCAGATAGGATTGCCGCCTCTAGGCGCTGCTTTCTTTTTCCCTATTCTGCCAGTAGGGCAGTCCTAAAAGGTCCCAAGCGCCTCTTTCACAGGCAGAGGGGGAGTGGGTGGAGAGTAATAATATGTTACTTATTAAGCTGGCCACACTACCTTAGGAGCCCCATGGTTCACTGAAAACATGCCAGAACTGTTTTTTGTTTCAGAAAAGCAAAAAATGATCTTCCTGCCAAATGCATGCAGACCAAAACAGTCCATCCAGCTTCTTTCGTTCGTTCCTCCTATTCTGTCAGATGCCTTATTCACACAAAAACCAATTTTTCCTTCAGCTACTGCGACAGTTTACCTGGTGCTAAGAAAACTCTGGTCTCCGCTAGGCTTGTGGCAGTCAATTGCCGTCTTACTGCATGTCCAGGCCAAGCTGGTGAACTGTATTAGCGCTGAAACCATTGATGGGACTGCTAACGGAACGAAAGAAGCTGGGAAGGACTTGCCCGTCAAGGTCCTCTGCAAAAGGCGACCTACTCACCTGTTCATCGCGTTCAGCATCTCAACGAGCACAAGCACGGAGAGTGCCATTGTCATGGGCTTCGGATGCACGAAGATGGAACAATCGACACCCTTGAAGCGGCTTTCTTGGGCGAGACACTGCGACTGGTGCGTCTACGCGAGCGATAGGGCAAAATAAGAGGGGAGTAATTACAAGCATAGAGAAGGGATTAAGCGGCAGATACGGGCTGGACTGGCGTGTCTGGAGTCCCCCTGGGAGGCAGTGCAAGCAATACGGCGACTTGGGCAAGTTACAGTACCTGTTCATGGCGTTTAGCATCTCAACCAATACGAGCACTGAGAGAGCCAGTGTCATTGGCTTGGGATTTTCGAAGATCCGGCAGTCGATGCCGTGGAAGTTTTCGTGCTCAGCCAGGCACTGCATATGGTGGGTCTGTTTTCAATGTAACGAGAGAATGGTCGGGTTTACAGATGTTCACAGTCAGCCGGTTAAAGGCAATCTACTGAGTCGATAGCAGTAGTGAAGATGATGGACCAGAAGATAGCGTAAAAGAGGGGCTAGGTAATAGAACCCACAAAAACGGCCATAACTGGTAATGTAGTGCCTGAATTTCTAACTGGTTTGATCAGAAATAACCAGACCGAAGGCAAATGTAGTGTGCAGGTTACTACTGAGCGAAGTTGTGGATACATGAGTAAGCCCCAAGCTTTCAAACATAATAAGTTGTTGATTGTAATATGATAGAGTTCGAAGTTTTCTTAACCTGAAATTGGTTTTACAGATTTACAGAGGTAAACAGTGAATAAGCTTCAAAGCCACATTTTATTCAGAAAAATTCGAAAGACAAGAACTGCAGCAAATTTAACTGCACATCAACCAGGTGAGAATGCTGAGCGTGGACAACTCTTCGCTCGTCCAAATGGGGTTTGCATAATTTGGCCGAAGAAAGCAAATCAGGCGATAAAAACTTAGGAGTGCATGTTGGTAGCATCCCCAACTATTCCTGAACCAACCCATTGCAGTCTGCTGCATGAGCGAGCAGCAATTTGGTAGATGGCAGAACAAAGAACGCATTTTGCATCATAAAGTGTCATCTACCTTCCCTCATGTTATTGGCCCGTCGAAAGCGCGGCATCAGACCCCATAGTGCGCTGACTACTGTGTCTACTAGAGCTGACGCAGTGCGACTATAGCCTGGTTATAAATGAAAAAACTCAGTAGAAATTCTTGGATCTAATACCTGTCGGATAATGAGGAAACATGCGGACGTTGACTTAAAAACAGCGATTTGAGCTCTTCCTTAGTATTGTTCAAAAACAAACAGGACTTTTACAACGATTATGTCGAACCAAAACAAATTAATCCAGACTTATAGATCATGTTTTCCTCACCGGAACGAGTTTGTTGGTTTGCTGACGTTTCGGACAGACTTAATCCAGAACTAGTTTATGCATGTAGTTTCACCCTTGACACCTTTGCTCCTTTCGAGACAGCGAGTGAGGTAACTGCTGCGTTCAGGTCTACCTTGTGATCTTTAGGTAAATAAAATAGCATTCTGTGAAAGAGACTTTAGCAGTCATAGATTAACAAAGGAAAACCTCCATCTATCGGAGATGAAACTTAGACCTTTTGTCGAAGCATAGGACAAATATCGTTTAAACTGGATAAATGAAAGAAGACACGACCAGGCGTTTGTCCAAAAGAGTCCGAGAGCACAGGGTAAGGAAAGGGTCAACTTAAGGGTGTAAGCAGTCCCATTCTAGCGCATCTGGTAGACTCTGATCATCGCGTGGATGCCAAAGAGGCCTTCCGAGTGATCTAAAAGGTACACTCTAGCTACTCAAAATTTATTGGACAGCATCTGTTGGCTAAAGCAGGAGCGGCCACCCTCAGGCTTCGCCGACCGGTCCTTTGCGTCCAAAAGAATTTCGTCCCGGCGCCGCAGTTACCATGGTCAAAAGCGGCTAATCCAATAGCCAAAAGCCAGCAGCTTAGCACCTCAACCGATTACCAGTTCCCCCTAACGCTGATCATATTTTGACCCTGTTCGCCCTCCCCCCATTCCCCCTGCCCTGACAACCTTTCCATTTTTTCTAATAACCCGCATAGTCTACTTCATTACCATGTAAATGTAAATGCCTGATGAGAATTAACGAAAACAAATGTATGTTCGCCAATTCATTTTCTGAATTTTTCAATGGAAATTTTCGCAAAATTGAAGACAAGAAAGGCTGAACTCGTACAGACTTGAGATGCAGTCCTCCAATTAAGTTTTAAAAAAATGTAGTTTGCACTAACTCAAAGGAGCATCTTAAACGTGTGAACAGAAGCCAGACTGGGACTTTTGAACGAACCGTGTACCGATTGTGATGGAACACAATACCGTTGGCACCAAATTTATCCTGTATACCATAAAAGTAGAAAGTGACCCACGTTTTTAAGTTCACGTCTACTTCCCAACTGCGCTCTGCTTCCGCCACAGAAGCTCTAAAGCAACCTTTGGCCGGTCTCATTTTACTGCACATTTTTTTTGCCAGAAATTTAAGACACTGTTTTTTTTAAATTCTGCACAAAATTACTACTGCCTACCAGTTGGTAGTAGTTTAGTTGCGGACCCTTGTCATAGGCGATAAACCACCAGGCTGCTGAACCGACAGTGGCACATCCGACGTAGCCGCCAATTGCAAGGTAGCGGAAGAACAGCCAGCCCGATATGAGGGGATCGGAGGTGCTGCGAGGTGGCCTAGTCATGATGTCCAGATCAGGCGGATTGAAGCCCAGAGCTGTGGCCGGAAAGCCGTCCGTCACCAAGTTCACCCAAAGCAGTTGCACAGGGATCAGCGCCTCAGGCAGACCCAGGGCGGCAGTCAAGAAGATACTCACCACTAAAGGAAACGTGCAGAACGCATGCTTCATAAACTTCCTAGACTGCGTGTCTTGTTTGCAAAAAAATGATGGTTCATGTTTCGAATTGAAAAGACTTAAGTATAATTTAGCAGGCCTCATTGATAGATAATCAAGAATTCACGTCTTTTCATCAATCAGAGAATGCTTCCTAGCTATGTTTTGTTTGATAATTTGTTGCCTTCCTACTACTTAAACATCGAATTCAGGAGCCCCTTTTTTCCTTTATTAGAGGACGAGTTGCTTTTCAAGGTTTATGAATTTATGTGTCCAGATCTGTCTGGCTTTAACTATATTCAAACGTCGGACCGGCCGATATTTAATGACCCAAGTAATCAGGCTGGGATTCCAGCCTATCCTCACAGAAGATTGGGTATCCTTGGTTGATGACTGCTAATAAGCTACAAATGATCATCTAGGTCGACCTTGTTCTTGTCAGTGCCCTATTTCTCTGCACATAAGCTTTATGCCTCACTTTTCTCGTCAGTACTCTTCCTAAGTATATATATATATATATATATATATATATATATATATATATCCCGATCATCATCTCCCAAAGAAGGCGAAGAAGAAAACAAGGCACTGTCGTTTACCATGCTGTAATTGTGCTGACGTTTCGGAAATACACTATTTTTCCTCATCAGAGTGGTGGGTTGTGTGCTCCTGCTTGCCGAGAGTTGGAATGCCGCGCAGCCCATCTGGTGTTGTAGTGATGGCTGACGCACGACGTTTGGACTATCGAAGTGGCTCTACAAGCGGTTCCGCTTCCTCACCAAGGATTCTGAATCTACAGTTAAGTCGGCTGAACAGTTTCTGCGGAGCATTAGGCATCTAGAAATAGATTCACACGAGATGACGGTATCGTTTGACGTGGTGTCCCTATTCACCTCTAGTCCAACTGGGCTCGCCGTAAGCACTATTGATGAACTACTCGCCGAAAAGTATGAGGACAAGGACCAACAACTTAAACGACAACACGTCACTGAGCTGTTGGAATTGTACCTCAGAACTTCCTTCAGCTTCAACAACCAGGTTTATGAACAGACGAAGGGAACACCGATGGGCTCCCCCCTGTCGGGACTAATTGCCAAGGCAGTCCTACAGAGGTTAGGACGACTAGTCTTCCGGGCTTACTGCCCGAAATTCTGGACCTGATACGTCGACGAAACCTTCGTCGTAATAAAAAGGAACGATGTTCAGAGCTTTAAGACCTTACTGAATTCTATATTCCCTGACATCCAATTTACGATGGAAGAGGAAGATAACGACCGGTTGCCTTTCCTGGATGTGCATGTCAAGAGGACTTCTGAGGGGAGGATAAAAACTACGGTCTATCGAAAGGCAACGAACACCAAACGCATCCTGCAATTCCAAAGTAACCACCCGATTGGTCACAAACGCAGTTGCATTAGATCTCTATTCCAACACGTTCAAACGCACTTTAGCGATGTGGACGGGAAAAAGGCGGAGGCAAAATACCCCAATTCCCTGTTCATATCTAATGGTTATCCGCGATCCTTCATAGGTGAGTGCCGACGAAGGCCCATCCGAAGTCGACCAGGCGACGAAAAACCAAAGTTCTGGCTAGCGATTCCCTACGTGAAAAATGTTTCGCAGGCGACAGCTCGACTCCTGAACCCTTTCGGAATCGGGGTGGCTCACAAACCCGATTCAACCATCCGGCAGCAGATAATGAGACCTAAGGACCCGCTTCCGGCAACGGAACAATCAGCAGTGGTCTACAGCGTGCCATGCTAAAATTGCTGTGCAAGGTTTGTTGGTGAAACGGGTAAACGCCTCTGCACAAGACTGCATGAAAACCAACTTGCAGTCGATCGCGAGGATAAACTGTCACTGGTATACGGCCACATGGACCGGGAGAAGCATAATTTCGCTTTCGAAAACGCCAAAGTCATCGGCCGATCCAATGAAAAGATGACCAGATTGATGCATGAAAGTTGGGCATCCGTGGGCACAATCAACAGAAATATTTATTTCAATCCAGCCTATCAGGCCCTCCGGACAAGACTCCAATCAGCTCCGACGTGGCCACCGGCGCTAGCGAGCGACTTGAACTTCGTCAACAGTGGTCACCGACGCGGCAGGGGAGGAGAACTAATCGCGACTCAAACGGCCGGCATGAGTAATCAATCCACCGACGAGCCCAAACATGTGAGCTGGGTCCGCGCTTTGAATGCCAACCGGTCCAGCCACCCGAGTATGGAAGGAGAGCCAATAGTAGCCGGCCAAGTGCACACGATATGCACACAGACCTGATGGTGACAACAACAGACGGACAGGCGACGGGGGATGTAGGAGGACGGGCAGAAAGGGCCCTACGCCGCGCACACGACCGGAATGACTCACCTACCCACCGAGGACACCGGACCCGGAACGAGGGCTGATCCGCGCATCCGGCTCAGAGGGGAGGTCGGGCGGTGGTCACACTACCGGGCCGGTTAACTTAGACGCGTTAACGACACGCGGACAGGCAACGGATGACACACACACGTGCGCCAGCCACCCACAATGGAGGTGCCACAGCCAATCCACGGACAGCACGAAGTTCAGCGCTCGTGCGTCAGCCATCGCTACAACACCAGATGGGCTGTGCGGCATTCCAACTCTCGGCAAGCAGGAACAAACAACCCACCACTCTGATGATGGAAAATAGTGTATTTCCGAAACGTCAGCACAATTACAGTGTGGTCCACGACAGCGCCTTGTTTTCTTCTTCGCCTTCTTTGGGGGATGATGATCGGGATATATATATATATATATATATATATATATCTATTCACTCAGGAATGTGCGAACACCGATCGAATAGGCTTCCGAATTAAACAAAGTTCATGTGGTGGTCAGAGGTCCCCAACGGGTGACCGCCTGCTTATGACCCATCTGATAGACACCAGTGGTGGACCAACTGCACTGTCTGTGAGTGCGTTTGTTTGTGTTGTCCGATCAGCTAGTGTTCAGGGTTATGCTTGGCTGATGAAGGCTAATAAGCCCGAAACAGTTCTGCATCAAGTTACCCCCAAATGCTGTTATACCCCCCTTACTGCTATTGTGACTTGGCCGGAATCGGCCTGGCAGGTGGTCACCCGTTGGGGACCTCTGACCACCACATGAACTTTGTTTAGTTCGGAAGCCTATTCGATCGGTGTTCGCACATTTCTGAGTAAATATATATTTATATATTTGCAGCAGGGTGGGGCAATGGAATATATGGGCATGTTGCCTCAGTCTCTTTCAGGCTTATCCTTCTTCCGTTCAGCGAATAAAAACGCGGACTAACAACTGAGCCACGGCGCAGACGGGATCTAGCGAATATTTCATGAGCCTTTCCTCAAACTGAATTTCATAAGGGCTTCGTTCCTTGTCACTCCCTCTCGCTGGAGTTCAGGGTTTATTCAATCAAGAATGGATTGTCAAAAGTATACTGGTTTCCCAAAACAAACAAGTTGGTAACGGTCATGGAGAGGCAATCAACGACAAGGCTAAAGTCAACTAAATTATAATTGCAGGCAGGAGGAACGATATATACATATATAAACTTACTGATACAAAAATGTGAGGTTATGTTAATCATAAATTTTGACATTTTTAGAGCGTACCAAAAAAATGATTTTAGACTGTAATGGTCATTTCGTTATCATCACCTTATCCCCACTAGTAGACGATGAATGTCTGATGGTTATGTATAAATGTGTACAAATCCTTTGTTGACAGAGACTTCAAGAGCCCTAGCAAAACGCAAAACCGTTTCATTCTGCAGTGCTATCACTTGCTGCTAAATAAACGACCAGTCAACATCAAGCTGCCACACAAACTGCTATGCACAAGGATTATATATGAATCAGAAGTCACAATCTCATTCTAGAGCAGGGTATATCGACAGCTAGGAAAACACACCTTCACCGACGTTCGAAGAAATCAAGTAGCGGATGAATTGTTTCATGTTGCTGTAGATAGCTCTGCCTTCTTCAACCGCAGCGACAATGGTGGAGAAGTTGTCATCAGCGAGGACCATCTCAGAGGCAGATTTAGCCACAGCCGTACCACTGCCCATGGCAATACCAATTTCAGCCTTTTTCAGTGCTGGTGCATCGTTGACACCATCACCAGTCTAGTAAAATAAACAGAGTAGTTCCAATGAGAGCAATGATGGCAGTCAAGCCTAAGTAAAATGCAATGATTTGCGTCCAAAATACCAACAAATCTGACAAATATCAGTCAGATAACACGAAACGTACGAAAGAAACCTAAATTTTCGCATACAAATCTGACTCAGAACATCCAACTGCACCTTAAATAGGAAAAACTAGATGCCGCGCAGAAGTTACGGTCCTTACTATGCGCTGGGATATCAATCGAATAAAAAAACTCAAGCGCACGTTGTCGCGGGCAATTCGAAGCCCCTTTCACGTAGTGAGCCTCAGTGTACAAACAGTCCACATTGACTGATTTTATGGCTGGCAATTAGAGAAAGAGTGTTGGTGTCTTCACAGGCCTAAATGTTTCTACGACCCACTAAAGCATAAAACACTTTAAATGTACTTTGATGTTCTACTAAAATTGAGTGTTCGCACAATCGTAGTTCAAAGCTTATTTGCCCTTGAATGTCAAGGCTCGTGTCATAAACATTTATCTCCACGCCTAAACTTGAATGCGTGCTTATCCTGCGCAGATGCTAACCTACCTGGATTCGAGATGTTCAGTTAGAAGCATATTTCTCTCTAACTTCTTGGCGGCATTTTTTCGGGCTGCTCTACATAATAAGAATCAGCAAGGTGCCTATTAAAAATTTTACTTAAAGACTTGCAATAAATCCAGTCCAGTTTACATACTTGCCTGCTATTCAGAGGTCATGGTTTTAATATAAAAACAGTTAGAGCTACTGCAAACAGTTGGCCGACTGAGCCCTATACAGCTTAAGTATGCTTTTTCTGATATAGACCAGTATTTGTGTCATCTATAAAATGGGCCTAAAATGCTCTGCCTTGCGCACTCAGCTACGGTCTTACCATGGCTGATACTTCACCGTCGGCTTGGAGGAACTCGACGATCTTGCTTTTATGCGCTGGTTCCACTCGAGCAAACAGTCGAGCCCGGCGGCAGGCTTCACGCTTCTCTTCGATTGGCAAGTCGTCGAACTCTCGTCCGGTGAAAGATTTGCCCATGGTCGACTCCTCCTCCCCGAAGATGCCAATTCTGCGGCAAATTGCCTCTGCGGTGGCCTTGTTGTCACCAGTGATGACAATGACGCGGATACCTGCGTGGCGACATTTGACAATACTGTCAAAGACTTCTGTTCTCGGAGGGTCCAACATGCCAACGACACCAACGAAGGTGAGGTTGCTCTGGAAAACAGAAATTATATGAAAGTAATGTTAATAAAGTACAAGTCTCGTGTATGCTTATATCTTTACTAATCCGATCCAAAGCGTGTCACATATTTACCTCGTATATTTTGAACTTTGAAGTGTCGTCAAGGTCCATCTGTTCTCTCGGCACAGGCACGTCGCAGGTGGCCAAAGCCAGGCAGCGGAGAGTGTCACGACCGGTTCCGTAGGCAGACACGTTCTTCATAATTTCGGCCTTGAGGGCGGGCGACATTGGGACTTTCTTGGAGCCAACACGCACAAATGTGCAGCGATCAATTACGCCCTCCGGGGCACCTTTCACAAACATGCGCGCACCAGGTCCACTGCCTGAGCTGACGCCGCCTACGGGATAAGCGTTCCTGGATCCCGATTTTGGAGTCAGATAGACGGACATTGATTTTCGGTCTCGGGAGAACTCCAGCGTGAAGAGTTTATTCCACATGTTCTGTAATGATGGTTACATATAGGTTGATGTAGCGGTTTAAAGAATTAAGGAAATGTGACTGAATAGTTCAATCCGGTGACATTCTCGTTTCGATCTCATTACGCTCATTTCGCATAACTACATGCTTATTTCTTAATAGTAAGCATGTTTTTTTCACTAAAAAGATACGACACAGCCCATCCTATTTGTACATTCCACACGGACTTCTTTAACGTCCTGCGGTTTTTTATGTTTATTAGTTTTATTTTAGTTTTGATTGAATTTTGGTTCACCTTGATTGTTAGTTTAGTTTGTTCTTAAATTGTTTAGTTTTAGTATATTGTACGTTACCTCTTTGGCTCATGGTACTAGACTATCATTCCAATTGCATTCGAACCGTTTGTTAATTTTTAAAAGGGGAAAAACGTCTATCATTCATGGTTCTACTTTGATCTCGAATATTAGATAAAGATTAGATAAACAAAATTGTATCCAATTCGTGGGTACTTTTTCACATTTCTCATATTCTACTGGTTGTATTTTCATATTTATTATCGCGCGCGCCAAACATTAGGTTATTTAAATAATCATTCCTTCAACCTTCTAATTTTATACGCTCTATTTTTAAGTATTTTTTCTTTTCCTTGATATGCTCCGTCCATTTAATTTCTTTTACGGCTGAGCACGTATTAGAGGTTGCTGGGTGTTTCACTTGCTACAGTGAGCACGAAACCAGACTGTTACCGTCAATACCTTTCAATGATAATTACTGCACACACACACAAAAACATATCAACGTACTTTAATAGAAAGATTGCAGATCATGCCCATTTCCTTCTTTGTCAATCCGCTCTTGTTGTCATTGTAGACGTTCATCTTTTCAACAAAAACGCACAGTGCCGTTTCTGTTGCCTCACCAACTTTCTCATAGAGACCCTTCGATTCGTTATAATCGACAGCGGAGTCATTACACATGGCGCATATGTTTGCAAGTTCAATGAGGCCTTCATACTCGCCACACTTTACTCGTTGGCCATTCAGGAAGCTGTTAAAGTTAAGGGGTAGAAGGTTACTCTGGGGAAGCAGTCTGATGATATTTTCAAGAAAGCAAGTAACTTCACCTACAAAGCAAATCGTTTCGAAAGGGCTGACTAGCGAGTGAACTTACACTTCTCCCTCGGGCGCATACTTTGAGCCGGTTATTTCAAATTGGTGGGTAGCAATGTTGTTTTCCTCGGCGTGAGAGAACACAAAGGCTCGGCAGACACTCATCTGGTTGGTCGTCAGTGTGCCAGTTTTATCCGAACAAATGACGCTGGTGCAGCCCAAGGTCTCTACCGAAGGCAGGGATCTGACAATGGCGTTTTTGGCTGCCATCCTCCTAGTGCCCAGGGCCAGACAGGTAGTAATGACGGCAGGCAAACCCTCGGGAATTGCGGCGACTGCCAAGGCGACGGCGATTTTGAAGTAGTAGATGGCACCACGAATCCAGGATCCGCCATGGGCAGGGTCGTTGAAGTGGCCGATATTGATGGCCCATACAGCAATACAGATGATGGAAATAACCTATGGGCAAAATGAAATGGCCTTAAGTAATGTGTCCGAGAACTATACTATCGCGGTATACGAGCGAGCAGTTGAAAATTCTTTTACTAACTGAGGATTTCCTGTAACCAACGTTTACTAGCAATAGTGCTCTTCATATTTGTACATTAGGGGAACTATCTCGTGAAATGCAATGCATTTTTGCTTTAAAACGAAGTACTTAGGAAGAGTTGCCTTAATAATTATCGTGCATAATGATTACAAGACATTTTGGTCATCTAAGTTTATTGGCTTTTGAAGGCACTCCTTTTAGGCAGCCTGCAAAAGCTACGTTCCGTGGAAAACTACTTCATTAGTAGTATGAATCATCCCAATTATTTTCGCTGCCCTTATAAATTCAAATATATATTGAATAAATCACCCATGAAAATATTCTTTCTTTCTGCTCATTTGATAGAAACTTACGTCTTCTTTAAAATTTTTACTAGAAGGAAACGTTTTATGTTTAAATCAGCTCTCTAATTTCCGAATAATGTTGCAGACATACTTTTGTTAGGCATCCATTCGGAATTTCTAAACTACAGGCTACATACTTTCAGTGTAAAGATATTCATACAGTTCTAGAAGTTATTAGGATTTCATGTAGGGTTTATCGAAGTTTGCAAATAATGAGGACCATGAAATTCAGTTAAAAATTAAGACTTCTGAATAGAATGTTACGATGATGTATGAATAGATAGTTCACGACCATAAAAGATCTCATGATTACAAACCTTTTTAAAGTGAAAATTACCTCTTCGAATAGAATGCGTTTTTATGAAAGAGGTGATTTACCGGCAAGTTAGTAAAATCAAGAAGTTTTTATGCATATTCTCTGTACTATATGTTCTAAGTGCCAAGTGTTGTGAAAATCAGTGGGAGAGTTCACATCAGACCGTCAATTTTGCAGGATGTCCTAAAGAAGCCCGTTCAGGAATGCATAACCTGAGGTGACTGAAATGCAATGTGATTATACTTCCCGATACGTTTTTGTTTCTAATCGAAAATACCTTTTAGGGCTTCTTTTATAATTTCATGAGCTAACGCATCTAGTATTTGTGCCAGTTCTATTACTTATACTGAAATCACCACAGGACTGAAGACTGTGTTTCTGATAAGTGTCTGTCACTATGAAAAGATTCAATTTTTCTTAGTCCTATATGTTGGTAATTCATCCGATATGGTCGCAAACATGTGTCATTGGGTTCTTATTTGTATTTTATATTGTTGTACGTTAAAAAGTGAAATAATGCCGGCTCAGAGTGGGTTTCCTGACAATATTTGAAAGAAATAACAGCGGTTATCGGCCCCGAGAAGTATTATTCTTCTAAACAAGAAATTTAAGTTGAAATATATTCATAACGAAACAGATCGCCAAAAGGCTAGACCTTTACAGAACGCTGCTGCATTAAAGTAACTCTCCTGAAAAATGTCTTTGCCTAAAAAGTAGCATCCTGCAAATCATTCGTAATGTTACTTAGAGTGCATACTAATATCATGTCAAACAGAGAAAGGTTCTCCCACCAAAAAAGTCCATTCGCTGCTGAATATAACTAACTTTGGAGAGTTGTTGACCGAATTCATCCAGTTTCTGCTGCAACGGGGTCCTGTCCTGTTCCGTATCCATCATCTGGTTTCGAATTTTGCCGATTTCGGTGCTCAGGCCCGTACCAATGACCACGCCCCTGCATTTCCCTGAGGCGATATTCGTGCCACTGAAGAGGATGTTCTTTTTGTCCTGGTTCACCGCTCTGGGGTCTGGCACCTCCTCAGTCATCTTGGAGACGGAGACGGATTCACCGGTCAGAATAGACTGATCGACACGCATGGAAGTACTGTAGATGTGGGTGATGCGGACATCGGCAGGAACCTTGTCACCAACTACAATCACACAAAAAGGAAAACAATAATTAACAATGAGTATTTCCAGACATCATTAAGAAGTAAACATGGTCAAGCATGCCCTATTGCGGGTGCAGGACAGTCAGATGTCGCTAACAGTCGTCCTTCTGCAGCACAGCCTAAATTTGCTCACACAAAAGTTGTTGAGCACCGCAGAAGTTTGGAATCTACAGTTGTGGTATGCCGAGGATAGGAATTTTACGTTTCCTCTTTGAACTAAATCTGACGAATGTCCAGCTGGTAGGAAACGCACTTGGAGAAAGTGAAGGTCTTCAGAAATACACAATATAATATCGTCATTAAGACGCCCGGACCTGTTAACGCTGCTTATTTCTGTCAGACTCTATTTTGAATTCAAATTATAGATAAATTGCACTTAAAACACCAAGTTTACTTGGTGCGTTGCAGACTGTTTTGAGCGTGCCATGCAAAAGACATATTTTCTAGCATCTGAAGTTTATGTATTAACATTGTGAATTCAAATTTTCTATTATCTGAGGATTGTGTATACAGCAGAATTAATTTGAACCATAAATCTCGCGAGTGCCCATCAGCTGCGTCGTCACGCTGCATTAAGTACGCCATTTAAACTTGTGTTTACGAATTTACATGCACTTGCGGATGCAAGTACATAGGGCGAACACAACGGCAATTGGCAGCCAGAGCTAAAAAGCACTGGCCGAGTTGGCTATTAAAAAAGGAGAAGAGAACCTCTCTTCCTTCCATTACTGAACACCTATTGGATACGGACCATTCTGTAGACCCCAAAACATCCTTCCGAGTACTTGTTCGGGCACGAACAACTTGCAGCTTGTGCAACCTGAAGGCAGCCTGTATACGACGGTCAAAACCCAACCTAGGTAAACAGTTAGAGCATGTTGTGCACCTAGCTTTGCTCTAGTAACATCCGGCTCCCTGATTCACACTTCCTCTGCCCACATTTCTGCTTCAACGTTTTTTCCCTAACTAAATTTCCATAGTGTTTCACTTGCTGATGTTACTAATTATACTAACTAACCCCATTTACGAATTGACCTTCCTGACCTGTTTCTATAACCTCTTCTGTACGAATTTAGTTTTTTGCGTATTCTCTCATTCGTTACTCACTTAATGCAGCGAGATGACGCAGCTGATGAGCACTCGCGAAATTTATGGTTCCAATAAATTCAGCTGTATACACAATGTTCATATTCGCACCTAGGAAAAATAGCTTCAATTTTTTCCTATCCTCAATATCAATAGGCTGCTCTTTCCAGTGTTTCTTGTCATATTAATATCCACTTATTATGCATTTTTTTAAGAATTATGAAATAACAACTTGCGCCACGAGAAATAGGAAAAACATCGGCATTGCTTGACCGATAACTGATTCATTCAAACATTCCCGCCCTGCTTTATAATTTCATGGACTCCCACATTCTATTGTTAAACGATGCGTAATGGCATTTTGCTAGTTTTTTCGTCTTTGAAGTAGCTAGTGTGTTCAGTGCTGGCCCTACAACGGGCCACGCGGAAAATGTGTTGAACCAACACAGGCCTCAATCAGGACACTGCACGCGTTATTGTGTATGTGCACCCATATAAAAGCCATATATATGGGGGGTGGGGTTGATGACAGGCCTGGATGCATGCTACCGCGGCGCCAACACCCTGCACCGATCCTACCCTCCGGCTTTCTTGATTTTGTCGGGCCGCCGAGCCCCAAGGGAGATGGGGGTGGGTGGGGGTAGCTGCTGCGCGAATCGACTGTTACTGTAAACTATTTCACGCTTAAGTCACTGCCCCAATCTACCTGGTTGTGGAGAGAGTCAGGGGTCGGTGAGTATCACTGCAACCGTCCTGCTGCATTCACATACACATAGGACTGACATTTACGGATCTGGTCTGATTGTTGGAAGGAACAGCTTATTGCCGTTTGGCATGAGAGCTCTAAGGCAAAACCGACACAAACTGTCGTCTAGCGAGGAGTACTCAGCGCTCGGAGTGGTACCAACAGAAAGGCAAGTGGGATCAGAATGGCTATTTTTTAGCTTGTTCTCGGCTACCATCCAGCCTTACCCATATGGGACAGTACAAACAAAAGAGATTTGAAAACCAGTCCCACTGACCCGAAAATCTTACGGCAAATATTTGGCTCATTGGTAGACTTATTCTTAGACCACGCGATTAGGTGAACCATGAATTGAATTTCAAGTCTCTTCGTTTGGGCTTGAAAATATTTGACTGACAATTAAACGCGAGTCAAAAATTGTAATTCCAATCTACCATGTTTTTACTGATACTTATTTTTTGTTGCTTGAATAATTTGTTTCAAATGAATTGGCGAATTCAATCGGTGAATTTGAGAAATCAGGGCGCACAGAAGGCCACCAAGACCGCTGCAGCCCATGGTGGTTGAGAGAAAAGCACTCACCAAATCAGACAACTAATTATACTAGCTTATTGAATTCTAGTTGTGCTCACCAGAAACTTCCACAATGTCGCCAGGCACGAGATTGACGGCCTTGATCCTCTGAACACCTCGGCTACTTTTCCGAAAAACTTTGGCGATTTCAGGCTCGTATTCTTTCAAGGCTTCTATGGCGGACTCTGCATTTCTTTCCTAAAATATGACAAGATTGGTGAGCAAAACTATCTGCTCTACAGCATGACCTAATCTTCCTGGGGACACGGAATTCCTCACTTCCATATTTACTTGTTGTTAACCAATCGTTAAGGTATATTTTAACGCTGGTTAAGGTATATTAAAATGTGATTCACATGCAGGGAGGGGAAGGGAACTGACCTGCCAGACACCGACTACAGCGTTGGCGATGAGAATTAGCAGAATGACGAAGGGTTCAACAAATGCCGTGATCGAATCATCATCCTCCTCGAACAGTGCCAGCACCTGAGGGAGAAAAAATTTGTGGTTTAGCAATAAATCGAAGTATCCGGGTCATTTGTCAGCATTTTTTATTTTGCTTGTGTGCACAAGAAGATCGTTGATTATTTGCTAGCTGCCCAAACAGAGTCTGTATGAGCAAGCTTTCACTGTGATCAAAAACTTTCTTTGAAATCAAATGGTAGTGGCGTCTTCCAGTGTGTGTTAGCTAACGAAAGGGAAGAAGAATTGTGTGAGCATAATCGCTTTTACTGAATACAGCGGGTATTTTACTGGTCTGTTCTAAATTGCAGTTGCTAACAGGGAAAATTCAAATCGTGATCCATCGCATAATGTGCAATTTTAATGCCCGAGTAATGGCCGGCAAGCTATAAGAACGGAAGTAATGGCGCCATTAAGCGTGCTTCTAAGGTAAACCAACCAGTTAAGCGTGTGAAGATGGGAGCGAAACAATTGTACTGGGATTTAGTATGGATAGGGAATAAACTGAAAGGCACTACGCAGTTTTCTCAACACACAAAGCAATTCTCTGTGATAATGGCTCAAATATATGACTTTGGGAGCTTTCAATTTTTGGCCTCCCGACTTTCAAGAATGTGTACTGTGGGAAGAAAACCCGTCTCTCAATCGTAAGCTTCAGGATTTTTGTATATGTTTTGATGAAATGATAAAAATGTAATGCTGCTAGGAGATGAATGGCATAGAAAAGAAAAAATCCATGGGTTTAAATGGTGCGTTGTGGATTCTGACCCTAGACAAATTAATTTTTTATTGAAACTATAATTACCTTTCGAAACGAAGAAAGTTTCTTCTGCGGGATACCTGTGGTTACCAGCGTTTCATTCAGCATTTTACTCTTTTTCCTGGAATTATTACTATTTTTAATAAGACTGTGAGTTCTGTTTTTGGGATCAAAATTATTAAAGTGTTACTTTATATGTTGCAGGTCATGCAGCATTTGCCGATGGTGTGTAAGAAGCCCCTCAGACCCGCGGACAACTAAGAAATTTTTTTGAAGCCTACTGCTCCCTTGTTTTAAGGACGAGGTTTAAAATTCAATTTCAAATTTCGTCTTAAGTGTTGTAAACAAAAAGTTCGGCCGTAGGCTACGGTAGCAAACATGCAGTAACTAATTTAAGTTACTTACGAAAGATATCGCAGCAGCCAGAAGCAGGATTTTCACGAGAAGATCATCAAACTGTTCGAAAATCAGTTCCCAGATGCTCTTTGCTGTAATTAAGAGTTATGCCTTTACAGTAATTAATGTTCAAAGTCAGCATGAAGAATTGTTACAGATATTATTTTAGCGCTATAAGAGCTCGCATGCAAGTAATTGCAAAAATTATGGAGAACATACCAATGTCCACATGCCCTTTTTAGTCTCAGCATCATAAGTTACACAGTTGCCACATATAAGCTGTTTCTAGAGCTTAGGTAGTCAAAAGTACAGGTGCGTATCGGCCGGTCTTACTCTTGCTTAATTTACTGTACTTTTTATTTTGACGTGAATAATGAATACCTCAAAATACGTCTTCGAGCACCTTTTGTGCTTTACGATTTCGACAAAATTAATTTTTTTCGTGAAGGCCATGGCTAGCGCTTATTCCAGCAATACCCATTCACTTTGGGTAGTTTCAGCAGAATGCATTGGTATCGTGCAAGGTCATTTGCTGTACCTTACTGAATGCAGAGACCTTTCGATTTTGTTAATTGTCTTCTACAAAACTTTACTTCGCGGGAATTCTAAGTTGTGTATTTTTCTGATAAAATTTTAAATAAGACCTGGATCCATGCATAAGTTGGAAGATGTGTTCAGGGGTCGTGGGTGTAGGAGCTCGGGTGCAAGCATTGCGGTAGTACACGCACAAGCGGATCATATTTTTGCATTGTAAGGTGCGATTCAGAAGTCTCTTTATATTGGGCAGGTTGAGTTCACGTGTTAATACGTACAATCGTTTGATATACTTATATCTTCATCTTTGTTGAGATATTTGTGGACAGAATTTGGCGAATTCATAATCGCTTGCAGAGGTTCTCTTTGATCTGTACCATCATTCTCCTTTACGAAATTTAACACATTTACTTGCATGCTTTCATCAAACGCTCCTTGATAGTGGCTTAATTGATAAGTTTGCAGTCTTTTCAAACTGCTTTTTCCAGCAGTGAACTCTGCCCCAATCTGTTGGTACGGGATTGAAGCGTTAATGCAATTTTCGCAGGTTCTAGCATGACTCTGGTGTGCTACCGCTCGACTAACTATGGGGAGCCCCTTTCACTGTTTGATTCAAAAAATACCCGAAAGGTTTTCTTATTGTTTTTGCAATGTTTGTGAACCGAGCTTTGTGAAGTCATAGACGCTCATGCAGTTTCTCGTTGCTTCGTTTCATCACACTCTTTTAAATAATTGGTCACGTTTTCGTTCATAATTTCATCAGCGAATCTTCCTAATTGCAGCTAAATGGATAGATTTTCAGTTTCTTCAATATGTTATTTCAAGCATTTAACTGTCTTTGTAGCTGGTGCTGCTAATTGAAACGTTTTTGAAAACCTCAGCAGGCTTTGACACAACTCTGGTTCACTACCATATGACTAAAAGCCAGCACTCTTTTGGCAATCAAATATTTACTACTCACTCACCTCATTTACCGACAAATAAAAAGTACAATAAAAATATGAAGAAAAAAAACTTCAATTGGGTAATTAACTTCAACATATCAAATGAGTATACATATGGATGATTAATTCAAACCAACCTGCCTTATATATGGAGATGAAGACTTATTAATCTGGGCCTCGTGTTACTTTCTTGTTCGTCTATAACTCTTAAACGTACTTTTTCATAAGCCAAGCTTATACGCATGCATCTTAACCTCAATTTGCGAGTTCGAGATTGAAAAATTATTTCTATAAGGGATAAGAATATCAAGCTGGTAGGCACGGCGTCTGACGGGATGCAATGACGTTGACGGCATATTTACCAAGTAAAAATTCATGCAGAACAGCATGCAGCAATCATCTTACCTTCTTCAGCCGGCATTTCTATATGGAATGCAGAAAATGTCATTTTTAGAGTGAACTCTACAGGCACGCAAAGTTAACTTATCAGTAGTAAGCGAAAAAGAGCATCCCAAGTGTATCACTTCAGCGTCGAGTACATGAGATGTCTTCTGATTTAACCGAAACATGAAGCGGGACTCAAGTAGGCCAGTCATCAAGAAGCCGGTCTCAGTCAGTTCAATTCATGTTATAATATTATCCTATATCATTGCAATGTACTGTGGCAGATAGGCGTACACCGATCATTTACAGGACAAACTCGTCCTGCTCTGGTGTCTTTGGGGCTCACACTCAAGCCTCGTCGCTCATTATATTATATCAGTGATAATAATTAATTTGCATTTTTGCCATCGACGTTGGATATCATAAGGCACAGACCATATCTATGCAACTGAAAGCTTAAAAGTTTAATCTTTTTTGCTTTTCAAAAGCTGTTTTAGCTTGGTAACTTTGCAAAATAACTGATGCTGCTTACATGAGCTATGCGCGATACCAACTAAGCCTTGCATTGAGAAGAAGAAGAAGAAGAAGAAGAAGACTCGATCGCTGGGACAATACGTTTATTCGCATGTCGATTCGACACCCGTCGCGGATTCATCCTCAGAGACATGAGAATGAACAGTAACGGCAGCTTTGCATCATGTGCCACAATTAAAACACTGTTTAGTTTATGCCTACAAAGTTATTCCGAGTGGAGCCAAATTGAGCCAAATGAAACAAATGCGTCATCCTGATTAATTTTCGAACTGGAAGGAAAACGGCCTCTAACACAGCGTTATCGGGTGAGCTTTATCGATGTTTTTATTTCAGTTGCGAGAAAAAGCAAAAATCTAATAAATTTTACGAATTGAACTGTTTTACCCAACATCTTTTGCGCTCCCCTTCTTGTTTTTTTTAATTTGGACTACGAAGCTATACCCAGGTATCCTCTCTTTAAATAAGGGCAATTATTTGTTTTGAATGGGCAGCAGAGGGTGAGGAATTCAAGAACAGTTTCTGCACATCAAAGGTCTCTGTCAGGTAGAACAAACATAGATGTTCAATAATAAGATAAAGTTATATCTGCGCGTAACCAGTCAGCTGAATCATGAAATAATATACACGGAGTGTGTGCTTGAGTTCATTGGAATTATTTTACAAAATTGTCTTTTTTAGACATTGAAAAATGCTGCGTGACTTAACGAAGGATCCGTATTTTACCTATTCCTTTCAAATTAAATAGTAGACAGATAATATGAATCAAATGTCAGCCACAATTTCGGTATGACGTAAGAGGCGAGCTGAGCAGTTAAATTGAAAATTCCCATATGTTCTTGTTAACTAAGAGGGATTTCCGACTGAACTAGAAATCATTTAAAGCCTTTGTTTTTACGACGAGAAAAATGTTCTTTCAGCTTATGATCGATGGCCTCCTGGTTTGACGGTCAAGTTTAATTTACTGACTACCAAACATGTGACAATAAGCATGAACGGAGCTATTTATTGACTTCAATTTTAACGAAATTTAAAAATGTAGTAGATAATGTAGAAGGTATAACACTCCAAAATGCAACTTTTACTGTTTACGTATTATCTAAAAGTTAACCCTATTGCAGGACACATAGCTGGGAAGTAATGTTCCATACTTTTTTCAGAAGTATATAGATATGTTCTCTAACAGCTTAAGGTGTGGATAAACATGAAGGGGCAGTATCATCAAGTCAGAGTGCAGCACTCTGGATGACATCACAATTTCACCGTTTGCCAAGGCTACAGAATGCCCGTAATGCCATTTCGTACAATTATAAAGTTGAAATACGATGTCTGTCAGCAGGTCTAGGATAGGGACTGTTTGGCTTCGGAATGCGAGATTCGCGACGTGCAGCAACTAGGAGAGCTTACCATTGAGACCAAACTTCTCCGTCTGCCGCTTGACCTGTTCATCGCTGAGACCGGTTTCCTCATCCACATTAAAGTAAGCTAGAACGTCCTCTACCTTTCGGCAGTGTGCGTTATCCATGCTGAAAACTGACTTCTGACTTCGAAAGTAGGACTATCTCATATAACACAGCGTTTGATATTGGGGGTTGTCAGCGTTTATGTGTCCACTGAGGTCACTCTCAACCAGTTGCAAAGTTGCCCGGGCACGAACAGGACAACGACGTCCGATTATTCGACTCGGTTGAAAGTGAATGACAGCAGGTAGTCCTGCTGCTGCTGTAGCCGAAGCGTATTCTGGGAATAGCAGCCTACCGTCCTAGCGCCTTCCCGCTCTACCCCCTACACACAGCCTGTCTCGTCTGCCCTCAATCCATCCTCGCACCCCAGTCTCCCTTCCTCTCCACCGCCCATTCTGCTGCCCCCATCCGTGTGCTTTGCCTCTAACCTGGGCCTCACCACCGCTGCCGCCGCCCTTTGCAGGCGCAGGCGCATTTCTCTGCGCCGGTGTCGGCTTCGATGTTCAGGTCTGCTGCGCACAGCGAGGAGGAAACCAGCTTCGTCGAGGGTCTTGTTGCTGTCGAGGGCGGCGTATGGATTCGGTACACGTGTTTTTGCGCGCATCTCTGCTGCTGCTGCTTGTGGCACCAAAGGGCACGCGGATGCACGCATGCAAGTCCTTGACCAATAACCGGACGGCAGGCTTTATGGGCCAACTGACGTTCGATGTTCCTGTGACGCCACTGCACGACAATTCACGGGTCGGCTCAAGGTCATCTTGGCCTATCGATTCGCGGGGCATGCAAACGTTGTTGCTGCTGCCGCACACATACACGTACACACACGTCCCCATGCATACCCCGCAGTGCGTGCACCACAATCATGGACGGTTTAAAACGGATTGTTGCCTGTGTGTGTGAATTAGGGGAACATGGCAAAGCTAGCACTGGGCGGCCTTCTTTCTCCCTCGAATTCTTTTCCGATTTGAAGAAAAGCTTAGCTGTCCTGCATATGGGTCTCCGTTATGCCTGATTTTCGGGAAAAATTCTGCCCCGTCAACAAGCGGTTTTAAATCACCTTTAGGACCGTCCGGTCCTAGAGAATAACTTGGAAATATTGATGCCTATTTTTATAGGGGGACGCAACAAGACACACTCGGTCTATAACTTAGCTTACTCATCAAGTAGTCGAGCATGAGCTGAGAGCAAGCCTATGCCAATGTGTTCATAAAAATGCTCTTCATTTCGCACAAAAATAATCAACAGTATTACCCATATATGGGGGATATAATCATTTGAGGTAGAGTTGTAGACGAATGGGGATGCCGTTGCTAATGCCCAAATTTATAAAGTTGGCATATTACAGTAAGTTAGACCAAAATCAATATAACCAAGGTAGCTGTTCATCCTAATTATCATTTTAGGAATAAACTAGACAAGACAGCGGACTCGTGGCTCAATGGTTAGGGTTTTTGCCTCTGACCGGAGAGGCGTGAATTCGAAACTCGAGTGTGACAGCAAGTTCAGCTGTGACACTGGAGTTGGGTACCTCTAGCTGACGACGGCCAATGAGGCACAACTGGCCACTCTGGAGTCCCATGTCTTGTTGGTAATGCATAACTTAAAGCAGATCCTCCGGCGAGGGTACACAATTTTTAGTTCGTCAGAAAAAAAGACAACTGACACAGCATAGGCTAAGCCACTGGAATAGGAACCCCCTCGTGATAAAGGCAACCTTCTCTGAAATTCCAGGAAATATAAATAAGCCCGTGCCGTGAACCTGAACAAAGTAATGGCCTCATTAAAACCTTAAATCTAAACCTAGACTTCACCCTGACCTTAAAATTAACACAACTCCTAAACCTAAATCCAACAGGTGGGTTCCAGGAGGTAATTTAGAAGGAGAAGATGCGGTCGTTGGAACAAGAAGTTTCGGATTCTCGCTCGAACCCATAATCGGAGAAAATCACACGATAGAGGTACAAGGCATGCAGTATTTATAGTCCATAGTGGCCACGTGATCCGTGCGCACTGCAATTAATAGCTCTCGCTGAAGGGGAGGTGGGGGGGCGTAATTGATGTGATGGTGGCTTGGCAGTCCGCATTCGAGTCGTTAATTGCTACGAACATCACCGCAATCACAAGCCCCAGCAGTAATCACGTGAGCTGTTAATTGTGGTACGGCTTGACAGGTCATGGGCTAGTCATCTCCAAGATCAGGCTTCGAAGTCGAACGCGCAGAAGGTCGCAAGGTAAACGACCACCATGTAGTCTTTTTTACATCTGCTTGCTCACTGTTTTGCTTTCACCGACCAATTAGCTAAGAAATCGGCGGATCTGCAGGCCCCAAATCCGAACAACCCCACGGAGACACGATGTTGTTGACTGCGGATCGTCACCCGGTTAACTGCCCTCGCCTCTGTCATACGCGCACGCCGACATTAAGAACGAAGACTTGGAGAAGAACCGAGCAGGCTGACGCCCACAAAGTAGCCTTCGCAGAAACGGGTTTTTTGCTATTGTTATTGTCTGTGATGAAGGATCCACGACGGATTTCGAAACGTCAGGCGAATCAAACTTTTGTTCCCGCGATCATATCTAATTATTCTCAAAAAATTTTTCTTCAGACGTCGCCAACTTGTACAGAAACGGCTACAAGAGACGTCTGGATGACCTGCAAGGCTGAGGAAATCCAAGTGTACTCGCTTTGCAAAGGAATGAGAAACAATTTCAAGGCTATTAGGGCCATCTACAGTCCCCTCATTAAAGTAGCCATGCCGCTGCTCAGCGACGATGACACAATACTTCTGACGGAGGAATCACACATTATGAAGCGTTGGGTCGAGCACTTCAGTATTGTCCTCAACTGCTCAGCAACCATTTCCGATGCTGCTATCTACCGGCTCCCCAAAATGGAAATGAACAATGACCCGAGTTTCCCACTTGCCCTATCATAAACCATCACGTCTGTGCAACAAATTTCCAGTGGAAAAGCACCGAGACCCGACACAATCCCGACAGAAGTTGCCCCAGCCGATGGCGAAACTTACAGGTGATGTGGCGCCAAGAACAGTTTTCTCATTACTTCACTGACGCGACCGTCGTCCATTTCTACAAGTGAAAAGGGAACCGGCAACTCTTTCATAACCACAGAGGCATCTCGTCGTTCAACATCGCCAGACTGATCTTTGTCTATTTTCTTCTTAATGGTCTTAATTTATACCTCGTCTTAGCGTAGATGAGGTTAATATATTTATCAGCAGCTCTGCGCTTTCCCGCACCAGGCCTCTGACCGGCTCGAACAGTGGGTGAAGCTTGGGCAGGAGAATTGAGGGTGGAATCGATCGAACAGCACATCTCCCTCACAACAAACAATCTGACGCGCTTTAAGCTATCGTGGCGCGCTAAAAGCCGTGGCTTTTAAAGTTGCCAGCTGACGGGATAATTCGGGCTGCACAGTCAGCCCAGTGTGAGTAGGGAGCCACGCTGTGTTTAGGCTCAGAGCATAACCAGCATCAGCTCCATTCCCTTTGGGGGGGGGGGAAGACACCAGCAGAATTTTAGTATTCTTTACTGAAACTCGGTGATGGTCAGAGGCCCTTGAAGCGTGGCAAGTTCAGGATCTACGCGCACATCTACTCGCTAAGGTAATGCAAGCGTGATCGACTCAACTCCACAGTTGGTGCCCTTTTTCCCACATTTTCTGGTCTACTTGGACCTTGATCCAAAGCGAAATTTCGAGCATCGACTTTGGATTCACGGCGAGTGCCTCCCCTCAGGATACTGGTGTATCCTTAACTTTACAAGCATTTAAAATAGTTTAATCTAGTGATCTCTTTGGACGTCGAATCGGTTTTAATGTTATCGAGACTAGAGCTCCTTGGGATGTCGTCGAGCTGCTAAAATAAATGTGCAAGCCATATGCGAGAATTTTTTACCTTTTCATCAGCAGAAGTATTGTAAGGTCTAAACAGTAGCTGCAGCCAGCTCACTAAAATCATTACGCTCAGTTCCCGTTTAGACAGAACGAAAAATACATCAGTAAAGATTGTGTAAGCTTTACAGAAACTCCATGGCGGTCAGAGGCCCTGCACATGTTTGTCTGCTACAGTGATGTAACAGTTAGACCATCCATTTCAATTATGTCCAGCGTATGCTCCAAAACAGAGTGGTTCAGGGACGGTGACTTGCGCGTGGATCATATTAAAGTGATGGTAGACTTTCGAAGCATCTACCGCACTCTATCGTCCCTCACCCACATGAGCCCGGTGTTCAGATACAGCCGAAAAGATCGGAGGCGGAATCGGCCGCAGATGGCTGGTGTGGCTGAAGCCGCTACTGCGCCTGCTACCACCCCCCTCCCATGTTTGACACTTGTTATGGGTGCGCAACCCGAATAACGCCTGTCGTATGGCCCCCGTTTTAGTCCAACGCGGCCCGTTTAGAGGGTCATGGTAGGGGGTTGTGAGCATGAATGCATGAACGTCGTGTGAGGGTGAGTAACTGGCTGCTAGATCAACTGATTGGCCGAGAGCAATTTTGTGGGGGTCTGTGATTGGCTGTATGGAGGCAGCCGAGGGACTGTGATCGCCTGACCCCTTGCGGAACATCGGCGCCATAAGCCACCCCCCCCCTTTCCCCCCAGACACCGACCATGGTGGGGGTCGTCAATGCGGCGATGGATGAAATGAATGAGTAAATCCACTATACTTGCACGTTTGAGGGCGCGCCAATGGCGACAGAAACGGGGGCATGGCTGATGCTGCGACCAATGCAGACATGCAGTTGCGGCACCAGCCAGGGGGGTGTGTTGGCGTGATCTCGTCAACGCGTGCAGGTAAGTCGGCACATTAGTATGACGGGAAAGGGCGTGTGCGATACAGTGCTCCCCAGTGAATGCTGAACTAAACTAACCTTGCAGTGAACAGTTCCAACGTCGTCTGGGTTCGAAGATGAGATAGAAAATCTGGTCGTGTCAAAAGAAATGGGTTTTCGTCGCGATCGGCACGGAATGGGATCGAAGAGCTGGAAGGAGATCACGAGTACGGTAGATTGCATATATGATGAAATGTGAAGGTCGGAATGTGAATGGGGATTTAACACACATAGAGTTGGCTTCAGGTGCAAAATGCTGTTTGCCAGAAAAGATTCCAGTTCGGAACATTATGCTGGGCGCAAATAGGACCAGAATTGGGCGAAATCCAACGTTTAATGATATCTCAGATAATAAATTGGCGAACATACGTTTCTTTTTGATACATTCTCGTCAGACTGTCATTGGTTTTACACCAGCGAAAATAATGACCGCAACACGCCTATATACAAACACTCGAGAAATGCTGTCAATTTTCTCCGTCAAACCGTATGCAAAAGATGCCCAAACATTTTCAATCTGAAGAGCAGAATCAATGAATAGAGAAACCGGTCATGTCAAACGGAAACGGTTTTCATGAAGATAGACACGGAGCAGGCCTGTAGAGTTGGAAGGAGATCATGATTAATGATGTTTATACTAATTAAAACGCGTCCGCAAATATGGAAAACGACCGGTTTTGACACGGTTGAGTAGGGTTGGGATCCGGCAGCGAATTTGTATTGCTGACATCGACCTTCTTCTTCATACGATATAAGATGCATCGTCGACGACGACTCCTTACAAACGCCAGTCTTATTTAAAATCTTCGATATAACAAGCAATTGACCCTGAAAAGTTTTCCGTCAGACGTTAATCGTAGTTTGGCACCTGTTTCCGGTTATCTTACTGCCATAAAACTCACTAGAATTGCCACACGGCTTATAAAGAGACCCAGTAGTACCAAGTCACCACTCTCAACTCTACCACTGCCTTCAGTGTCTCTTTTCTCACATCTAGAGGCTGTGTTGGCGCAGTTTGCCGAGCTAGTAGCCTCTATTCAACAGTAAGCAAACTCTTTATCCCCGAGCCCACCGTGGTCATCTGCTCGGCATGTTTGGGTTGCCTGTTGAGCTCGTCCAAAGTCAGCCGCCTCCTGGTAGTCCCATCTTTGGTGCCAAAGCCCGTCGATACACCTCCTTCTGCTCCTTTATCTCCAGCCAGAGCAAAGGACTAAAATGGGTCAGCCCGAAGGTCATTGCGGCCCGGAGTCGCAGACGTTGCCTTAGTGACCGGGTGTTATCGCTCACGCAGGAGCCAACCGTCGGTGCCCCAACTCTTGCCTCTTCCCTTGGGCCACAATCGGCTTCCGGGGTCGCTTTTCTTGAGTCCTTGCCGTTGCCGACGTGCCTGGTGCCATTATCGGTGCAAATTTTTGCTGTATTCGATTTTATGATTGACTGCCGTCACTCTCGTTTACGTGGCCAAACCACTAACCTCACCGTTTTCTCTCGCGCCTGTACGTCTTACCACCACCAAGGCTGCGTTAGAGCACATGTCTTAAATGGGCATCATCCATCCATTTGATAGTACATGGGCCTTCGAACGGTGTTTGACCACCTTCAACAATTTGGCGTGAATCTTGACTCTTCCATGTTTGTCTTCGGCGTGTCCTCTTTCAAGTTACTTGGACATCTAATTGACACCATAGGCAAACATCCTCTTTTTTCAAAGATCGTTGCCATCTGCAAATTTCCGCTTACCTCGTCCAAGCATCAATTGCAACGCTTTTATGGCATTGTGTATTTCTACTGCCGGTTCCGTGCGAACTGTGCCGATACCATTTTGCCGCTCAGGAACCTTCACGCAGGTCCCAAGGCTTCGTTTGAACTGTCTGCAGATGCCCTTGCTGCTTTTGCCGACGCGGAGGTTCCCGTAGCCAATGGTACTCCCCTGGTGCATACTGTTTCCATCATCTTTATGCTCAGTGTCTCTAATTTTGCCATTGGCGTGGTTCTTCAGCAGCACTCCACGGGTCAAACCTAATCAATAGCTTACTTCTCCCGAAATTCGACTGCCGAATTGCGCTACAGCACAATTGGACGAGATCTTCTTATGTCTACCTCACCGTGAAAATTTGCCAGCATTTCTATCGCAATGAACAGGTCTCTGATTAAATTCTGGTAATTTTGTGACTAAGGTATTCAGTTGTTTACGCATTCAGTAACTTGGGCCTGGAAATCCCTTGACGTTGCTGAGAAAACGAATGCAGGCAGATCACGAGGGCGTTGTGCATCTACCATGCGCCAACCTGTGTACGTATGTTCAGTCGTGGGTCCCTGCAACTAACGGCTCTGCAAAAATTTCTTTAACACGCTCGCTTTTGTAGCCTGATTGTGAGTCCTCGTCGCGCGTGGTTCAACCATCGAACATGGCGGCAGCAAGATTCCGACGAATAGTCGGACCGGCAAAAGTAGTTTAAGCAGTGCACCTCATATACTCCGGGTCCCAGCATTTTGTCTTACGGAAACGGGGGTTGTGGGGGTGGTTTGGGGGTGAGGAAATAAGATAGGCAGTGACCGAAGTTTGTAGAGGTAAGTGTAAAGTAGAAAATGCGGTTGAAGTTATTTTCCGCGGCCGCTGGGAGTAAGTTGTTCCGCATTTAGATTGAAGGTGTGCGCGGCAGTTGGCGCTACGGACTATACAAATTTAACTCCAGAACGGTAAGCTGGACATCAGTTGAAGTAAACGAACTCCTAACCACCATTTATATTTTTCCGAGCTTTTAGGAAACCTGAATTTTGATAATCGGGTATTTTTTGCGCTACGTTATACTATAATACGGATTAGGAAAGTATACAGTTATCAATCAACAACATTTGTAACTGCAATATATAAAAATGCATGTAGCAGTCAATGAAGTATATTCCACTTCCCATCATAATTCCTCACCCATAAAGCATCTATAACCACCGTTTACATGGAAAAAATATGCTGAGACTGCGGGTATATGAGGGGCACTACTTAAAGTACTGTTGTCGCCTGAGTATCACTTAGATGTCGTCGTCGCGCGTGACTCACCCATCGAACATGGCGACAGCAAGATGCCGACAAATAACGGGCCCACAGAGTCCACCGATGCAAGCGAAAAGGTGAGCTCAGTGAAATTATGTTATATATTAATTTGCATATGTCATACTGCTTACACGCTGCAAAAAGACGCGCGTTCAAAAGCCAAATGTCTGAGATAGCTTGATATTAGGCTGCACAATAATTAACATTATAAACTTTCTTCAGCAGTTTGTCCGAATCAAAAACATGTTTTTTCCTTTTGGTTGATATTTTATGCAAAAAGGAATCTACTCTAGGTGGCCAGGGGCAAATCACCCGAGCATCATATCACCTTAACTAAGATCTACTTGATCTGCCGTCCTATCTGACAAATACCTATTATAAGGACGAAGTTGGACCAGATATTTGATGTCCCAAGGTGCAACACAGTATCGCACGGAAGACTGGGAGCTTATGAAGCACCCACGACCGATTTTGGCAATCTCCGGAACAGACCCTCTGGTGAGGGGTCGAGAAAACTGTAAAATGGGGGCTCTCACAACTTTGCGGTCTCCGGGCGTGGGGGAGGGGAGTGGATAACCGAATCTTCTGCTAGAAACTTCAGCTGCCCTCCTACCGCACCCAATTACTGTCCAATCCGCTTCGTACGCAACCCCCCCCTCTTATCTGACAGGCAGGTTTTGTTTCCCATTCGTGAAGTATACTTTGTTAGAGGGGCAGTTAAAGGGCATTTCTCTCTGCAGGCGTAAGTCAATGATATCTGTCAGGTTTGCATGCACAGGCTGTCGGTTTGCTTCCCGCGTGCAATTATTCCTGCGAAAAATCTAACATAGAAGAGGCTGAAACAAATTGGGTTAAGCAGGCCTGCTACACACTAATGCAGTGCTTACGAAAAAAAGGAATCGGCCAATTAAAGAGCCTCCTCCCTGTTATGTCGATTTTGAGATCGGGAAGTCGCACTACTATGCCAAATTTAGTCCCTATAGCACACCAACAGTGGGTACTTGTCCTAGTTGATAGAATATCTTCATATTTCGCCGTAATTAGGGGCTGGGATCGAGTTAATGACCCTTGGTAAGACATGGGAACAAGAATAGCACATTTTACTTATACCTGAGCGTTAAATTCAAGGGAAATTGGGGGGAGGGGTAAGGATTACGGCTACAGTTGAAAAATTTGGGCTCACTGATAGGTTTGGGTTTAAAATTAGAGTCAATTTTAGATTCAGGATCGGGGATTATTTTCACTTTTTGGATTTTAGGGCAAGGTAATCTGTTTTACGGGGTATTTCAATTCCTATATCATGTCGGTGGATGGCCATAAAATAAGTCTGACAAAACTGGAAAGTGATTGGTAGCACATGGTGATTACTTAACCAAGGAAGAAGACAGAGTGAGTCTTAATGTCGTTTTCGATTATAAAGTAGGCAAATTCGCTGGTATGGCTATCTAAACGGGACTTTGGAGTAGGCGCACTCGGCCCACTTAAATAAGTAGTCTTGCGAGACATTTCAGATAAAGGCAGATATTCTTAAGCCAAAATCTAACGCTAACCAAACTATAGCCTTAATTTAAGAATAGTATTACTTTAAAAATAAACCCTGAAGTTAACACAAACTCACACCCCACCTTTAACATTGTAGTGCCAAGCGAGATGAGATGAGACGTTTTTACTGCATGGCACAATCTTGCTCATCCTGGCATCCGCAGTACCTAGCGCCTGGTCAGCGAGTATTTCGTCTGGCCAGACATGAGCATTGACATTCGCCAGTGGACCCATTCATGGTTGGCTTGTCAGAAGGCCAAGGTCGGGTGACACAAAAAAGCTCCAATCGGTACCTTTCTTGCACCTGAAGCACGTCTTGCCCATGTCCATATCGATCTGGTAGGTCCTTTGCCAAAATCCCGTGGTTGAAACTATTTATTTACTGCGATTGACCGATTTACTCGTTAGCCCATTGCAACTCCCATTGCAACCTAATATAACTGCAGATTCGGTTGCTCACGCCTTATTGGAACACTGGATCTCCCATTATGGCATCCCCTCATCTATTACTACCGATCGAGGCCAACAATTTGTGTCTAGACTTTTTAGCAGCCTTACCGACCTACTCGGATGTTCTCGCACACACACGACAGCCTAACCCCCCTCATCAAATGGTTCAGTCGAACGTTTCCATCGTCAACTCAAAGCCTCGCTCTGAGCTCATGACAATCCTTCCCATTGGAGCAAGCGTCTGCCTTTGGTCATGTTCGGCATTCGTATTGCCCTCAAGCCCGACTTAGAGTGCTCCTCTGCCGAGCTTGTTTATGGTACTACCCTACGGATTCCCAGCGACTTTTTCGGGCACTCTTAAAGCTCAGCCGAATTGGATCCCACAGATTATGTGAATAGACTGCGCCAAGCCATGTCTCATTTGTGTGCAATAGCTCCACGTGCTTCAACAGGTTAGTCATACATCAACCCTAATTTAATGACATGTGCCTTTTTATTTGTTCGCGTAGATAGTGTTTGCCGGCCACTACAACAACCCTACGACGGACCATATAGGGTACTATCTCGCATTTTACGATTGCCCGAGGCTGCCGCACCGACGTGGTCTCAGTTGATCATCTGAAGGCAGCTTATATCGATCCCCCTTCGACGGCCCCAACCGAACAATCTGCACCCGGCACATTGCCAATTCCTTTATCCACGATTCCACTTACACGTGCCAGCCACGCGTTTTTGCCCACCCCAAATCTCCCTCTCCTTACACGCAACCGACGTTATGTGTGTTTCCCCGACCGTTACTAACTTGTAGCATATGCTTAACACTCCCATATTATTCACATATTCACATATTTTTTTGGAACTCCGTTTTCCTAGGAGGGGTAGTATTGTAGTGAAACTGAATTGCCTCTTTGTTTTACTTGGTTAAATATGCCTTGCATGAACTTGACAACTTCGACACTTTGAACAAGTGCGTGCATTTATCTGCAAACGACTTTGTTCTTATTTACTGGTTCGTTTCAGTAAGGATACTTCGATCTCGGATTCTTGGATAGAATATATCGTATTCTACAACATGGTCCTGACCCTTACCCCAACTCTAGTCTTGACCACAACCTTATATTTACTCCAAACTTAACCTACACCCTCACCTTAATCCTGACGATGGGTCAGCTCTGGGCAATGGGCTTCTGACGAAACTTGTTCAGGAACTTAGATATTATATTCAGCATTCTGGCCTCCCTTATTTTTCGGTAGACAGATCTAGCTCGGAGTTGTTCACATACTTTGTATATTCCGAGCTTTATAAACTCATTGTAAAAAGCCACATTTTTGCATAAAATCGAATGAACAGGACGCGCAGCCTGATATTTGTGGCTACCACGGACACGAGGAGAACACAATTGGCCACGAGCAAATCGTATTCACAAAGAGAAAGTCAATCTCAATAAAAACGGCTGAGTGTATTTATAGCGTCAGCTTGATGCGAAATAGCCGAACGACTGCTCCCAGACATGGACCAATCAGATCTGACGAAGTATTTGTGGTTACGGCCACGGCGCAAACTACTGCGGCAGATAGCGCGGCGGCTCACGCACGTGTCTTTCTGTGAGATTAACTCCTCATGGGAACAGAGGCATTCCCAAAAAGCATAAGGAGCTCTTATGACGTTTTTATTTATTTTGCGCGTCAGAAGTGCTCAGATCACGTCGAGGTCGCGAACCTTCGTAGTGTGATAATTGTCGGGGATATGTTTCCCAGACCGAGAGCTTTGGATACGGGGTTGATGAGAAAGAGGCGTAGAAACAGTTCAGAGATCGGCGGTAGCGTTTGTTCAATCATTTTAAGAGCCAGCCGTTGTTAATCCTCCCGGCACGATACGCGTACATGTATCCAACCAACGAAGGCCAGAAACGTTGATTGACGTCAAGATGTCAGCAAAACAGGAGGCTGACTCATTCGCAGTGCAGACATTCAAGTGACAGCGGGGTGTTAGGGGGACCAAAGACGATCTGGGTGTACAGGCGCGTTTATGACTACGAGATTCGTCGGCCCTTCTATTCCATAATATCATCCGTGTTTGTCAGCGAAAAGAATGGCGCATTCGTCACTGTGTTGGGCGTCGGCACAAACTACAGGGTGTCCACAAAGTCCGGGTACATAGGAATTTTAATATTTTATTTATTCATGTTATTTTTGTTGGGACGGCAGAGTCCCATATTAGTCAACAACGCTTAGGCTCTCAGCGCAGCTGCAGCGCAAAGATTGCAAAGAGAAAGTTTACTCCATGAAAATTGCAAATCTAAACCACTTGAGAGAACGCATTATCAGTCAGTGTGCTGAAATCGACGACAACGTACACCCATTCAATCGAGTTTACCAGAATTTAGCAAGGCGCATCGAATTATGCATTGCAAATAATGAAAATCATATTAAAAATATAATTTCTTAACATTATAATTCAATAAAATTGTTTTGTTTTAAAGGAATGTGTTTATCCCCTTTGTACCCAGACTTTGTGGACACTCTGTATAATATATTAGCTGCTAGGAAGAGCGTACGTGCGAAGCAGAACTTACACCCGATACTAAATATACGGATATATAGTTCGGGCCCATCATGAACTTTGCTCGAAAAAACTTGTAGTGCGCAAACTGTTTATCCGGCGCCCGGGGGAATTAAATTGCACTAAAGAAACCACCACTCTTAAAATGACGGCATAGGCTGATTCAAGGAATATCGCTTAGTAGCGAATAATTCATGCGTTTTATCAAAAACGATCAACTCAAGGGGTAACAATGAAGCTAGTCTACGACCTTAGATACTCCTAGTCCAACACTTCTATCCTAAAGGACCGGTGGTATTAGTATGGTTTAGTCTTTAATTTATTAGAATAACCTTTGTTTTAGTATAGTTCAGTTTTTTGTTGATTTGGTTTTATTGAGTTTTAGTTTGGTTTATTTAGTTTAGTTTAGTATATAGTGGTTATTTGAGTGTATCTGTTTAACTTTGACTGTATATAACTAAACTAAAACTCAAATTGAAATAATCAACTCAATAATAAACAAAAAACATAAATTAAATTAATACAACTAAACCTACCTAGGGGTATCTGAGGTAGAAGACCAAGTTTATTGTTACCGATCAAGAAAACGACGATATGACAAGTCAAATATATAAGGCCTAGTGTAAGTGACATCAGCGGAAAAAAATGAGATAAAAGGAAAACATAATAAAAAGCAATAAAGATACAACGTAAAAAACATTTCACTGACTCTGAACCAGCCCCCCTCCCCCGAACATGTGGCCCACAGTCCAAGCGTTAACACCTCCCTCCCCTCACCAGCCCAACCTATCGCCGCGGGAGTCATTTCACCATAACCCTCCCACCCAATCCCACCCCTTTCGTTGTTACCTCTGCCCCAAAAACTTCTAGTGCGAAATTCCCAGCCCTCACTTTTCATTTAGTCTGATGACGAACACGTGACACCGGTTCGAAAATTCACGAGTAAAACTCCATTTTCCGACGATCTTTTTTCTTTTCATCATATAATCTTGGAATGCAACTTACTTCACTTATCTAACATTTTATTGAGTGTATTTTGGTGTGCCAAACTGCTGTAAGCCGGGAAGCGTATAAATTACTAAGTTTTCAATGATGGTTTAATCTACACACAAACCCCAACTTTTGCTCTTTTGAAATGTTTCCCAGTTTCTCTTGATGAATGCCCAAAGCATTTCAATGAGGTTGAAGTCTGTTTTTCTAGTTGTTTCTGTCTCGGTCAAATGGCTACTATTTCAAAAAATATATTACAGTCAATTCAAACTAAATTCATTACTTAGTCTCACAGAAATGTGATTTTTGAAGAAGCACACTGATCAGTGCGCATTGGTAGACTCCCTGTAATATGGTTGTTCCAAAGAATGCGTGGATTACTTGTGAACATTATTCGGCAAAGGAAGTCTAATAAGTGCACCTAATTTACCCCAAGTCCCAGCAATCTGCCGTAAAAAACCGGTGATAATAGGAGTTTTGGGGCTGGGGAAATAGGATTGGCAGTAAAGGAAATTCGCAGAAGTAAGAGAAAAGTGGAAAAATGTAGTTTAATTTGTTTCAGGTAGTCGCTGAGTGTAAGTTGTTCCACATGTAAATTGAAGGGGTGCGCGGTGCTTTGCGCCACGGACCATACTAATATAACTCCAGAACGTTAAGCTGGACCCTAGGTAAGTTGAAGTAGACGACCTCCCAACCACCATTTCTATTTTTCTGGAATTTCAAGAAACGTGCATTTTGATAATAGGGCTTTTCTGCAATACGTTAGATGATAACACAGATTTGGAAAATCTATAGAAACAAATCAACAACATTTCTAATTCCAATAAAGTAAGCATGCATATAGCAGTTATTAAAGTATATTCCACTGCCTATCCTAACTACCCTTTCATTAAACCCCTATAACTACCGTTTCCATAGGACCAAATCCTGGGACAAGGGGTATATGAGGTGCACTACAGTAGCCGCCAAAGACCATGAAACGTTCGTGATGAAATTAGACTGGGTACTTAAGCGCATATTTAGTAAAAAAAATTTTGATTCATTCAGTTAATTGAATTCTGCGGAAGCCTGTAAGTTAATTAAGTCACAATTTTAGTTAGGTTCATTAAAGGAAATGGGGAAATTGAGAGTAGTCTCATATCGAAGGAATTTCCTATGCTATTGCGAAGGAGAGAACCAAACTGCACGTATGTGTCAATTGTACTATGAAGGAACTCCAAAATAAGTGGAAAATGTATATAAGATATCCCTTCCTTAACCGAAAAAAGTTTGTCGAAAATTGCTTAGATTCAAGTGAAGCCAAGTTAAAGGAATCACATTTGTTTGCATTAAAATGGAAGATTTGTATTTTAAGAATTATGTTTAGCTATCCTGTGAAATTTTATTGCACAAAATGCAGTAACAGAAGTGTTCGTTTTAATGCATAAATAATCTGTAGTTTGTCCTTGCAAAAAAAAACAAGATATCGAATGTGCTAATGCGAATGTAAGACAAAGACGGCGCTATTGAATGTAAGTCGTGCAGAAATATAGTTGTTTGTGTACTTTACATTCACCTTTTGCGTTATTCAGAAACGAAACAAACCGAAAAATAGTAGTTTCCTCAAAAAATGGCAATGTATGTGGCCACATTTTTAAATTCGCATCATTATATCAGAAAGTGGAATTGATCCATTTGTGCGAAAAATAATCCATTATAAAGAGAGAAGAAATTTATTTAATCTCCAGTCCAATTGAATCGTTTATCTTCAGGAAACTTAAAGAGCTTCTCAAAATTCTCAAATGTGATTATGGTATTACGTTGGAAAAAGTTAATATACGCAGAAGTTCGTCAGCTGAATATCTAATCGAAGCACTATCCAAGAAGTTACCTTTTAGGTGAAGTTTAGTTTATGCATCTTAGGAATAGTAGTTTCACAACTCCACTGCGGACAAGATTTACCCTAGACAATGTGTTTTGCTGCTTTGAGGTATTTCTGTATAGCAAAAAAATTGTCATATTCATTAAAACTAATATCGGAAAACACTTTATTTCGGTAAATGCTCTTTATATCTATCTTCTTTAAAAGGTTTTGGTGTAAACGTCAAACAGAGGCAGAATTTATAAATTTATAAATGAAGACAGTGAAAACAAGGAAAATTATGACGCACTTTTTGATGACATTCAATAAATACTTATATACTAAGAGTAAAGTTTACAGAATAGCTTGACTAAAGAAAAGTTCATTTTATGTATAGAAAGTGGTTGCTTCATGTTTTCAATTTAACACAATATCTAAATTCATTGTTCGTATTTATAGCTCTTTTTTACGTCTCCAGAACCACGGGATTATCGGGAAAAAATGTTATTTTTCTTTACAAACGCTTAATAATTCCTATAGTTCTTCTAAGTACTTAATATGCCTAATGCAGGTCATTATTATTTCTAAGTTTTCCTAAATCCATTCACACTGGTATTCGAGTAATGATCAAACTTATATAAAGTTATGAAAATTGCATGGTCTTTGACGACTACTGTAATTAAACAACTGTTACTCGTTAGTCTAGGCAGAGAAAACTAAATAGCACTAACTGAAATGTGCCCATCGCTGGATGCGCATGAGGCGGAAAGTACACATTAGTTACCGCAGTCATCTGAAAACAAATGCATCGTTGTGTTGCCAGGGTCAATGGTTCGGTGTTTACATGCCTTAATCGTTTGGTGGTTAATCCAGCGGTGTCAGCTGCTGGTGGATGGGCGGGTGGATGGGTTAGTGGAACGGCTTAACGGGGCCAAAAGCGATGACTGACAGAGCTTACCCGGCAACAGTACACGTCAAGGTCGTCCGATCCCCACGGCACGTGGCAGTACGCACAGCCTCCACGACCCGGTGGGCACAAAAGAGGGCTAGGGAATTTTAGGGGTGCTGGTTGGCATCGTAAATGCTAGAGCGCATTAAGCGTGATTAGGATGTTTGCTTGGGGGAGGAGGAGAGTGGCGGGATCTTGCTTAAGCGACTGTTCCCCTCCCCGCTCCCCTAAAGGCAAATGCTAAACTTGGGCATGTGCATGTTCCTCGGCCGTGTGCTGCGCTAAGGAAACCTTTGAAAGTCTTTGCTAGCTGAAAATTTAATCCCACGATCTTAGCAGTGTTCAAAAAGCAAAATGAACATGAACAGAGAAAAGGGCAAACTAACGAATTCACGGTTTTTTTTCAAGGGTCAAGAACACGGAGAATAGCAACTTTGAAGGCCGCGCTCGGGCTTGTTTTAATTTTGCATCTCCATTTATATACATACACAGGATATGAGCGTTATAAGCTAGGCATAGTTATTGACTTCGTACGGTTTGAGCACCTCGCTAGCTAACAGATTCAACTTAACTTACCCTAAAGGTCATTGGTGGGCCTGCATCCAATGGGTGCGTCCGTAGTTAAGTGGTGTTCCCGTGAGTAGAATACAGCTTCCAATCCTCAGTCTGTCTGATCACGTTGAACCTTATAAACGAACAACTTCAGCAATTATTTCCGGTTATTTCAGGAACACTAATTAAAGATCAATAGCTTCAGCTCAGTGTATACTAAGATAACCATCGGAGCCCTATATTCCACGGTCATATGCAATTCCGTGGGGTGGAGCTTATTTTCCCTAATTTTTACTTTAAGGCCGAGAAAGAGGCGGAATTTTTATTGCATCTAGACAAGCAATCGAAATATATGTTATTTATGGGAACAGACTGAATAAATATTTCGAGTGACAAAAGTTAAGCACAGCCAGTGACAACTGACGATAAAAGGTACTGCATAGGGCAAAATATTCAGAAATAATACTCTCAAACGTCTTCGAAAGACAAAATGGGCCAGCTCATAGCAAACCAAACAGCTGTATCGAGTATTTCAACAATTTTTATTTAGGAGTTTTTCACAATTGGGTCAACTTAAATTAAACAGTTTTATCACATGCTATTTTAATACATGTAAATACTATCAAATGGAAGGCTTATCATTCGTCTTTGTCAAACAGTTGGTATGGCTTCCACAGATAAACAGATATTAAGTTAACTACCATGTCATAAACGTTATTCTAATCATAAACGGTCTAAGTAGCGTTCAAACCTTACAAACAGAAAGCAAAAAAGATACCGAACAGGGAGCAAAGAAGACGTTGTTTAAAGCATCGAATTTATATGTACTGCCTTAAACGGCAGCTGTTGTTCCACGTCAGATTTGGCACCCAAGGTTGAGATTATGTGTGAATTCTTCATCCATGCCTGTCCCACTGGAAAATTTGTTTTGACAACATTTCCAATCATAGCAGGCAACTGTTCGGCAAAGGTACCTTATGCAGGCGTTTTATTCCGCGTTCATTCAACACCTCTGTGTGTCAGTCTTGCATCTCCATAGATGGAAGGGCCTGGTAATAATTCCATCAGATACTGCATGGCTAACTAAACGGTTCAAACTAACTAATTTTCTTCTTTCGGTGAGGTTGCCTTTCTCGCAGATGTATCACCCATAGTGACTGTAAAAATTGCGCAGATGGAATGTGAATTATTTGGAATTATCTCCATCGCAACTGAAAGGGTGTCCGGAGCTGGCTGTACCTGAAATACAGAAATATACGCGGCTCGCGGCAGGCTCGAAAAGTATGTGAGTGGCAACTAGCGTTGACAGCTATGGGAATAGGGTGATTTTTATCTATCTCCTATTGTCAACCTTTTGTTTGCTCTTCAGTGCAACCTACTGTGGAATTCAGATAAACTGTGCTTCTTGTGTTAAATAACTTGCATGCAAATAAATTTTGGCTGAAGTATAATTTATGTACGGCGGCTCGCAGATAAAAATAAATTCCGTCCCGCTTGGCCTTTTTAGTAGCTTTAAATCATTTAAAAGTGTCTAGCATGCAGGTTGTTATTTCCAGATCTCCCATTAAAGCTAAAAAACGGTTCTCGTGGCTGTTTTTATAAAAGTTGAAAATCGAGTTTAAACAACTATCACATTAACACAGGGTGTCCCAAAAGTATATACACATTTTAAATAATTTTAAACTTAGTGTTCATTATAATTTTGTTATTTCGAAAATAAAAACAATATTTACAAGTATCGTTTCATTGTTTTTCAATGTATTTTGACTATTGCAACAGTAGCTCAATTGAGAGGAGCCATTGAGCATGAATGCACCCGAATGCAAAGGGAATTGTTTCATGGTGTGTGCGATTCCATTGCTCAGCGTTTTCAGCAGTGTCATGATCAAAATGGACGTCAGTCTGAAAACATTTAATGAAAAAAACCATTAAATGATGCTTGTAAATATTTTCAAGTTTTTGAAATACTAAAATTATAATAAACAACAATTTTACAATTATGTAAAGTGTGTATACATTTTGTTGGGACACTCTGTAGAATGGAAGTTTTATTCGTCTATGTTTTCAGACTAACGCGACAGTCGACCGTTCGAAAGAAGAAAAAAAGTAAAATGTAATGGAAATATTTTCTGTTTCTTTTAGTCATTTAATGACATCTACAAACCCTGTGAAAATAAATTTTCCAAGGCTTGTTACGTGGATGAGAAAACATTGTGATTGTTTACCGAACCTAAGGTGGAGCTCCAGCTAGATGTTCATTTTGCTGGCCGTCCGATCCCTGAAATTTCTGTCTGTTCAGTTAAGTAAGTGGCAAAAGCCAGTCAGACAAGTCTCGCATGGCAGCCATATTGTTCAAGCGTGGTTCTTCACCAGGAGCATATTTATGGAGACATTTAATTCCGTTTTCTTTGGGTTTGTCCTTGAAGAGACAGGAATCAGGCATAAATTAACCACAATGAAAGAAAACTTTCGCGTTTCAGATATTTGCATCGATAAAGAAAAACTACTATCGAACACCGGATCAGTTTGTTTATTATTCGGAGCTTTCGGGCTCCAGTGGGAGTTTATCGTCAGAGTCTACACTAGTTAACTGTTCATATCAGTACTGAAACAGTGGCCAAAATCATCGGGGTCTGCTGACGAAAGCCCATATGGAGAAATTAAGACAGCTCCGACAGAACAAGGAGATCCTAATAACGAGGCCAGATAAGGGAACGGGCGTTGTTCTTATAGATAGAACAGACTACATTGCGAAAATGCAATCCATTTTGTCAGACAAACAAAAGTTTAGCAAGACAGAAAAGGATAAAGATCGCACAGATGAGGTTGAAACCCAGCTGACTGATTGTCTGAAACGACTTCAAAAGGCAGCGTCATAAGCGAACATGACTTAGAGCGTCTTCGTCCCGTTGGCACGCAAATACCTCGACTATACGGGCTGCCTAAGATTCACAAAGGTGGCGTGCCCGTTCGTCCCATCCTAGATATGAGAAACTCACCATACCATGCGACAGCAAAATGGCTAGCAGACAAGCTGAAACCCATAGAGTGTCAAATAGCACCTCACAGCCTCCGAGCCACCTTCGAATTCGTGGATGGCGTAAAAGACCTTGACCTGAATGGGATGATGATGTTCTCACTGGATGTCTCGTCCCTATTCACGAACGTGCCTGTCACAGAAACAGTAGACTACATCTGTGAATTCATTATCATGACTCAGCAGAACATAGGAATGCCGGTTACTGCACTGAAGGAATTATTGCCAAGATGCACCTTGAATGTACATTTCCTATTTGACAAGAACCTGTACAGACAATTTGACGGAGTAACTATGGGCTCGCCCCTGGGTCCACTACTAGCAAATATATTCATGGGCAAGCTAGAAGCTACGCAACTCAGCCACCAGATAAATAATCTAACGTACTATAAACGGTACGTAGACGACATATTTGCAGTTGCATCAGATAAAACCAACTTATCAACGCTAATGCATACAGTAACTCGGGCGCACAAATCGATAAAATTTACCCTAGAATAAGAACAATCTGGATCGCTTCCATTCCTTGATGTGCTACTGAGTAAAAGAGCCGATGGGAGCATTCAACGTAGGGTATATCGGAAGAAGACGTGGTCCGGGCAATGCATCAATTTCGCTTATTTCGTACCGTTGAACTTCAAACGCAATTTAGTACGGTGTTTGACGCAAAGGGTGACGAGGATTTGCTCGACTGATAGCATTGAAGAGGAGCTTAAGATTGCTGAAGGCGTGTTTCGACAAAATGGGTATTCTTGTTGATTTATCGCTAAAAACATAGCTTAAAGGCCGCCAAAGCCCTCAGTATTAACAGTGGAGAAGAAACGAATTTTCATCAGAGTCCCATTTCAAGGGGACGGACCAAGCGAACTACTAAGGAAGCGCCTGAGTCAAGCCGTATCAACTACCTTCCCAGCAGCCAACGCCCATGTATTGTTCTCGACTACTCCCATCCTATACGGAGAGATTAAGGATAAACTGCCAGCCCAGACCACCTCAATGTGCATATATTCATTTACCTTTTCCTGTGGGGCATGATATATTGGTCGAACGAGCCGGCGCTTGTCCAAAAGAGTAAGGGAACACATATCCGCATGGTTAGGGAAGGGCTAACTTAAAGGTGTAAACAGTTCAATCTTAGCGCACCTGGAAGACTCGAACCATCGCGTGGATGCCAAAGAGGCCTTCCGAGTGATTTACAAGGTGCCTTCAAGCTACTCAAAACTCCTCGGACAGCGTCTGTTGGCGACGGCAGAGGCGGCCGCCATCAGGCTACGCAGACCGCTGCTATGTGCCCAAAAGAATTTCGTCGCGGCGCCCCAGTTGCCATGGGCGAAACTAGGTAACACGGCCACCCACAGCGAACCACAGGCCTCGGAAACGGGCCCCCGCAGAGACGACCAAGTCCCAAGTCCAGCCACGCACACCTTATCGGCGGTCCTGGACGCCGGGCCGTCTAGACATTGACACTCTGATCTTAACTTCCCCAACTCCCCAACTCCCCCACACCCCCCCCCTCCTCCCTCCCGTGACAACGCGAACACTTCAACTGTCCACCAACCACCATAGTTTATTTATACCATATAAATTTAAAGGCCTGACGAGAATTTATCGAAAACAAACGTATGTTCGCCAATTTATCTTCAGAGATAAAAGTGTACATGTAAAGCAAGCGTCGCTGCGGGACTAGGTGTTGGAATTGCACACAAACCCAAGTCTACCATGCGCAACCGGATAATGAAAATAAAAGACCGGCTGAATCCCAGTGAACAATCTGGGGTACTGTATCGCAGTCCATGCCAAAGGTGTCCTTGTAATTATCCAGGGCAAACTGGACGCCAGAAGGAGTAACGCTTTGTCACAAGTGGTGGCCCACAACTACGAGACGGGTCACGATTTAAACTTCGCAGCAGCACGACAGGCCGAGAATTGATTGAAGCCTGGGCCTCGAATAAGAACTCAGTCAATCGATCGATATGGCGCTGGCATACATCGCTCTTCGCAGGCATATTCACACGGCCAACACTGTTGATGAATGAATTCCCTTCTCTCTCCTCACGTGGTGTAATGGCTGATTGGTTCCTGTCCCCTATAACTGTTGCTTGCTTTAGTTGTACGCTTTTATCTCTGACGATGGACACCCGCAAGAGCCCGAAAGCTCAGGATAATAAATAAACTGATCCGGTTTTCGACAATCCTTCTTTTTCTATCAATTCACCTTTTATTTGCATTTGGTGCAGATATCTACTTTTGTGGCAACTACCATAGGCTGTCAACTCAGATCATTTCTACGCGAATCTACTCGTTTATTTGCTCCTGTGAAGCAGGTTATATTGGTCGCAAGCGTTGGCGCTTATCCAAAAGAATAAGAAAACACCTTCCGGTAGAACTGAGGAAACGGTGAAGTTAGGAGCATAAACCGTGCTATTCTGACGCACATGCTTGATTCAAGACATCGCGTGGACACCAATGAAGCCTTCCACGTGATTTATAAGACGCCACCAAACTACCCTGGGTCAGCGTCTGTTAGTAACAGCCGAAGTAACCACCACCAGGTTTGGGGATGTCGGTTTGGTGTGGACAAAAGTACCTCTTGCAAGCTCCGCACTTGGCATGGCAAACAGTCACTTAAAGACAGGCACTTTGTCGCGCTCAATCTCTCGTCCCCCTCCCCTAGACTGGTTCCAGCAAACCCCAACTGCCGCATAACTAACCGTTTCTTATCGATACCCAACCCCCCTTATGCTTATGACGCACTTGCATGAAATGTCGAACATAATTGACCACCTGTTTATATGTGACTCCTTTCCCTTATAAATTTAGTGGCCTAATAAAAATTCATCGGAAGCTCACATGTGCTCCCCGACCGCTATTCTGAAAAATATATATACAGTATGGCGCAAAAATCGGCAGCATGCATAACTTTGTAAAAGTGTGATCAATATTTGCTTGCCGACGTGCACGCACTTACGAAAACTTAGAAATAAGAACGAACAACTTTAGGCAAATTTAAAACCTAAACGAAGTATAAGAAATACTAAGTGTTTGTTAGGAAAAATAAAATGTTCCAATAGTCCCCAAGTTACGGAGATGTTAAAAATAGCTGGAAATTATAACAATAAACTATGATAATTTCTAAAAATGAAAACTTAAGGTAACTTATTTCATTATGTAAAAAATAACTTTTCAGTAGTGAATTTTTCATATTAACATTAATAGATAACTATTTATTGATTAAGTTGGTTTGGCAGATTTGCTTAATTTGAGTTGACCCAGGTGTGAAAAACTCTAGGCGTTTGGCGGGATTTGAACCCGCGCATCAGAGAAAGCCTTTGCCGGAGGCTAATGCTCTACCGCTAAGCTACAAACGCCCGCTTCACGCCATGAGTTTAATTACACTTGGATCGATATTACCCGCTCAACTTTTCGCTCATATGGAATCCACCAATACGGGAGCAAGTTGACTGCCCAAGCAGGATTTCCTAAGCAATCATCTAGAATCCACCAGAATGACTGCTAGGCTGACTTAATTATTAAGTTGGTTTGGCAGATTTGCTTTATTTGAGTTGACCCAAGTGTGAAAAACTCTAGGCGTTTGGCGTCATATTAGTGGTCCAGATGACAGGGAAGCGGAGCGAAGTCCATTCAGGTCGTACAAAAGGCAAATAAAAAAGGAAAATAACTATATTCGGAGGCATTATCATCGGTCCCATTTTCTGTAAAAGTAAGTTCTTAATTGAGTTAAAGTTCTACTTAAAGTGACATAAAAAGGTCTAAGCTTTTGCATTATTTGCATGCGGAATACATCCTAAATAAATGGCACAATTTATTGATGCATCAGGTGAGACAATCAACCATGCGAAAAACTTAAATTAACAAAATGCAGGTCCTTTTGTGGAACTCCTTCCACAAGTTTCACTGGACAAGGGAATGGAGAGGCCTAGGCGATTTAACATTTTATTACAAGGAATTCGGGCTGAGGGTTAAAAGGAGGACCTGTGTTGAGATGACAATCAGCTTCGAATAAAGTTACGGTTAGCGGTAGGGGTAAGTTTAAGATAAAGGCCACAGTTACGGTTTGAGTTAGAAGTAATGTTAGGTTTAGGACATCGGAAGAGGCATCCTTCCTGATTTTTAGCGAACTACCACCTAAGTTACGATGGATAGACCTATTCCATGTCCTGTGCAGGGTCATGTACACAATTTCGACCGATCCTTCCTCAAATAAACTTACTCCGAAAATTTTACCTTCTAAATGACGGAAACTAAAACGAAATTCTACACGAAGTGTTGCGCCATTGACTTTCTGGAGCCCGAACAATACTTGGACGTCTCTTTTACGTTACGTCTTTATCTCCGTTACAGGAGAAAAATCGCTCGTTTAGGCTTTGAGGAAGAATAATTCAGTATCAGTGAGAAAGGGAGCAGGCGTTACTGTGGGTCTCTCAAAATCAATCAGAACAGGGGTTTAGGGGCAGGATAACGTGAGAAGATTTCTCAACTACGGTGTTCTCTCCGTCACTAGGAGGGATGCTTTCAGTTTCCCCTCTTGGATACCTGTCCTCATTCACTGCTTTCCCGTCGGCGTATGATCACATCCTAGGCCCGTACTCCACGTCTCAAAGATAAAATAAAGTTTGTGCTTTGCCATCTCTAGTGCAAATTACTTCTTTAGAAAATGACAGAGTTTAAAAATTGGTTTATAGGCGGTGGCGACAGATACAGTGGAGTTAACGCTACTGACTTATTAACCATCGTTGTGAATAGCTACCTGTGGTCTCCGCTTCTTTACGTTCAAGCTAGCCCGCTTGGTTATTACCCTTATGTAAATAGCCACCTGACGGTGACTGTCCTGCCTGAGACCCAAAAACGTAATCTCACACGTTCTACAATCAAACCGGACCTGTAACTATGAGTTCCGGGGGTTTTGGAATATCCAGGAGTAATAAGTATACGTTTAAGCATCCATCCTTCGACCGGAATTCTCAAGGAACTGCTAGCTATCGGACCTTTTTTCTACAGCTTCCTCATGTTTGAGTTTTGTGTACACTCTGCTTTACAAGTAAATATGTCTGCATATTATTTTCCTGAGTTAACATTATGGAGGCTTGAATTTATTATAAAAACAAGTAGAAGACCTCTATTAGTGGATGTGAACATTGGCAAGCTAGCCTTTCAAAAGAATGCTCACCCCGTTTGCTCCTTGGTGAAAACATTTACAGCATGCACAAGCACTTCAGTTTAAAGCCTGCTGAAAAAAAAGTTGCAATGAGGACACCTCTTTCATATATGGTGTTTTCTATGATCAAATAACGATAACGAATTGGCTAATTTGAACTGCCACCGTTACAGATTCTGCCCTGGTTCAGGCTATTCGGCTGTTCTGATATGTGATTGAAAACTTAATATTGCACGAAATGTTCACAATAGCAATACAATCCTGCACCAGGACATGTGAAAACTATCCAAGTTCTTTAGGATATTTTGGACTAAAAAAGTCATTTTTACGATAGGCGTAAAGGTTCTTGTCACACCACTTGAAACTTATATCTTTCTTTTTTTAATAGGATGTAATATCCGGTGTTTCCATTTTGTATTTGCCTCTAGCTCATCCTCTACCTTAGTAAACCTGAATGCGTTAGGGTTTTAGTAACCCCAATAAACAACCTCTCAAAAACCTCCCTCATCCAGGGCCTACAGTGTAGTCATAAAAAATGATAAATATATGTATGGGCTATTTTTTACCCAGGGATGCACACCCGCAAAGCTACCCATCAGTATCTTCGTGAAGATTTCATACGTTTGCACACTTATTTTTGCTTCGATTCATAGTACAGTAGCACCTTATCCGAAGATGTCACATCAATTTAAGGACATTGCTTTCTCACTACTGATTAACTTCTTGCGTACACTAAGGCTCCTTTAAATCTGTGCAATCTCTTAGACGTCAGAAAGGAAGAGCGTTGAAACTACAATTTAAGATGCTACACAATAACTGTTTTCATTGTACAAGCAGACTTACTCTAATTATGCTTTTAATATGATATTTAAAGTTCCTAGATACAAAATTATGCTTAGTCAATTAAGTTTACTTCGTTCAACATGTTGCTAGAAGGTTATTATTGCGAAAGTTTCTAACACATAAATTTCTATGAAGTCCCTTCAAAATTCTGCTGAATCATTTTCTTCGACAAAACTACACAAAAACATGGCCGCTCTATTAACACTTATCTTGAAACGGATAACACACGAACGGGTTTGCCATGATTTTATGCGTTTGTACTGACTCGAGGTCAGAGGTTTGACGTTTCAGAAGAAAGTTCATTTCTTTCACTCTATTTTGAGAGATTTGGCCGCTGTAATTGAATTCAGTCCGTTGGATTTTCGAACTAGATAAATAGCACAACCGAATATGGCGTGGCCTGCCTTTGAGACAAAAGGTGATATAAATTGGAAGAAGGCAGCAGCTCACTATAAAAAGGAAACTATTTAAGCATGCGAGCAAATTGAGGTTAATGTGTTTGTAGTTCTAACGTGAGAATATGCTGAAAAATCGTAATTTAATGAAAGGATAAATGGTAAGTATTTTTGCAGATAGAATATTGCAAAACTTAACTGTGCGGATTCTATTATGTCATTTTCATGCAGGATGATATTTCGCAAAGAACTTTTCCCTGCATTCCATATTTTATCATTTTATCTCCAGATTCTATATAAATTATCAGATAAGATGCGTTTACTTTGTACTCTTATTCCTCATCCCAATGTCAGTTGCATTCTGCCTTGGGTACTGAGCGCCTATGCGCAAGAGTTAAATCATTTTACCCATTCATTTCCATGCAGCATGCTTTAACTCGGCATGATGCAAAAAACATGTTTGATATGCCCAGGGTTAAGTGCATCAAAAGACGTTGGTTTCGCATTTTGGATTCTACTACCCTGCAAAGGCAAACGACTGTGATTGATTTTACAGTGTATAAGTAAAATTTCGGATGCAATATCCAATCAGATAGCGCGTGGATTCGGCGCCTAACACCCTTTGATAGACTTGTAGCATTCACGTGCACATGCATGACCACTGGTCAGCCAATCAGGCGGTCAGTCTGATGGCTGCAGCATCTTGGTGTGAAAATTAATTCTATTCGACGTCCGCCAATCTAGGCATTGCAATGCGACGCAATAAATCACGCATGCAGATGGAGGAAATAAATGCCCTCTGTGCACGCGTGCACATCTACGTAGGCAAAGGTCCGCACACACGCGCGCACAGTACCGTTGTTATTACATGAAGGTTGATGGCTGCTTCTTCTTCTTTAACCCATCAAAAGGGAACCTTGGGTGATGCGAGCATGGAAACTGTTAATTTTCGACCTGCATTGAGGCGTACAAACTTCTTTTGACTGGACTGGATGTCAAAAAGCAGATTTCCACTGGAAGCCGTGGGAGAAGATACGGATTGTATATGATGTACAACTGACAAGAGGTCTAACGTGTGGAAGCAAAAATGGTCCAAAAATAGCGTTCTTAATGTCAAATGTTAAGCATAAAGCGCACCATCTCTTTACTTGAACGGATGACAGAAAAGTGATTCCCTTATGGAGGAAAGTCCTTCTTAGCTCACTTTAAATGCCGCAAGAGCTTCCCTCTGCTTATAACTGCTGTAAACTGTGCTATCGGGCAAATTTCCCACAAAATGAAATCAAGAATTATGCTGTAAAATTACTTAGCTTGTATCGATCATCGCAACTGAAGGTCCGACAGAATATCGAAATGTTTTTCATTTGAATGAACATTTTTTACCAGGGACAACGTTAAATGGTTATTGGTTAATATATTTTTGAAAAATATATACGTTATGTAGACAAATAGATGCATAGAAAAGCGCGAGCAAATAATCATGCATCATGCATAAATGGACCGTTAAAACTGCACGTTCCGAAACCGAATAAATTTTTAGGTATTAAACACTTAATTCACGACATGCGCAATCTCAATGAATCAGCGAATACAATGTCCTCGAGAGAATAATGACCATGGGCTATCTTTTCTACCCATTTTTGTCGAGACAAAATTTTCTGTCATTTAGCATAACAAAACGTTTAAGGAAACTGCTAAGGTATCCTGTGTATCAATAAATTGAATACCGCGTAGTTTTTGCGTTCGTTCGATGCTCAATGTGGTGCTTCAATTACAGACATAAATGGATATTGATCAGCGCTAGCAGATGACTAGCTTCCAGTCAGTATTATTCAACACATCCAAACGGTTGATCTACATGATTTCGGTGTTAAGCTACGATAATTCTCCTACAAGAAGAATAACCCACGAAGACAAGGAAGGTCGGAATGCCCTTTTTTGGCTTATGAGACATTACCATCCACATGTAGTCTTCTTTTGATCTGAATGTTTTATAGTTCATACCTGCACTTTTTCAGTAAACAATAAACTAAAATGTCAGCATAGAAGTCCAAGACTTCTTCATGCTGTTGGTTGCACTCGAAAGGGTTATTTATTCTGAAAGTGACTTTCACGACGCAATCAAAAAAATGCAAAAGGCCGATTCAGTTTTTACATAAGTTCCAAATTGCAATCGTAGAACTTGGTCATACTGCAAAAGATCAATAATGGAGCTAATATTCCATTCGTTTAATAAAAACAAGTAGGGATATATTATGAATATTTGCAAATAGTGTTAAAGAATTAAAATAATGTACTCCCGAAATGGAATCACTACATTTTCATTCAAAGGACAGTGTCAAGCATTTAATTCAGCTGCCTGACACACCCAATAGCAAATGAGATATAAGGTATAACGTGCAAATGGTCGGGAAGTGTAAAAAGGCCTCTCAAATAAAAATAAATGTTGGCTTCAGCTGATTTTCCATTTAAAATAAATGTACAGGAATTATGCCAATATATCATCTGTATTATGTGCACAACGCCAGCTTGAGTACTGGAAAAATATGCGTTGAAGATTCAGTTTGAACAAAGACGTTGCAATTGCTGACAACTCTAAAAATCTGGAGAGTTTTAATGCCGTATCTTTTTAAAAGAGTCCGCCATATATCTATTTTAACTTTACGATGTTTCCTAGATCAACCATAATTTCCTGAACTTACTAAAAATGATATTTTTATTTCCCAGGGGTACACCTGTAAGATATCACCATTTTACAGAGCCTATTTATCTCTACTCGATGACGAAGGATAATCAGTTAAGTTAACTCTTCTGAAGGTCAAAAAGGGAACAAGCGAAAGTTCAACCTTAAGCGATACCAAATGCCACACAAATTTACTCTAGGTAGCACAAATCTTGGAAGGCTAGACTGAATCAGTCTCCAACACTTGAGTTTTAGAGTGCAAATAATACACCGTGCTTACGCAACCCAATTTTGAAGGGACTCCATTAAATAGTGCCTGCTTGGGGCGTCAAAATATTTTAAACAATCATTCGTACAACCTAAAAAGGCTAAAATTAAGGCTTCTCTGACTTCAGTCATCAAGATTATCACTGCTGCACACTGCGCGAAGAGGTTTCGAATGAGGAAGGGTCCCCGAAAATTGGAGTAAGTAAATGCTTGAGGCTCGACGATGGGCAAATTCTGGTTGGGTCCACCATACTTATTTCATCAAAACAAAGTTTTTTTCTGCAATATTCCTCCGTACAAAAAAGATTCCATAAAAGCAGACCAACGGAAATGCCAGTTCAAGAAACAAAGGCGTATATAAAATTCTTATTTTATTTTTGTGGTAGCTAAGAATCCTAATAGATATCAGTAAACTTAAGTGCTACACACCTGAATTCTATCAACAAGGTATCCGTTTGACATAATTTGAACCCATGTGCATACCTTTGCCCTGCCGTTGTTGAAAGTCTACCAACTGCGTTTCTAAGAGAACTATTTCGAAAGCAAACTTCCTTTTTGCGAGCATGAAATATATCTTTTTTTACATGTCCACATAAACGACAAGGCTCTGTCAAAATAATAGAATTAAGTCATTCTAAAACAGTTCGTCATATCAGATGTAGCCTAGAATGCATCTCGGTTAGAAGAAGAAGAAGAAGAAGAAGAAGAAGTAGATGATGATGATGATGATGATGATGATGATGATGATGATGATGATGA
>JAYGXS010000002.1:16967544-17005099 GCA_036362985.1 Ligula intestinalis | reverse complement strand
GATGATGATGATGATGATGATGATGATGATGATGATGATGATGATGAGAATGATGATGATGATGATGTCGAAGGAGTATGTTAAAAGCAATTGCAGAATTGCTTGTCTTTACAGATCATCCATTTCATGCACTGGATGATTCTCTCGATTATTACAGACGACAAGTTTCCCATTCTGGTCGGTTGATCATTTGCTTTTAAGGCAGACACTGCCCCGAGCGCAGAAAATACCCATCTGAATTAAGTTTAAGATCAACTTCCTCCTCATTTGGCACAATTTTTAAAACGTCAGCAGCTTCATTGAGATTCGAACCCACTGTAACAGGAGAAAGGCTTTAATACGGCCAACGCTCTCACCAACTGAGCTACGAGGCCACCACCGGAGCCTTGGACGGAAAAATCTACCCAACTGTGATTAAACTGACAACTGTCGATGGGAGCCTCATAGCTCACTTGGCTAAAGCGTTGACTATACCTGAGCCTTCTCCTTCTTGGCGTGGGTTCGAATCTCACCAAGGCCACAGAAATTGCCGCAATTGGTTCAAGTGGATTATTCAAATCTGCCCACCCACCCACCCACCCTCCCTTGCAATTTCCTTTTGTTGATGAACGCTCACTGATCGCTTACTGAACTCGCTCACTCCGTTCTGCCTTGGGGCGCACTCTCGAGCACCACCAGCATCCACACAACGGCTAGTATCTAAATGATTTATGGCTCCAACCTGCACATTTGTCAGTGAACAATAAACTCAAAGGTCAGCAAATAGGTCCAGGACTTCTTCACACTCGAAAGGGTTATTTATTCTGAAAATGACATTTGCGACCTAGTTAAGAAAAGCAACAGGCCAATTCCGTTTTTCCATAAGTTCCAAATTATAATGCTAGATCGTGGTCGTATAGCAAAAGATAAATGATAAAGTAAATAACGACACCTAAGGATAGATTTTGAATATTATAATGCATGATTCTCATTTCAAACCGTTGCAAAAAGCGTTAAAGAAGTCAAATAATGTTCTTCCAAAAATGTAATTTAGACATATTCATTTACAGGACGATGTCAAGCATTTAGATAATCTGCTGGAGACACACAATGGTAATAAAGGCCTGTCAAATAAAAACTTATGTTGGCTTCAATTGATTGTCCATCTAAAATAAATGATCAGAAATTGCACCAGTATCTCATCTGTATAATCTGCACAGCGCAAGCTTGAATACTTGTAAAACGATGCGTTACGCATTCAAATTGAACAAAGACGCTGCAATTGTTGACAGCTCTGAAAAATCTGGCGAGTTTTACTTTCGCATTTTTTCAAGTGATAATGCTGTGGATCTCTTTTAACTTTGCAATTTTGTCTAGAACAATCATAATTTATTGAACTTGAACTTTTATTTGCCAAGAAAACAACCGTAAGATGACACTATTTTACAAGGCCTATTTGCCTCTACTCGACGCCGAATAATAATCAGTTAATCTAACGGTGTTGAACGGCAGAAAGTGAACCTTACAATAGGGGAACGTTCAACCGAACGCCATAAATAGTAACCCTAACTTGACCTAAATATTGGAAGACTAGACAGAATCACAGGTAGCGTCTCAAACTATTAAGTTTTAAAATGTATATTATACACCGTGCATACGCACCCCAACTTCAAAGGGACTCCATTAAATAGTGCTTGCTTATGGCGCCAAAAATATTTTATAGAGTCACTCGTACGGCTGACTTCAGTCGCCAAGAGTAGCATGGTTGCACACAGCTCGACGAGGTTTCTAATGAGTGAGGGACCCCCAAAATGAGAGTTAGTCGGTGCATGAGAATCGACTGCGGACACATTTTGGTCAGATTCATTGTAACTCTTTCATCAGTCCAAGGTTTTTCCTGTAATATTCCCCCGTGCAAAAATTACTCCATAACAGCAGGCCAACAAAAATGCCGATTCAGTAAACAAAGGCGTATATAAAATTATTATATTATTTTGATGGTACCTAAGAATCGTCATGGATATAAATCCACTAAATTGCTACACACCTGAATTCGTTCAATAACGTGTCTGTTTGACAGAATGTGAACTCGTGAACATAACTTTGATCCACCCATTTCAAGTTCTAAATACTGCGTTCCTAAAAACTATTTTGGAAAGCAAACTCCCTGTTGCCAACGTGGAATAGGCCTTTTATTACATGCCCACAACACCAACAAGGCTCTCACAGAATTAAGTTATTCTGAAACAGTTCGCTGTCTTAGATGCAACCTAGAACGCATCTCGGTCACAAAAATACTAAGAAGAGGAAGAAGAAGGACGTCAGACTCAATTGCAGATTTGCTCGTCTTTCAAAATCATCCATTTAATGGGCTTGACGCTCCCCTTGTTGGTTACAAACGACTAGTTTCCCGTAATCGTAGGATATGCATTTACTGTTATCCGTTTTTTATTAATAAGGCAGACACTGCACCAAATGCAGAAAATACCCATCTGAATTAAGTTTACGATCAACTTCCTCCTCATTTGGCGCACTTTTTAAAACCTCAGCAGCCTCATTGAGATTCGAACTCACAGTAACAGGGGGAAGGCTTTAGTTTGGCCAACGCTCGAGCCAACAGAGGTACCGGAGCCTTGGACCGAAAAAAGCGACCCAAGTGTGATTAAACTCTTGGTGGGGGACTTCATAACGCAGTTGGCTATACCTGAGCCTTCTCCCTGTTGGCATGGGTTCGAACTCCACCAAGGCTGCAGCCTTTTTCACAATAAGGTCAGAAGAATTATGTAAATCTGCCCACCTTCCCTAGAAATTTCATTTTGAGGATGAACGTTCACTAATCGCTAACAGAACTCACTCGCTTCGTTCTGCCTTAGGGCTCACTCTCGGACTTTGCCAGCAGCCACGCAGTGGCTTGTAGTGTAGGTCGATGAACAGTGCCGTTAAAGACGATGGTTAGAGCGTTAGACTTATAATCAACAGGTCGCGGGTTCGAGCCTCGGTTGGGGCACCACCTGCAGTTAGGTATCACTGGCTGATGACGGCTATTGAGCCGGTAATGACCTTCCAGACTACCTTTTGTTTGCCGGCCATGTTCCTCTGCCAACTTTCTTTTTCCTACCGAGTTCACACACATAATTTTAAAGCGATAGAATCTACGACTGACAGTGGAGAACAGTGGACGAGAACAGTGGAGAACATTACACTGACGTGTGGTTAGTCAAACCTTTCGAATTACCAACGACTACGGGATCAGTTCCATGTAGATGGAGATTCATTTGCATTCCACAATCGGGACTTACTGCACGAAAGCCCACTTAATAAGTTGATGAAACGGTATATGTCATATATTTCTCCTAACCATCACTGCGATTCGGAGTACTTAACAAACTAAACAAATGAAGCCAGTCACTTAGGTAATTATGCCTTTCGTTAAGAAAGGTTAAAACGGTTTCATGTCGAGGGCACTAGCACTGAGCTCTTGAGGTTGGTGACGCTGAACGTGTCCAAAGCATCTCAGCCGTCTTTCCTGAATGGCCTGGGATATCCTTGTGATTTTATCACAGCGAGTGAGGACTGTCTCATTGGAGACAAAGTCGGTGTACTTCACTCGAAGGATGCTCCTCAGAGAGTAGTGGTCGAAGACTTCCACTTTCTGTTCATCTTCCATGCGCATAGGCCAAAATTCGCATCCATATAGGAGAACGGACCGCACAGATACACGGTACACGCGGATCTTTTTTGAGATAGAGACATCGCGTCGGGTCCATAAGCACTTCCGAAGGCTGGAGAACACTCGTTGCGCTGCATCAATTCGGGAGACTATGTCATCCTTACTCTGTCCATTTGGCACCAATCTCGCTCCGAGGTATTTGAAACTGTCACCTCAATGAATTTCATCTCCTAACTGCGTTGCAGTATGATGCACATTGAATACGATAAGGCATGGAAAAGTCCTATCTAGGCATTATGAAATAAAAAGGAACACATGCAAATACTTCGAAAAAGCGTCTTGATGAAGGGCACTCTACGTAGAAAGCGTAATTTTTGGCAAACCCCTAGTTTCATGTCACCGTTCAAATAAAATTTTCCAATGAATTTATTGGAAATCGTACTTATATGTTTGTCAATAAGCTGTCACCATTAGACAGCAAATACTTTGAAAGAATATGTTTTCCTGAATTTCATCCTCCGTTTTCTCAGAGCTTTAATTTAAATTTGACTTTGAATAGCCTAAGCGCTTATCAAAGCCATTTCAACTGGGTAAAGAAGAAGGAGGCTGATCGAACACTGAAACAAAATGTGTTGTTGAACTCGTACGGAAATCCATAATCAGATACGACAAGCGCACAAGAATATTTGCTTCTATTCATATATAATCTGCAGCTAGGTTCGTTACGCTATTGACGTTAAATTATTTGCATACATTTCAGTCGCCAGCATCACTAAAAATTATTACGAATCAATGCATTAATTATGTACGCTGAAAGTTAGGATGAAAAATGCTACCGTTGGGATGCCTGCTTGGCTACAAAACTAAGCGCTCTTGAACGTAACGCAGTGCATTGTTTACGACGGCTCCGGCTGAGCCAACCATATGCGTCCTCTCCCATATACGGTCTTTTTGACTTGTTCATGACACCTAACCTAGGTGGGGGAAGGAGAAAACGTGATAGAAGCAGTACAAATCTAATCTCATTCTGAACTAATTCACCTGCAAGTCGTCGGTCTTGGGTCAGCTTGCAGTGATGCCCACGGTGACCTCGTCGTATACGATGGTTAAACTGCGATTTACGGCGGCTTGATGGCCTTAACGTCAATGTCCAACGCTTGCTACACTCGTTTGACTCTAGTTTGGACCTAATGCAACCGCATGCTGCAGTTGATGAGTGCCGTAAACCAGCCTGCTACTGTTCAGACTGAACACTTCAATGCAGTTTCCTTTCGAAACGGAAACTAAGATACTGAGAGAAAAATATATTTATACACGGGACTGCATGATATACAGTATACACATGCTTCCAAGTTCAGCTGATAACTGAGCGCACTTACTGTCCCAACCTGTAGAGGCAGGTCATTGCAACCATCAAAATTAGATGCCATAAAAGAATAAAAAACAGCAAAAGATTGCGCCGCTGCAAAATTCACTCTCAGCCGCGCCATGACCCATAAGGATTGGTCTTGGCGCACAAGTGAAGACGCTGGCTGCAGAATTGCGCCGTGGATAGCAATCTGTTGGGGTCAACCTCAGTCCTTCATTGGTAACCACCCTAACCATGCGAGAAGTCTGCAGTGCAGCCTCACACAGTGATAATATGCCAGATGTTCTGTTTACTTACTGAAAGTACTTAGGGTCAATTCAAATAAATCCGCAGCGATAAAAGTGCCTGCGATCAGTGTTTATGTTTGTTGGATTTCAATATTGCTGACTTCTGAAGTCTTGCAAAGTGGAATATTTTTATTAATAGGGAAAGCACGAGATGAATATTCAGGGCTGGGAAACCTGAAACTACAAAAAAAAACATGTTTTAGTTGCCGTGTTGCCCACACCACGATGAAACTACGCTACACAGACTAACATGCAGGGTGTCCTTCAAAGGTGTATACACACTTTAAATAACTGTAAAGTTGGTTATAACTATAATTTTATCATTTCAAAAATGTAAAATATTCACAAGTATCATTTTATTTTTTCCTTACATTTTCTCAAACAGACGTCCATTTCTGCATTTTCTCTACATTGTTATAAATACGACTCACAACACTGTACTCTTTGGTCTAGATCATTGTCATTTAGCGCATGGACTAATCTTGGGATATAACTTTTCCAATGACAGCGTTGCAACGTTGACAATGTGATGCAGTGAAAAAACTATAAAATTATAAGTGTGAATATTCTTCCCACTTTTGAGAAAATAAATTATAGTTAACACCAAGTTTACAGTTATTTAAAATGTGTATACATTTTTCTGGCACATCCTGTAGTTTAACGGTATACGAACTACCAAAGTCTCGCAAAATTTGGTAACCCCTTTGGCCAACAACGAATTACTCTCCGCATATACTATGAGGCTTCTTGCAGTTTAAACGAGAAGCTATATGACGAATTATTATAAGAGAAGCACTCTATAGCTTCGCAGGCATTTTTCACCAACCTGTAGTCGAATGACACCATCATTGCTTTGTGTAAACCCAGATGGGTAATCCGTCAGAAATAAGTATGGTTACATGAGATATTGCAACTGAAAGCCATCCCTGTGGGGTCAACAATATCTGGCTTTTTGGCGGAAGGTGAGATGCAGAAATTACAACTTACGGCTTTTCCCGTAATTAATCTGATATTTCGGCTGCGTAGACGATAGATTCGTTATCGTCAAAACGAATCAACTATAATTTTTTCACAAAAAGCAAGACTCCACCTTACCTGAAATTCAATTTGCCTTCGAGAAAAAAGTTAATGAGCAAACTCTCATTCTTAGGTGTCCTCGTACAGAGAAAAGTAACAATTCCACGTCTCACAAAAGCAGCTATGTTAATAACTTCTAGTGGAAAATCATTGTTTTGATTAATAAATTTATCGAACAGAAATAAAATCATTATTCCAACTACCTTCACAGAATAGCTATCTCCCTGACTTTTTTGGTTGGTGCATGCAGCGACAACAGTTCAAATGAAATGACTTTTCCAGGGTTATAACCAACCAAGCACCAAAATCAACGATCTGGTGAAACCTCCCGTGCGTTAGGAATGTATCTGGGCACAAAGGCCTACGACTACTGTGTGCACCCAGCTTGTGCATCCTAAGGACAGGGTTGACCATTTAAACAAAAAGAAAATCGTCTACAAACTACAATGTACCCTTTTTGAGGCAGTCTAACGGCCAAAATGGGAACTCCCTCTCTACCCGAATATAGGAACATCAATTAGATATGAAGAAACGAGACCGCTTATCTCATGTAAACACGGGCACACTGGACACAGGAAATATATTATCGTTGGATAAACCCACATTATTGGAGCCTTCACAAGAAAAAAGGATCACGGATGTTTTTAGACAAAGCACCCGACGAGGTAAGTGTTAATAGGCTTATTGATTTAGAGGTTACTTACAAATTTCTCAGGAGAAATTTGAAACGAACACAACTTCTATCCACTGAATAACTGAATGCGGCAGACGCCTATCGGCTTGCACTTTGGCCAACCACAGAAATTTTTTTAGGCAATACTTCAAATTAAATGTGATTTGTACATCTCTCATGCGTTTGAGGATAAACTAGGGTAGCAGACTCGAAAATTTACAAAATATATGTACTTTTTCCGAAGAATTTCAGGTTTTTATAATTTACTTTATTGAGATAGCGATATTTCGATGCATACATATGAAATAAAAACAAATCAGTTTCGTCTATTGAACAGCAGACATAGACGGCCTGTTAGCTCTAACCCTGAAGAGAGGTTTCAATATATGTCCCCGTTGGAAACTGTTGCATTATCTAGAATAAAAATGGTTTTATAAGGGATATGTGGGCAATTTTTTCGTCGTAGGTGATGGCCAATAAATGACAAGTTATTGATAATCGTTATCAACGAATTAGATCCAATAATCAGGTTCACAACTGAACATAAAGAGGTTAAAAGACCATTGGGCGTGAGCAAGAATGTGAATATATATAACACTTGTTTACAGATGACTGGTTGAAAAGGATCGAGCATACTTGTAATTCATGAGCTTGTCCCAAATTTCGCCAAGGAAAAATTCAGTTTGGTACCACCCTGGTAACAGAATTAAATTATGTTCTTTGAGGTTGAATACGTTCTTCGAGAAATCAAATTTTATTTCGTGAATTTTCGAAGCTAGAAACCCACCTTCGTCTTCGGACATAGGGAAAAGTGAATGCAAAAAACAGTTAACAGTTAAAATTTGAAAATTGTAGGAGAATCAATAATGCAGTGGCGTAGGCTGCTGCAGTGTGTCCCCTCTGTTCGGATCGGTTCGCGTCTCGCTCATTTCTGTTTGAGACTTTTGTACGAACAGTCCAACTCAACATGCCTGTTGATGCATGATGTCTCCGTATTGTTAACCGTCTTCTACGGTATTTCGAGACGGAAAAAACTAGATGGAAATGAAGAAGAGCTCCGCAAACAGCTGGATTTCATGCTCAACTCCGAAGACCTCTAGTAAGAATTCCAGGCTAATGGTCTTCTCTTCATTCCACTCTCTCACCTCTTTCCACGTCCTCTTGATCTCTAATTCTTACCTGCTTCTTCCTGTGACTTATTCCCTTTACGTGCTGTTCGATGCCAAACAATTTGCTTCGCCTTATTCTGTTTATGACACAGTGCGTTATTTCGACAGTTTTGTATGCGCCAAATTTTATTGCATGATCCCGCTATCCTAGAGGATGCAGTCGAAATTATCATCTAGGTTGCTTTAATAATGATTGCCGTGCAGCACAATCCACAGAAATCTCAGTCACACAAAGATTCGGGCCCTTCAAACCGCTCGCAAAAAATTCACGCAGTAAAACAACATAACGGCATCACCTGCAGTGTGATCTCGTTCAGCGACTGGCCATGCCTCTACAAATTCCGATACACCTGCTGGAAAAAATGCACAAAATACACCTTCCTGTGTGCATTTTTTGGCAAATCAGATCTTTTCTATATTTAGTATTCGACGAAAAATAATATTTTCATCTATAAAGACTTTTCACATCGCAGATGATTTTGAACTTGAGATACCACTGCACGTGCATTTAGAGTTAACAAAATACGAGCAGCATAATTGTTTAAGTAAAAGCAAGCATACGTGCGTTCAGGCTATTAAGATTCTACCTTAAAGCGCGCATTAATTTTAACATGGGTTTTAACTATATTTTTACTCTCATCAACGAGCAGACAGATACGAGGCTCTTTGAATGGACTCTTCGCTGGCTTAAAAAATCGTAAAATTGCAAACCGTTAAGAGACCACAACATACCATTCCTGAACATATAAAATTTAAGGAATATGAGATCTGCTGCCAAATGGTTATAAAAGGAATATTTTGCACATTTTTTCAAGAAAGTATAGTTTAATTTATGGGGATATTTAAAAGGAAAGGGAAAATCGTACGAGTTTATCGAGTTTAGTTTGTGCTGCAGCCAAGAATGTGCGTATTTGAAAGTCAGCATCATGGCGTGACCGAAATCTCTCTGGATAATTCTGCAAGATAAGCATTACCGAAATTTCATCGAATTAATTATTGGTAGTCGAAAACGCATTTTGATTTTCGGTTAACATGTTCTATACTGTAGAGAAGTTATCTAATTCAATTTTTTAAGCATCTTTGAAATTATTTTGAGGAAAATTAGATATAAGGTTTAAAGCAGTGTCCGAATATAGCCATGTGATTTATACTATTTCTCTGTCTTTCACTTCCCACTCAAAGAAAACCTGCACTTCTAACGTGAATGTGGGTCTCAACAATGCCTGTTTCTCGCTAGCGATACTACTCCGAAATCCCAAAATCATTATAAACTGAACACGCCATGTGCATGACATGTACTTTCAATGCCTAGTCAGGAGGGTCTGAGCTGAGCCGGTCTAGTACCATCGTCTGGTGGCAGAACACTTTTGACGCAGCTGACCTGTTTCCCTCTACTAGGCCAATTAACTACTGGTTCCAATTTACATACGCCATATTGAACAACTGTTCTGTACACTTTCGTTCTACCAGTACACGGAAATGTAACGCTGGACCTACTGAATGGTGATTCATGCCAGTCATGATCTGGCCTTTTGCAGAGGTAGGCACTTTTCGAATAATATTCAGCTTGATACTCGCAAACTGCAATCGTGGGGTAGCCGGTGTAAATTGATGCCATACATATTGTAAACAGCTGTTTCCCTTAAGCTGACCCTTCCCAGCAGGCATTTGATACTTTACAGCTAAACGGTTTCTGATTCATTTTAAAATAAATGTATGATTCATATTGCCAAATTCTACAAAGTCGCAGAAAAGAACTATTAAGTGAGAAAACCTCCTCCTCGGTGAGAGTAGTGGAGGCAAAGAACCTATTCGCTGATGAACCTCAAATTCAAGAAATCATTACCCTTGAAAACGTAGAAAAATCCCTTAGAGTCAAGTCTGCAAATAATTTGTTAAGATACTGCCGCCCAGGTAATTGGGCTAGCAGAAATTGCCGACAAAGAGAGCGGAGAGGGGAATAGCTATTTCTGGCTTAGTAGCCGTCATCAGACAGCCATAAGCAAACTCAGATGGCGCACCACCCAAGACTCAAGCCTGCGACTTGTTGATAAGCAGTCCAACGTTCTTCAACAGTAGCTTATGTAGACCCCCTCATTTATCCCTACTCCTAGCCTGTTGTCCTACGAAAATGGTGGTTATAGGGTTTTATGGGTGGGGAGTTAGAATACGCAGTGGAATGTACTTTAATAATTGTTATATGCATTTTTATTTTATTGTATTTAGAAGTGTTGTTGATTTATATCTGTGGATTTTCCTAATCTGTATTATTGTTTAACGTATTGCAAGTTTCTCGAAATTAATGAAAAAGTAAAAATGGTGGTAATGAGGTCATCTACTTCAACTTACCTGAGGTCCAACTTACCGTTCTGGAGTGAGATTAGTAAAGTCCACAGCGCAAAGCACCGTGCACACCTTCAATTTACATGCGAAACAACTTACTCCCAGCAGCCGCAGGAAACAACTTAGACTACAGTTTTTAACTTGACACCTACTTCTAAAATTTTACTTTTCTGCACATCTTATTTCCCCACCCTAAAACCCTCATAACCACCGTTTTCGTAGAACAAAGTGCTTGCACTAGGGGCATGCGGCGTTTTAACCACTGAGCCACGGGCTCGTTGTCTTGCCAGTCTACATCGAAAAATTTAGCATTAACGAATGAAATCCCCACCGGCCGGTTACGAAATTCACTCTTTCGAGCCCCACCAGCAGCTACTTGGAGAATGATAAGCAACCCCTAGTAAGCAAATTTTTCTTAGTGTTTTCGTGGTTTCAGGCTTCATTTCGTATGAAAAAAAACAGTAGGACATAACAGGCAGCATATACTTACTCGAAGATGTATGTTTATCGAGGCACTAGACAATCTGATATCGGGACAGTTGGCGATTAATCATAGGCGAGAAAACCCTGGGGCGCTGAAAAGCTTTAGAAATGAGATTCCGCTTCCATTCACAGCCCAACGGCATTTCACTCTCTCCGTAAAAAAACCTATGTACTTCGGTCCAGCCTTCGCCCCACTTAGCGTTGCCCATTCTGGTCTCGCCTATTTTTGTCACATTTCTTCAGCACAAAAGGCAATCAGAGAACATGCTTTTTATCGGTTCTGAAGTGTGAGTCAAAATAAATGGTCCTAAGTCATTCAAAAATCAAAATTTCGATCCAGCTGCATTCTTTAACAATATATTTTTGGCGCACGCTAAACGGCAGTAATACATCCGTCCTATTGACTCTAAACTAGAACATGCAGGAGGAGTAGGATCGAGTGGCTTAGGGAAATAGGAAAGTTGGGAGTGCGCCCATTCCCATGATAATTCATCTTACGCAGCTGTCATGAGAGCGCGACGTGACTATCGATTTTTTCTCAGATCTGATTGGCCCATTCACTCAGCTTTGTCCCTCGCGTTCCCCCTTAAGTACATTCAGCCCTTTTGTGAGAATGACTTGCGCGGACTTGCTGTAACGTGCTCGTCTGAGTAAACGCCCTCTCTCCCCCTCTCTATCTCTGGCCGACTGGTCTTTTCTCTGCCTCGCTCTTACGGGCTCTAGGGAACCGGTTTGTGCGAATAAACGTACCAGGCAGATAGCCTCTTAACTGTTTCACCTTTCAATTGGCACTGCAATATGGATTTCCGTATTGCAGGTGGTCTTATGCCACATTTCAATGGAGTCACGGTTAGTCTTGGAGATATTTTGAGGGTTACTGTTGGCGAATTTACTAATGTTGGGACGCGTAAGTAGGTGTTCCACTGAAATTATTACAACTTACCTATAATACGGGATCCACATTTCCATCTCCAATCCTCGTTTCTTATCATTTGCTGATCAAGCTTAGACTGCCTGAAAAGTTGTATGTCAGCAATTAAACTGTAGACCGTTGACTAATCACAAGCTATGGTACATATTTTTCATTAAGGCAGTTAAGGGTAAAACAAACACGAACCTGTCATTGAATCACGCCGCCCAGCAAGTCAAGAAAGAAGGTGACGAGCAAAACACCTCACCCAGGGATACCGAAGAGCATGAGTCCTAACTACTGTGAAACTTGAAACGCCGGTAATTTTGAGGTGTAGTGATCAACAGCTCTTTTGTTTTGGTCAGGCTTCCCACAGATTGCAACCTATGTACAATCCCTAGAATCAGACATTTTGTACCAGTAGCGCTTTTCTCCGCTGGGCAAACAACTGCCAAATAAATTTACTTAAGTTGGCTCCAAATCATGGTCTAACCTGGAGCTAGCGAGTTAAACTACCCACTAGGCACACCCTTCGGCCTCCTTTTTGGTGTGATCTACTCGTTGCGTTCTTTCGTGACTTGCTGGGTGTCGTGATTAATTGGCAGGTTTGTGTTTGTTAGGCCCTTTGAATAAGGAAAGTGGATAAGCATGTTTATAAACATTGACTACTTAGGTGCCTCAATGAAAAATAAGCACTTCACATTTTGATTACTTAATAGTCTGCAATTTAAGTTATGTGGCTCAAGGTGCTTATATAAAACTTTTCAGAATCTAAGCTTGATCAGCAGATGGTATAAAGGGTCGGAGACGGAGATGTGGATCCCCATATTATTGATGCTTTTTCCGAAATTTTCGCGGAATACCTACGTACGTGCCCTAACTTTAATACGCAAAATGCCTCCAGGGTTAAAGCTAACTCCTTTGAAATTGGGCGTAAGACCATCTGTAGTACAGGGATCCGTATTTCCGTGCCGTATTTCCGTGTAGGATGAGACAATCTCATCCTACATCCCTAATCCACTCGATTCTCGCCCTCCTCAGCCTGGGGTTAAATGCGTTCAACTAGCCCCTAGTACGTCAGTTGAACATATACCCAATCTTCTCGGGGTCATGCAGAACGCTTCTACAAAGAGTCTCAGACGACTAAGCCGACCAGTCTCCTTGTTGAAATCTTACGGAGCTCCCGTAGCCACGCGCTTTAGCAAAGTCGGAGCGTAGTCCCTTTATTTCGCCCCACACCAATTACCTCTTGGTTCTCCCATGCAGGCAAATTAAAGGCCGTTGACGGCGATAGTTAAATCGAGTGTTGTCCAGTTCATAAAGCGTGTGCTTGTGTCAAGCATGCTTTTTAGGATCCGGAATACATAAGGACAGATGCGAAGGTAGCTACAGGATCGAAAGAGCAGGTTTTCTATCGCGGTTTACCTATGATCACGCTTCCTGAGCATATGAAGCCGGAGTGCCATCCCACGACTAAGGCGCGAACCCTCTAGTAAAAACCATGGCTTGAGTGGTCGTTGATCGGAAATAAACAGGACCTCCTAGTCGGGACTAAACTTCCTAGTCTCGTCATTTGCCTTTCAGGAGGATAATTACACTAGATTACATATATGATGAAAGGTTGGGGATTTGGGGACTGAATGCACATTTGAGGTTCTTTATTTAGTTCATTGGGTTGACTTCAGGCGCAAAAATGGGCGAAATCCAGCGTTTGTTGATAGCCGAGGAATTTCCTACATTATTAAACGCTGTGGAAAAGAACTTCTTGTGTGTGCACTTTGCATCATAAAAAAAACATTCATGAAGAACAGGAACGTTTTTAATTATATCTGTTCACAAAACGGAAAATGTTGTTTTGCGTCCATGAAATTGATGTTAGTGCAATCATGAGATAGCTCATTGTCTTTGGAAAAAGAAGAGCGAAACTAGTTTAACAAATTCTATTTTGCAAATCTGTCAAGTTTTGTGCCATAAAATTGAGCAATAAACCTTGAAGACTGTTACGTGTTATACCCTTATTAAAAACATAGATTGTATATTCGAAGGGTTGCAGGTAAGGAAAGCGTATGAGGAAGCTATTAGTATACACTAAATAAATCGATTTTACAGTCAATATAAAGTTGGAGACAGTTAACATAACACATATTTGCGTGAGTTATCGTGGGACATTGCGAAACATTTTTCTCAAAAATCGCCATTGATAGTATTGCCACTCTGCTCTGCATTTGTTATTGTAGAAATGAGCCTAGTAGTAATCAAATATATTGAAAGCTGTTCCAATTTAAGTAGAAAAGTTAGCTCTTGCACTTATAACAAAAGATGAATCCATACTTTTTAGGAAAATCAGACAACTGGCCAAAAATTTCCCATTCTGATCTTGACTTAATCTTCAAAAAACAAAGCACGCGGCCATTCGACACCAAAATATATAACTAAAAATATTTTTCAAGAGGTCACGTATCATAAAAAATTGCTAATTAATCTTAGGCATATTCATTCGCAACTTTTGTTGTGGGCCTTCATTTTTCTCGGCAATGAGTTGACATGTTTGGGTGGTTCTGAAACCATGACACACACAGACAGCTGCATAGAAATGTTTACAAGCTCGCTATTTAGGTAAATACTTTTAAAATTTATCTCATTTTGAGGATTTGGTAGGCACGTAGAATTTAGTAATTATTTATGGTCAATCGACTAAAGCCAGTGAAAATCGCAAAGTCTCAATTAGTATTTCAAGGAAGATCTGAACCTCTTCGTAATCAAAACCTCAAAATAATTATAAAAAATGTGGCGGAAGGTAATTATTCTTAGTGTACAAAAAATGGTACGTTTACAAATGCACATGAGAATTCCATTTAAATTTATTAGTCACTGGCCGGCATTTCCGCAGGTGAGCTTAAGAAATATATTACTCCTGTGATTTCCAATGGGCCATATCAAGCGAAAACGTGGTTGCCTTAGTCCAAAGTAATTCAGACAATGCGTAGACAACCAGCAGTTTTCGTGAAAACGTGTTAGAATACATTCTCGAAATTTGGGCTGTTCGGTAACCACCATACATTACATGGCATGTAATATGGAAACAGACGAGAGGTAGCGTATTGAACGCAATGAACAAAGGTCCCGGGTTCAAATCTGGGGGTGCCAATCCTCGAGATTTGGTATGACTGACTGATTATGGCTAATAAGCCAGAAATGGCCATCCCGGTCTCCCTTTGCGCTGTCTGCTCCACTTTATCATAATATTTTAGTCACTATGTTACAGTCTGGAGGGTTCGCGTTGAGAGCTCCTGGGCAAAGCGGAACATAATTGTTCCTCTACTAGATCGGCGAAACACATGCATTTATCATATTTGCGATCACAACCGACAAAGCAAGGAACCCAGAGACTAGAGGTAGCGTGTTGAACGCAATGACCAAAGGTCCCGGGTTCAAATGTCAGGGTAGCCAACCCCCGAGATTGGGTATGACTGGCGGATGACGGCTAATAAGCCAGAAATGGCCATCCTGGTCTCCCTTTGCTTTCATGGAAACATATATATCCGAAAACTTTACAAAACGATTATTTTCCAACGTAATTTTACTTGTGCTGCTTTATTTATTCGGTGGTTTTGCATGAACGGGCTTCCTCGACATGTAAAACTTAAGTTAACCTAGTACGACTGAGTTCCACTTTTTCGGAATTTTTCACTTTGCTATAAAGCTGTTATTTCTATAAAAGTTTATATACCTTCAAAAATCACAATATGCCCTATTATGAAGAACGGCCATTACTTTATTGGCGTAAGAGTTTGGGGGCCGCAGCTTGGGCTGCGTGTGAGTAACAGGGAGTTACTTGCAAAAATCCTTGGACTTCACGGGTTAGGTAACCTACCGTACCTATCGCCCCATTGCTACTCATGGGCATGTGCTCTAACTGCCGTGCCCTACCCAATTCTGGCATTCTGCTGTTTATTTAGTAAAGCGCGCACTTATATCGAACATACGTTGAAGTATGAAAAAATGCCTACTAGTCGCGAAAGTGTTTGATCTGGATTAACCTGCGGTCATGCGCCAAACGCAAACACTAAGCTTATTCTAAGGTCACCCTCAGATGCCAAAATGAGGGCTAAATAAGCATGTGGCTGGACTTTTAGCTAGAACATTTGCTGCCAGTATAGTGCATCCTGTTACTTCGACTGCCTGATGGCAGTTCAGCGGATTCAGAAGAAGAAGAAGATGCGATTGCTGGAACAGGCGTTTTATTTGCCTGACGTTTCGGATTACCTCTGGAATCCTTAATCATAGGTGATGATAACATAGTCATGATCATGCGCAGGTGGGGTGGAGACATGCACAGGCTACACAGTATTTAGTTTCTAGTGGTCAGCCGCGTGTGTGATAATTTTTCGCTTCTTTAGCCACAGCTTGGGTCTTAAATGATGCGGTATTGGCTTGACACTTCGCGTTCGACTCACTAATTGCCATAATTGCCATGTCAGCGTCAGATGCGGGCCTGGGAATTGCGTGACAATTATGCCCGCTGTCGTAAGAGCTGTTGTTGCGCCCGGCCCCTCCCACGTGACTGATTCTCTTGCTCAGGAAACTTCTCAGTACACCGTATAGAAAAGCCAAATCGTTGCGCTTGTTGATGAACTAAGGGCCTGTGAACAATGATTCCAGCAGCTCGCGGCTCACGCGTTTGTCACCTCTTGTGAGGATTTCGGCTTCGTCAAACTTGAAAATATGGCCGGGTCCCGTCGAGTGAGCTTTAGCCTGGGAGTTGGCGCCTTTCTTTCTCACCGCCGCTGTATGCTAGGCCATTCGCGTCCGGAGTTCAGTGGATATGATGCGGGTGATGAACTGATGATGAACTTCGACCTACATATTTATAACAACTTTCTTTCTACTACCTAGAACTTAGTGCGAACTGATTAACTCCAAGTTTGCCAATAAGTTCTTGGGAATTATAAATCAAAAATTTCAGAACTGGAATATCAATCAAAGGGGTTGTGATCTCCGGGTCCGGTGAAGCAGGAGCAGAGAAGAAGTGGGACGTCCGATGGGAAGAATAATGTATCATTAGTACATAGGTGTACTAATCTATATCTCAATTGACATCCGGCAAGACTTCGACCCGTTGGCTCAGTGGATAGGACGTTTGTCTCTAGCTCGAAACTCGAGTGTAGCGGCAGTTTCCGTGTCTATACTGGAGTTGGGTATCTGCAGCTGACGACAGCTAATAAGCTAGAAATACGCGTATTCTGCAGTCCTACCTTTTGCCGGTAATACATGGTGTATCATGTACAGAGCTGGTAGAGAATAGCTCGGAGGAAATTGGCAGCTGGACGAGCATGCGTCTAAATCCGCGAGGGCGGCATCCCGAGTCTGAGAGCGCGGAAGTCATCACAGCGTCTCGAGTGGGATCACTCTTGAGTCAGCCTCAGAGGGATGATTGGTCAGACCAGATTTGAGTTGGCCGACACTGGTGCGTATGTAGTGGTCGCTGCTGCCTGACATCCTCATAAATCTTGAGGCCATAGACGAGGTCACTTACAACATAGGACCTCGCGCAAAGACAGTTTTCGTCGTGTCCCGGGCCAGAGGCAAACTGACGCGCGACCGAACGCACGCACCGTGTCTCCCCCGTTCTTGCCTCAACCCACAATGGTTTGACCTTAATTCGTCCACTGAGATTCCCGTGTTCATAGATTGGCCTTATTTGGTAAGTTTGCCTCAATCTGTATGGAAACAAACGACAACGCGACTGGAAGTGCGCTCCGACAGTGAAAACTTCCTCCTAACTATTCTCCAATTCTCCGCACAGAATACACTCTTCCTTCTAACCTGGCCTTTTCGTGACTTCTCTCTTCTCCCAAGGAACCGGGCCTGGAAGATCGCAGCCGTAAGGGTCAACCTTATTAACCTTAATACAACGCGATACGCACGTACTAGCAGTCACGAGAGGGCAGGCATTGCACGCGGAGTTAAGTTACCACATATCTACCAAAAAGCATACGCGAGATACTGGGCGACCCATCGATGACTTGAAACCATCGCAACAGTTATAATTCACCTTATGCTCACCGGAATAAATTTGGAAATTTGCCGATGTTTCAGATAAAGCAAATACTGAACGTTATCGATCAGCAGTTAAACGTTGCGGCTGTAAGTGTTGGCCTTGAGCTGATCGATTTTTCTCCGTTCGCTGTCTGGTCTTCCACGTGGTTTTTGGTTTATCGTGACGGTAATTGGTGGTCTGTTCTGTCCCCACGTTAGGTGCTGATAATCCTGCTCTCTCTTCCAGTGGTTTCGTCACAGTGCCGCCTTCGTCTGCAAGTCCTGACTTCGGTTTGACTGTGTCCTGTCTTTTACTTACGTAATGGCGTAGGACTTTGTAGCCCGCGGGGAGGTCCAGATGCCTGTTGACAGAGTTGACGTCTGAGTGCCATGCCTCAAGCGTCAATATTGCAGCTTTTGAGGCTCCTCGGCATACGATGGTCGTTCCTTGAATATCGAAGTCATGGCCAGTCTCTCCGATATGTGTTGAAAGCTGTGACGAGGGGGGTGCATGCGTTCGGTCGCGCGTCAGCTTGCGTCTGGCCCGAGACACGCCGAAAACTGCCTTTGCGCGAGGTCCTATGCTCTAAGTGACCAGTCTAACGATGCCACGATAAGCGAACATTAGCACCACAGGGAAACCTAACACGGAGCAACAATTCTGGCAGACCGCTAAAAGAGCGTTGTGAATCAGATTTAAGAGACAGAACTCGCACTTATAGATAGAAACGAGAGTTTAATTACGCTGACCTTCAAGATCGAAGAAAAACGCTGTTTGGCTACTCCCATTACACCTACACCGCAAATAAAACATTCGTGATGTACTTTTAGCTGTAGCACACTTTTTGATGCCGCCAGCTACACGCGTGCACGTGGAAAACGGTTCATCTTTAACACCCATTAGAGATGCAAATGAAATATTACTAGCCTCGACGGACAGGCAAATGCAAACATCCTGGCTCAAGGTCACCGAAGCCGTCTAACAAAAGGTTTCCCTCGGATCCAGACAGTTATCACATTTTGGACAATTTTGATTACCAATACCTGGTGATATCTGATACAAGATAGCACTGCATGCATTATACAACGTGCAAAGTGACTTGTTCATAGCCAGGCATCTTTTGTACAAAAAACTTCACAGGAAACAACCGAAGATTACAGTCTTTCGAGGGGCAAACCGCGATTTCAGTTTAGACGACCTAGAGTAAGTGGTGTAATTCATTCCAAGTCATGATCAAAATTTGATTTGGTAGTTTAGCATATATTTGTTCACGCTATTTTGACCTACTGAGTGAATTTGATCCTGAGAACACCTTTTGGTAAGGAAGACTGTCTGTTTTGTTCAGTATATTGAAGGCTAATCGCAAAATGTAGTCAAACAAATGTCCTACGCTATTTAGTACGACACAACCAAACCTTTTAATCTGGTTGAGTGCTGTTACACCGTCTGGGGCAACAGATGAGTTCGTATAGATGCTAACGGATCAAATGGCAAACATTTAAGCCAGTCTATTTGAAGAAACCAGAGGTTGAAGATCCGGTTCAAAAATCTGAATGGCCGATAGTCTTCGGTGTAACGCAAAAATTCAGACGCTTGCGTCGTGGAACAACACCGAATGCCATGAAAGCGGCGACTCATAGACTGACACCCGTCGGACTGTAATTTCAAGGCGTCCTTTTGGAAAATGAGTAAATTTTCGACACTGGATTCCCAGGGCGTCATCAGACTTGAGGAAGCCTTTTAGTAAGGAAAACTTCCTGTTCAGTTCAATAAATTTGAAGGTAACAGCAGAATTTTGGCGAAATCGGGGGTTATCTGATAGTGGAAAAATTCATACGCTATTTATTATGACAGAACCAAACCTTTTACTTTTATGCGTTGTGTCATGTGCGGCCGCCATGAAGGGTCCAACCCAAAGCTGTCTGCGGTAGACTGTGAGGACACTGTCAGAATTAATCGGAGGGGTGGATCTTGCAACCGAAATGTGCAATCGATAAGAACTTTCAAACTGTTAATTAGTCAGACCCACTGGTTATGATATGCTGTGAGATTAGCGTGTTGCTTGTATTAAAACTCAGTAAAATGTATGCCTAGTTCTCCTGTTCATTATGATGTCGTTCGCGTTCGGTCTCGAATGTTCTTTTTTTCCGTTCGACAGCCAGTCGAAGTACCGAAATCAACGATGACTAATTAAACCAAGCTTCCTTGTGCCTGTTAAAGCACACTAAGCAGTTAGATCGGTCCAACAAGAATTCGCGCCCAAGGTTCACTTGGTTGCACATGCGCCCGCATAGAATACTCCTCGACTTAGTCAGCAGTGGGGAGCATATTTCACACTAAATTCTCGGAGTAATGTATATGGCGGCACAAAAATAAGTGTACCACTGTGTGCGCAACCCATTTCGCTTAACTTGGGATTGCTGAGCAGGACGACTTAATGGCAACTGGAAACTAAACCAATGAAATTACGCTTAAGGCTGTGTCAAATGTTAGCTGGGTACACAAGAGGCGGCATTAGCCTCAGTGATACGTCACTAGACGGCACGATCGACCACAGCAACTTAAGTTCGCTCGAGTAAACTAAAACTGCGAAACCGTGACAGTGTAAGTCGATTTTAGCGAGCTCTACTCGCACAGAAAGGGCAATCAGGAATCAATACAGGGTCGTCGTTCACATAGTGTAACATAGACAAAGCAATATGACAGAATGACTGCGGTGGTTTTGAGCACCATACCGATTAAGACAACTTTACTGATCTTTGTAGTGTGAACTCATCTTAGAAATCTAGTCAAGTTAACTAGTTTTCTCAAGTACTTGTTAACATGAAAGCGTACGCCATCTCAATATGATATTTCTTCGTTTCGAAGATGAACGGTAGTCACAGTACAGATCAAGCTGCAATATTTTATGTAAGTCAGCCTTCCCTGCATCAATGCGACATGACGATTTATAGCGGTGACTGGTCTGACAACCCGAAAGTCATATTTACGACCTCGCTGTCACCACTGAACGGCATGTAGGTCTGGCCCCACGAGAAATCGACTAGAGTGCTTCCCTCTCCGAGTCTACACTGCCCACGACGATGGCGACTAATAGGAAGCCACTGCATCCCCACAATCGCGTGACAAATCTGTTTACTGGGTGGTTCTATTCTGAGTAACAACCGGTCAGATGATGCTTGTTACAACCTCGTCAGACACAGCCTAGCACGCGCATGTCGAAAACGAAGGCAGCCTCAGCATCTTCCTTGTTCCCATTCAGGCAGCTTATGCAAAAGAGACCTACTATCTGAAAAGGGGTGCGCAAAGTGCATTCCTTGCAACAAAATTCACAGGGGTACTTACTGGTAAATTTGTCTAAAACAGCGCGAAGCTTCTGGCACTGCTGGGGGATTAACGATTGGAAAGCCCGATTCCTGTGGAGGTAACGCGATACATCACAGCACAGATAAAAGCTCAAACACGTGCTTTCTGCACACGTCATTACTGAATGCATGGCGGGTACAATAATGGATATCTTCCCCTGCGACAGTCGAACTATTTCCTCAAGTGACGAAACTTGACATTTGATGAGTTTAACATTCCCAGACCGGTAACGGTGTCAATTTTGTGGGTATTTTTCTCTGTTTTACTTTTCGTAGCGATGGAAACGGATTTTCAACACCACAGACTGAAATTACTTTTAAAATTGGCGTTGGTGCTCACTAGCCCGCAGGCACATCGTGAAAATAAACAACTACTGATTTGACCAAAGCCCAGAAGGTAAAATAGAAAAACCGAAGGAAGGTTACCTGGAGGTGACCAAGAAAGTCTCAGAATTATTTTAAGCAACTACTGACAAATGGAAACAGCAGCCATGGGCAGAGAGTAGCAGAGGATACATGAATGCGGGAACCGCGACAACACGCTTTAGGCGAAAGACAGAAGGGCGAAACGTGACAGACGATCGAATTCAGCATGCCTTGGGCGAGCTGAGCTCCTGGAGTTCACGTTTGATCTCCGCCGGCAAATCAGCCCGAAGCACTTCGCGCTCATTACGAGAACTGATGTGACGTAGCTTGACGACGCCGCGCTGTAGTTCGCCATCACCGATAATTACAGCCAGGGGAATCCCGGTGGACTCGCAATACTGCAACTGATCTAGCAGTTTTGGTTGGTTCTTGTGTGAGAAAGCGGCCTGGAGAGAAAAGAAACACCTAAAGGCTTCGCACAAAAAGACAAATACGATAACATTAACAACATTGCTACTTATTTTGACTTAGTAGGTGCTAACTATATACTCAAACATACCTTGATTTTGGCATCCCACAGAAGTTTACAGAGTTCGAGACGTGGCGTTATGAGGCCCTTGTGTGCAACAATTACCATGACATCTGTTTCAGTTGCACGAAGCACACCCCCGTCGCCCGCAGCATTCTTCTTAGAAAGCATTTCACTGACAGCCAACAGACGTTCTATCCCAAAGCTGAGACCGACACACGGCACTCGAGAGCCCGGAGAAAATAGGTCGACGAGGTTGTCGTAACGACCACCACCTGCGACGCTGCCAACAGCACCCTCGGAGTCACCCGCGTCTTCAACTTCCTCGGCAGCAGACTTCTTGCTCTTCTTGTTCTTTTTGCCACGCGGTGGTTCCGCGGATTCCGCGGGTTGCACGGGGATAGAAGCCGTGGTCGGGTTGTAAGCGAAACCTTTCATGAAATGCGTGTAGGGGGTTAGCTAAAGTAACTAAAACTCTTCTACCCTTAAACTGGCACGATCACGTGGCGACATACCTGTTAGGACAGCCTCATAAATGACACCGGTGTAGTAATCTAACCCCCGGGCAAGGCTGAGGTCCAGGCGCAGACGATCCATTATGCCCAAGGCTTGACAGTACTCGAGGAGTGTCCTCATTTCGGGCAGGGTATCTTGAATAGTTTTGTTGTTGGCTAGACGTTTGTCGCTAGCCAGCCGATCAAGGACGTCCATGCCTCCGGATATTTGCGTGTATTCGCCAATCAACTCAACGACTGACTCCGGTAGGCCCTTCTCTTCTATGAGTTCCTTCCTCACTTCTTCCCATGGCAGCTGTGCGCAAAAGGGACAAAGAAATCAGTAACTGCAGGACTGGAAGCAGCAGTAAGCAGGGCAAACGAGCATGGTTAAATACCTTGTCGAGTTTGTCAACAGCCGAGCACGCGGCTGTGAATTTTTCTGGAGGGACTCCACAAGCGGTGAAGAGACCATCCAGTAAACGCCTGTGGTTCACCTTGATTACGAAATCACCCAATTCGAGTTCTGTGAGTACTTCATAGATGATTCTCAAACATTCGGAATCCGGCAGCATGAGGCCATATTCACCGGCGATGTCAAAATCCTTCAAAAAGTAGCATTTAGATTATGAGGTTCAGAGGAGAATAAAACGTCACCTACAATGACAACAGCGGAAAGGGTAATCTACCGTTTATCCTGGGCAGAAGTCGATTAATGTAACTTAATTCTTCGCGTTTCTCTTTCCTCTCCTAGGTATGGTTTTATCTCATCGACGTTAATCATTATTGCCTGACTGAACTGATACTGACTGCCTTCCCCTTTTCTATCTATACCCCATATATTAACGTCACTCAATTTATCCTATTAACTACATATTTTGAATTGACCCCCATTACGATATAAAGTACTGACAATAATTTATCAGGAAAAGTGTTATTTCCGGGTGATTACATAATGAGAGAAGTTCATGCGGACTAGTCTGATAACGTTAGATACCGAAAAGAGGCCACGGAGCATCATGACTCACAAAATGGTGTAAGCATATCATAACGCACGGCCTGCAAAGTGGACTTGCAGTCTGGTGAGGAATAAATTAAAAGGCTAGGCACCCAAACACATTACGTGGCTGTCTGTCTGTCGGTTCCAGGTCAGCATCTGTCTGTATTCGAGATATTATGAGCATAAAAAGGACAATCAGGTTTGCGTTCATATACTCTTGAAAAAATCCAGCCAGCCAAAACATCCTGTCGGTCGGTTTGGGTCGTAAAATAGGACCAAATTTCTCTCCTAAGGCTCTCGACGGTGCTAGGTTACCGGATATGCGCAACATCGAAGCGCCTAGCACGTGGCAGTTTGGGCGCTAAGAAGAGGAGAGCTTTCAAGGGGGTGCGAACGGAACTTTCGAATTGTGAATACGGACGGGTCCCCAACAGCCGCTTGGATCGTCTGTTCGAGATTGTTTCTCATAACGCTTCAGCTAAAGTGTCTAGCCAAAATGCAACGGTAGTAAGCGAAATTATTTAACGATCGTTCACAGTCGCCATGTTACAGTACCATCTTCGGACTTTCCAGTTTTTTTTTGTAAATGCTTTTTGGGATGCTAGACCTGAGCCAGCCGCACCCTGATAGCATTGTTGTTGCTGTTCAACAACTGCTTATTCGCCAAACCCGACAGTCTACTTATTTCGAAGAAGACCGTTCTACTATACGCCACATGTGGACGCGCCGGGTAGTCAGCACCTTGGCTAACGGGAAACCCTAGGCTATGGACATAATGTACAAGTTTACCCAGGAATGTCATGTTGGCGTCAACTTGTTTTCGGGCATGAATTTAAGTTTTTAAATCGTCGAATTGCTGGCGTTGTGCGGTATTTCCATATGACTCCTTCTCGTGACAACGAACGTACCATCTACCTATCCCGACCAAAATTTAGATTTGACTATCAGAGGAACAGTTACCTGCAGCTTCTGCAGTGCTGCCTAAACAGAAACGCCACACACACAGTGGACCTGTATAAATTTTCAGTTGTTAACAAAATTCGTGGTCAAAAAGTTATCCTGCAAACATAAGTCTATGAGTTCGAATAGGGCAGTTGTAGGAACATACCTAGTACAGATAGATCGCTTTATGAGACACTTTTCTAGCTGTGCCGAAGAGAGGACTGCGAGCCCGTGGCTCAGTATTTAGGACGCTTAACTTCTAAATATCAGGTCGCGAGGTCGGGGGCCAGACTGATGACGGCTAGTGAGCCAGAAGTTGCAATGTCAGTCTCCCTCGTGTTTGTCAGTAGAAGACTCTAGGCAAAGGAACGCTATGGTCTAAAATAGGACGATTAAAAGATCCTTAACTTCTAAAATCTGAATATTAAACCGTAAAAATGTTGGTGAGATTTCTATGTGCAGCGGTTCGCATTGACAGTACGTTCCCAGGGGGTTGGAAGCTTTCGTATCCTATTAACAAAACTTTAAAATTTCACTCTGAGAAAAAAATGTGCAGGTAGCACATAGGTATTTTAATCCTAGAGAAACCCGAGCCTAGGATGATACCCCACCAAGGGTTACGTATGGTTGGCAGACGACAGCTAATGAGCCAGAAATGCTATTTCGATTTTCCTTGTCTTGATCAGAAATGTTCGTCAGAAACTCGTCACTAAAACTTGTAGTCAAAATTAAATTTTCTAATTATTTGTGCAGGACATTGTGTTATTGAACAGTGCTAAAGATCGGTGCGAAGAAAAGGACACAGAGAAAAAAATATGACAATGGGCTAAAATACGACAGAGATGTTAACCAGAAGGACAAAATCCCGCTTTTGGGAATTTAAGACGGCAATGACATTGTATGCAGGATAATGATGAATTAAACGTAGATTGAGAGTTTCTTGGTTGAAGCCTAACGGCGAGAACGCAAAAACTACAAAGAGTTTATGAGACGATGCCGCCAGACGAAAGAGATTCGGGCCTCAGGTATGCAATGGTACTATAAAACCATACATTATGTGAATCGGAACGAAATGATGACGAAATCACAGCAACTGACGATTCGTGTACGTACTAACAAACCATCATTGTATCAACCGCGACCCCCAGTGATGAACGCGAGTACTGGTAGTAACTGTAGGCATGTGATTGCCTGACGACTACGTCCCATGCATACTGCACTCCTTGTACTTCTATTACACCTTTTTGCGACTGTCTCTAATGATGGGTTCGAGTGAGAATCTGAAACGGTTGGCGAAAAACTTATTGTTCCAGATATTTATCATGATTTGAATTGCCTCCTGGAACTCACCTGTTCGTTTGTATCAACAATTATATGTGCCCCCACCTAATTATGGCTGCGATGTACCAGGTGCCTAATTCTATAAAGCCAGTGGTAAGGCAACAATTAGCAGGAATTGAAATGATAAGAATGAAAGAACGCAACTTACGCACTGGTAAAATTCCCGGAATCGACCACGATTCATAGCAGGCTGATCACGACGATAGACTTTGCCGATTTGGAACCGCTTTATCGACCTTATTTTGTTCATTGCAACATAACGAGCAAATGGAACCTGCAGCAAGAATAAAATCGTACCTATGAAAGTGGTCAGTAAAAAATGATCAGCCTTCAAAAGCGCAAAGCTTAAAAATTGACAAATATATATGAAAAACAGAACTAACTCGACAATCACAAGAGCGGCAGTTCAACAGTTACGTGAAAACCGGTGTAGAAAATGTACTGTGTGACTAAATAATGCTGGCTGTAACTCAAAACTCACTATACTTTACATGGCTGTCGGCTATCAGTATTATTCTAGTCAGATCAAGTACCTAGAACATCGGCAACCACTAGGATAAATCACTAGTTTTTTTAATTTCTGCTCACGTGGGATTCTACTCCCAAACGCAGAAGGCTGCCTGATGCTATACACTTTGTTCAATATAAAATCATCGGTTATTTCCCATCTTTAAGTGTAAATCATCATGGTAGTGACATAAATTCGGAAGGATTCGAAGATGCCACTGCAGATTTTACTTGCGGACAGGGTTTTCGTTATAAAAAACCCGAGAAAATATTTCAGGTTACCCCAAGTACCATTGGTTAGCAACTGAGTTATACGTTAGCTAACAGGTGCGGAAGTAATCTACGGACGCATTAGCAGCAGTCATATACTTCAATGCCTGTGATTAGACCGGAAGGGAAGACTTGTCTTGTCTCGTCGACACAAACATCAAGCCAGTACCGTCCATTTATCACTCGAAATAATCTCTGCCGACTTCAGAAACTTAAACCGTGTTTTTATTTGGCTCTAGGGGGCACAAAAACAGTGCGCCTACGAATAAGTTCATTCTTGCTCTGACCGCAGGTTTGTTGTAGTTAACTAAATGGACAGAAACGAAAATGAAGTGCTAAGGCGTGTTAAAGATATTAGTGTTTAACCATCCAAAATATAGAAAATGAGTTATATAACAACCAGAGATCACAAGCTTAAGGCTTGTAAAGTCCGGTAGACCTGCCGTTAAATCGTAGCGAAGTGAAAGTAGCTCGCCGCCTTGGTCCTCCAGATTATATATAAGTTTTGACTCCTCGCCATACTTCCCAGTAAGAACCTCCTTCAGTTCAAAGACGGGCGTTTCAATTGAGACTGCATCATGGCGCTTGAAGCAATTCTGAATTACACCAAAGACTTTCTCTAGAACGCGCATCTGAACAGGGTTGCGATCTCTCGTTCCTTTGGGTGCCTTCAGGATGAATTGCTGTGATGCAGCTTTACTCGTCTTGACTTTCGCCATTTTTTCGCATAAGTCATTCACCTATAAAGAAATAAAGTACTCTTCAGTCAACAGACGAACCTGACGGATGGATAATGTCTGCAAAGTTCGAATACAAGAAGACTTAAAATCGAAAAAATAACTACCGCAATATACTTCACCAATGCTTGAACGTTGTATTACCTTTGGCGTAATAGAAACTTCATCTTTTGCGTCCTGTGACATTTGTCTACACGAAGGAACGACGAGAAACACCAACCACCGTTGGCACACGCTTCAACTGATAAGATGTTGCTGACTTCAAATTCGCGGCGGGCGAGTTCCCGATCATGACGTTATAAATGTATTCAGTTTCCTGGGTATTAGTTAAGTATCGTTCAAATTAGTCAAAATCGTACTCGAAGTATATTTGGCCTATATTTGACGACTCTTCAAAGGACATTAATGTGCAATCTAAAAATAACTGGCAGTGACGATTATGGGTTGCTATTGATTTTCCGGCCATGTGTGTCTACGTTTATTCCTTTTGAATGGAGGGCGTTTTTTAAACATTTTTGGAATTATAGTTTAAAAATGAAGCGTATCTTTTTCTTTAAGCTGGGCTTAAGCACGCTTGTCATATCGCCTTCAGATACTTTTAAAAAGCCTTCGACACTCTGCCACCATACATCAGATGATGTCTGGGTATGCTAGACTTCTATCGCCGGCTGCTCCCTAACTGTACCGCCACTATTCTGCCATTCAAATACCTTCGCTGGGCTCTCAGTATTCGTTCGTGCTATCCGCAGGCCCCCTCGATGTTTTCGGAAAGGCCAAGACTGCCATCGTTCTGTCGCGCCCCTAATGTTTCAATCTCGCTCATGATCGGCACCTCGGCTGCCGCAGTCGGCGCGGTTCTCCAGCAGAACCTTGCAGGTCAGATCTAAAGTTGAGGCTTTCACCACAGAAAGTTAAAACCTGCAACCCACATGTGCACTACAACCTATCGTCCGGCTGCCAACGGGATTGTGGAGCGTTTTTACTGCCATCTGAAGACCTCCCATTCCCGCTCCGGCTGATCCGGAAAACTAGACGGACCCTCTTTTTCTGGTCGTTCTGGGCATAATTCGATCCCTCAAGCCAGACCTTCACTGTTGCGCTGCTGAACTGGTGTTCGGCGCCACTGTCCAATTTAATGGTGGGATGAATATGCCATCTGGGCCTAAAATATAAAATTTATTTATCATTCCTGGAAGATCAGGTGAAACGTCTCACTTAGCTTTTCTTAAACTCGTCGCTACCCTTCGTGGTGTGCAGCAATCAGTGTTTGTCATGTACTTTGACGTTAGCAAAGCATTGGATAAGGTATCGCACAGATTTCTTCAAGAGAAACTGAAATCCCTTGGTATCCGGCCTCCCCTCCTCCACTTCACTTCTTCTTACTTGCCTAATCACAGCTAGAAGATCTTAGCAGGTAATAGGTGCTTGACGCCTCAGCTCATCACGAGTGGCGTTTTTTAAAGCCCCGTCTCTGGTCCCCTCCTCTTAATTCTTAACGAGTGCTCTTTACTCGCATGAGAAGTGGACAAATGCCACAGATAATGACTGCCCAATTGATGTCATATTTTTCTACTTCAGGAAAGCTTTTGATATTTAACCGCAAAGGCTTATTTTACAGATTATATGGGACGTAGAAATTAAAGGAAAATATCGAACTGGATCAGTGGTTTCTTGTCTCTCAGAGAACCGAGGTTAACTGTTGGAAACTTGACCTCGAAGTAGAGCCAAATTACGGTAACATTTAACTTGGGAAGATATAATGTCCTTGTTATCCATTCCCTTCCCAAACACAACATCTGGACTTTGAAAAGGGTTCTTATGGTATTCGTGGCTGTTCTATTTATTTAAAATTGTTTTCCATTTATGCCTATTTTATCCTCTTTAGAGTGATATTTGCAGCGCTGTTTCGTCCCCTACTCTTTCAAACCATTATAGCCGTTCTCCATTCTCCATTTTACAACCCTGATGATGGGCTTCACGGTCTCAATTCATGCTCGCGGCGGTTCCGCCATTTTCACCAGCTCGTCGCTGGACTCTGCAGTCCACAAGATCGCATATCCGGCGCTTCGGTGATGGTGACGTGACCTATACTGTTCCTCGTCCTTCCGACTCGGTTGTCTGAGATGGCCTCCTCCTCTCTCACCTCCCTGATGGTTGATCATGAAGCCAGTCGGTCGGTGCTACTGTGGTGAGAGGTCGCCTCTGCTGCTATATGACTTCTCAAACGCCAAGAAGCGTTTCCAACCCTCATACGTTCTAATCAACAGTCCTGTCTCATTGCACTACAACAATCCTATCAATAAACCTCGTTAATTTTACAGAAGCAGTTTTTTCTCATACTTTTTTTGTAAATTCGGGGTCCGCTGGACTTTGCCCCCGCTTTAATGGTAGGCATTTTTTGGCAAGCATGATTATAGAGGCCAAAAAATCCCGTCGAATTATAATACAAATCTACTTTCAAATGCTTGGTAGCTTAAATTTAATTTTTTCGTTACATTCCACCTATAGGAAGACTAATTTCCATTTTATTTTTAATTATGCCCGCGTAAGATCAAATACCTCTCGACTACATTTCGTATTCTATGCAAAAGAGGTTAATGTTGGTTTACATAAACACGCGTAAACTTATTAAATTGAAATTTTTTGAGATTTGCCACAACTACACATTAATTTACGTTCCCTAGCCAAGAAGTAAATGTTTAACCACTTAATACTTTCAGTAGTTGGGCAGGGGAATAGATATAGCCTTGGCCTCCCTAATCATTCTCGCCATTTTTTTCATTGGTTCCGCCTTATTTCACCATGAAATGGCGATATGTTGGCAGACATACATTTATCTGTCTTTCATACTAAACACTCCCAGTGCCTATTTGGTTGTTCACAAAGAGCAGCATTTATCAACTTTGTATTTATTTTTCCACAGCACTAAGTTCGCAGTGACGAGGCCCTCCGGGCCTAAAATATAAAATTTATTTCTTTATATTCAGGGCCCAAGGGACCCTTTCATTATAAACTTAGTGCTGTGGTAAAAATGAACAAAATCGGAAAGCAGTGAACCACAATGCTCAGTTTTGGGTCCGATACTCTTCTTAATCTACGTAAACTACTGCCATAATAACGTTGACTGCGCAGCTGTCCTGCTTGTGGATGACATAAAAACGTGGGCTGAAGTTAGATGCACTGACGACGCAAAAAAGTTAAAATCGAACATCAATCAACTGATTATTTGGTTGTCCACGTGGATTCTTAAATTTAATTCATCCAAGTCTCTGGTCCTACACGCAAGCCGTGGTCTAAAAGTGTCGCAGAAACATAGTTATTGTATAAATAACACCGCAAAAAAGGTTGATACGCACAAAGATCTAGGCATGTGAATTATTGCGAACTTGATGCCCCCAGAGCAATGTAAAGGGCGTTCTAGAAGGCAACTATTACGCTGCACTAGATCAAACGAGCAATCGAAAGCTTCCCATCTCAACTCATTGGAAAAATATTTGGCACCTTTGTTAGACCACATTTTGACTACTAATAAATAAATTACATACTTAACATTAACGGCCGCCTCTTGGCATATTTTTCACATACTCTCTCTCACCAGCGGCAGTTTTTCGCCTAAAAAACCAGAAACTACATTCCATTTTGTGAATTCTGAGCCATGCCTTAGGAGTTTTTTCACTGTTTGCTCATTTTGCTCAGTTAAACCTGCTGGGTCATGCTAACTGACATCATCATATCTGATAAAATCACTTGGAACAAGTGAGTAGTCACAAACAATTACGTAAACGACATTCTCTGAAATGTTTGGCATTGTCGATACATTTCTTAACTACTGTGTACTGATAGGGAGTTCAAAGGCGTTTGCCTATTTTTCCCTTAATAAATTGGCCTTGTTTGTCTTAAATGAAGGGTATACCAGTTTGGACACAGTGACTGAAAGAAGATGTGGACCTTCTCGAATAAGTGCAATGGATGGCGACAAACCTAGTCAACGGTCTTGGGGACTTACCATATCAGGAAAACTGATCAAAGTCAACCTATTTCCCGTATCTTACAGGCCCTTACAGTGAAGCTTGCTCTGGGCAGTTCGGATAGTCCGGGGCCATGTTTTCTCCCTGAGATTGGAGGACTTCATCGAGTAACCAACACAACTAACTTGCGCAGCTATCCCTTCATGGTCACAAATGAATGCACTCGATTTGACCTCATAAAGATTTGCTTCAGCCAACGAGTGATAAGACGTTGGAACTCGCTTCCAAGCGAGATGGTTTCCGCCGATTTTAAAAAGAAGACTTGAAGAAGACTTGAAGGCATTTTATCTGACAGAAAGCGATTATCACAACACGATATCTTATTGCCAGCATTATAAAACATTTTCCTGGCTCTAGTCTGTTTTTACGCTGTTCCGCATTGTTCCGCGACAACTTATTCGAATGTGTTATTTTACCACAACTTTCTACAACTTCCTGTAGGCTGTAACAACGATGTGGTTACTTTCAATTAATAGGGTCCTCAAGGGCATTCCTCGCCTGTAACCCTTCAAATATACATATATCCAATTTAAATTTAAAAAGTACCCAAATATTCACACAATTTAATTTACGCAGAAGACCTTTGGCGTGTTAACTCATTTTCTAACGACACGGCCAATATTTGCTAGATAATAAATAATAAATATATTTTATATTTTAAACCCGAAGGGCCTCGGCATTGCAAACTTAGTGCTGTGGAAAAATAAATACAAAGTTGATAAATGCTGCTCTCCGTGAACAACTACATAGGCAGCGGTAGCGTTTGGTACTGTTGGCAGATACAATTAATACCCACCAACATATCGTCATTTTAAAATAGTAGTCAACATTCTCTGAAAATGCATGGTGAACTAAGGAGGACGCAGTGAAATAAACTCCAATCATTAAAACGGGGGCAGAGTTCAGCGGACCCCGCTTAAAAAGAAAACAAAACTAACAAGAAAAAAACTGCTTCTGCAAAATTGAGGAGGTTGGTTGATAGGATTGATTGTAGTGCAATGAGACAGGACTGTTGATGAGAACGTATGAGGGTTGGAAATGCTTCTTGTCAATTGGAAAAATCATATAATAGTAATAATCTAATAATAATAATAATAAAATAATAATATGTTTATCATGACAGTTTACAGGCAATTGTAAAGAGTTGGTAATGCACCTCTTGGGCGCCTTCCAACACCTCGAAGACTGAAAAAAACCTAAAACAAACTCCCTATGTTGCAGCCAGTATTAGTTTTGTTGCAGGTTTTTTGTTTTGTAAATACTGGTCGAGATAGGGAGTTTGTTTCAAGTGAATAAAACCTGCCTTCAAAGGTATGATACAAACGGAATAAATGTACAGTTATAAGCTGAGTTGACTCATCAGCAGGAGAACTGTTTCATATCGTTTAAAAGCATTAGTTCCAGACGGAGAGGGTTGGCACAAGAACACAGTGTTCTCAGTCTTCCTTCAATGGTTGTCGGCAAAAGTTGCGCGCTATCGGCTGAAGGGTAGGCAGTCTGCGGGCTGCTGCTTCAGCAGCATTACCTTCAGGTCAGGTCAGGTCAGGTTTTATTGAGGGAAATATAGGTTAATACCTTTGAACTCCCTATTGGTACAGTTTTTTCGATGCATTTGATCTGTAGAACATTTCAGATCAGTGGCGTTGCCAAAAATTTGAGGGCCGACAGTGAAAAAACTCCTTAGGCATTGTTCAGAAGTCTAGGGGTTTGAATGCCATTTGAGAGATTTAAGGAGAAAAATTGTCGCCTGGGGGAGGGGGGGGTGCAGAGTATATTCGAAGCGGATGGCCTGTGCTAAGAGTGTTTAAAGCATGTCAGGGAAAGTCTATCGCGGTTTTCGCCATAATACCAAAGGTCCCACGAAGAGAAGGTTGCGGAGGTCATGCGAACCTCATCGAGTGTCGGCGATGCGCCCATCGTGCACCCTTGTTGGTTTAACGAGTCTGCCTGCTAATTGACAGAAGAAATATAATCGGTAGTTTTCTAAACAAACATATTACTAAAAATTAGCGAGTAGTATGTTTTTTATAATGTGATTATTCCACAATTTGCATTCGGCAACTGGCAGTTTATTTTCGGGGGCTCAGTGGCTATTTGTTCTAACTTTATAGTGTCCTAAACATGCCTACAGATGCGTCTGACGTGTGCTCAGATGGCGACATAACAATGTCCGCGGGCACAGCATTCCAGGCCTGAATTGGGAAAAGTTTTACAAATCCGCGTAGCCTTGGATCACAACGTTTGCAAGACTCGAAGCTTGCAGTCCTTGTTAGTTCTTAACTAACATATTACTGAAAATCAGTGAGTAATATGTTTATATACAAATATATACAAATATATAATTTCATTCTCGCCATATCCAATTTTAGTGGGCATTTCGGGTATGAAAATCTAAATTTCGCTTGAATGCATCCACAGATGGGGCATAACAATTTCCTCGGGGAGTGCATTCCAAGCTTCAACTACTCTTTTACCAAAGAAGAGCTTGCGTGTGTCTAGTCTGGCCCCTGTTATGCGTAGTTTGAAGAGATGCCCTCTTAAGTTGGTCGTTGTTGCTAACTCGAAGAAGTCGCCAGGTAGAAGACAGCAGTCCTGCCCGCGCATTATACGAAATGCTTGTATCAGATCGCCACGTAGCTGTCTGTAACTTAACGGAAATAGATCGAGATTAGCTAAACGTCTTTCGTAGGGTAAAAAGCTCTGACCGGTAACCAGTTTGGTCGCGCGCCTTTGGACCTTTTCGAGGGAATTTAGGTCTTTCGCGGTCCAGGGTTTCCATGCTTGCATTGCGAACTCCAACTTCGGCCGCACAAATGTTCCAAAGACCTTAGCAAAGCAGTCTTTATCGAAGGCACAGAAAGCCCTTTTGACAAGATAGAGGACGGACATCGCAGACTTGGCTACTTTTGCGCAGTGCAGCGAGGGCTTAAGAGACGTAGAGATCCATACTCCCAAATCTTTCTGCGCGTCCACTTCTTGCAGTTGGATGCCATTTAGGCTGTAAACCATGGGGTTCTGAGAGCTGGGTCGGCCGTAGGACACTGCATTTGTTCTCGTTAAACGGCAAAAGCCAGTCTTGAGACCAAGTTTGAAGACGATTTAGGTTTAGCTGCAAATGTTCTTCGTCAGCTGAATTTCTGATGACGTTCCAAATCTTAATGTCATCGGCAAACATAGCCACATCGCAGTCCAGTTCACGGACGGAGTCATTGACGTATATAATGAACAGTATAGGGCCAAGGACCGAGCCTTGGGGGACACCGCTCTCAACTGCAACGTCTGCCGACTGCTGGTCACCAATATGGACAGTTTGAGAGCGACCAAGTAAGAAGCTTTGAATCCACTTCAGCAGATTTCCTCGAACACCTATTTGGCTGAGTTTGTGCAGAAGTCGTTGATGTGGGACGCTATCAAAAGCCTTCTTGAAGTCGACGTAGATTACATGAAGCGTATTTCCTCCATCAACTGCCCGAGTCCAGCGTTCCAAACAATGGAGCAGGTTCGTCACGCAGGACCTGCCTCTGCGGAACCCATGTTGCGCGTCCGATAGAAGGTTATGCTGCTCCAAGAAACGCATCAGCTCTCGTTTTACTAATTTTTCCATAATCTTGCAACAGATCGAAGTGAGGCTGATTGGTCGATAACTGTTTGCAGCAACCTTTCTGCCGCCTTTATACAACGGTGTGATCCGTGCGGATTTCCAATCGGCGGGTAAACAACCTGCGTTATACGAGGTACTGAAAAGCATAGAAAGCGGTTTGGCTAGCTTCCCAGCAAGTTCTTTCAGTAATTTAGGCGGGATGTCATCGGGACCGGATGATTTCGAGTCGTTTAGTGCCATTAACTCCTGAAGAACGGTTGCTTCGGCGAAGGCCACATTTTCAATCTTTGGACCGTGAAGCCTGGCGGGATTCAAAGTCCACGAACGCCATCAGAGTGAAAGAGAGATTCCACCGAGTCAGCACCCAAAATTCGTGAAAGTTGTCCTAAGTCACTTTAAGTCACTTTATTGAGGGAAGAAGGCTTTCACCCTTGAGCTCCCTATTCATAACCAAAATCGCATAATGGGTCCACCGTAACAAAAGTACATAATACAAATGTAGGCATAACATCAGCGATAAGTGTGAGCCAGATGCAAGGTGCTGCTACTGACACTTTGTTCATTATATCTGCCACAGTTTCTCAGCAAATGAGAATCAAGTTTATTGTTTAAAAATGTCAACAGTATCTGAGAGGACCACATCTTCCGGGAGTCCGTTCCACGCTCCAATGACCCTCTGAGAGAAGGCGTTTCGTCGAACGTCGATACGGGCCGGTTTCCTCTGTAGTTTAAAAGGATGACCTCGCAGATGGTCAGTCCGAGCCAATTCGAAGAAATCATCAAATTCTAGGGCGCAGTCTTGGCCTCTAACAATTCGGTAGGTTTGTATGAGGTCCCCGCGGAGTTGCCTATAATTGAGAGGGAAAAGATCAAGTTCGGTCAGTCTGTCTTCATAAGGCAGATGACCAAGATTATTGACCATCTTCGTAACCCTCGCCTGCACTCGTTCCAGGTGCAGGTAATCCTTTTTGAACCACGGACGCCAGGCCTGGACAGCATACTTCAAGTGGGACCGAACAAACGCTCCGTAGGTTTTCCTGAAGAGCTCCTTGTCAATGTTGACGAATCCCCGCCTAATTGCAAACAGCACCTGTGTCGCGCGTTTAGCTGCCTTTACACACTGAGTAGATGGTTTAAGTGAGGAATTTATTAGAACACCGAGATCCTTTTGTTCGTTCACATTTGAAAGCGGGTGGCCATCGAGGAGGTATTGGAAGGAATCGTACTCCTCATCAGTCCTTCTAGTACGGAGTCTTAAAAACACACTTTCTAATGTTGAAGTTTAAAAGCCAACGAGCAGAACAGCAGCTTAGTCGATTGAGACTCTCTTGAAGCGCTTTCCTATCGGCGTCAGACCTGATGGCTCTCCAGAGTTTGACGTCGTCGGCAAACATGATAGCGCTGCAACCCAGGTCGTTGACACAGTCGTTGATATAGATAAGGAAGAGCAGTGGCCCTAAGACAGAGCCTTGGGGAGACCACTCAGAACAGATGTAGGGTTTGACTTTGAGTCACCGATGCACACAGTTTGCGATCGCCCTGTGAGAAAATCTGTGATCCATGCCAGCAGGTTTCCTCTTATGCCAATTTCTGACAATTTATACATTAGACGCTTATGTGGGACGCTGTCGAATGCCTTCTTGAAGTCCGTATAGATGACGTCAACCTTACCATCTTCATCTAGTGCGCGAGTCCACTGCTCAGTGGAGAGTAGAAGGCTGGAAAGGCAAGAATGGTTCTTTCTGAAGCCGTGTTGGAGCCCTGACAGTAGGTTGTTCTTCTCCAAGAACTCCATTGTCGTCTTCTTTACTATCGTTTCCATCACCTTACAGCAAATGCAAGTTAGGCTGACGGGCCGGTAATTGTTGACCTTCGTTCGGGCTCCGCCCTTGTATATCGGGTAAATATTTGCCATTTTCCATTCAGATGGCAGTTTTCCTAGTTCAAATGAAGAACGAAAGATATGTGCTAGGGGCTCTGAGAGTTCGCTTGCAAATTCTTTCAAGAACTTGGCTGGTATATCGTCTGGACCGGATGACTTTGCTTCTTTGAGGCTCTGCAGCTCCGTCTCAACTACAGTGCTGGACCGGCGTTTGCAACAGCACTGTTGGCATTATCAAAATGAAGCTCGGTTTCCCTAGTGAATACCGAGGCAAAGAACCGGCTACAGTACTCGGCTTTCTCGTCATTCTCAACGACTCCTCCGCCATCATCATTCTTAAGCACTGCGACAGGATCTTTGTTTTTTAATCTTCTGTTAATATAGCGGAATAGAATTTTGGGCTTTTCTCCGGCCTGTTGGAGGATTCTTGATTCATAGTTTTTCCTGGCCTGGCGAATTGATTTTTTTACTGCATTTCTTTGGCGTCGGAATT
>JAYGXS010000002.1:16950625-16962544 GCA_036362985.1 Ligula intestinalis | reverse complement strand
TTGAGACTATTAGAGTAGGATATGCCCAAATCCTTGATAACTCCTGTGACATTTAGTTCATGGCCGTCAATACTTAATTCCGGTTGATGATCGTCGCCAACAACCATAACGGAACATTTGTGCCATGACAGGGTGAGGCGCCATGTGCAACACCACTGGGCGAAGGCCTGAAGATCCTTTTTTATCAGCTCGAGCACGATGTTGCGATCTGCCGGTTTATATCGATAAGTGACTTTTAAATCTTCAGCGTACATGAAGGGTCTGCCATACTGAAAATAATCTGAAACGTCGTTGACAAACAGGCAAAATAGGAGCGGACCCAGTATACTACCCTGTATAACTCCACTCCTCACATGCGTGGGGTTGGATATAACACTGGAAATTTTTACTCGTTGTGTGCGAGCACCCAAATAGGAAGATATGAAGTTCAGTGGCTTGCTACATATGCCGAAGGAGGCTTGTTTCAGAAGGAGGAGGTTATGATCGACCCGATCAAAGGTCTTAGTAAAATCAAAATAGACGCTATAAGTGGCAAAACCGCTGTCTCTAGATTGCAGCACATAATCAAAGAAAGAGAGCTGACAGGTATCACAAGATCGTTTCTCGAGAAAGCTATGTTGAGCTGTATTGAGCAGGTTGTTCTCTGTCAAGTGACGCATCATCTTTTCTTTGATTAAGGTCTCCAAGATCTTCGAGCCTGTGGGAAGTGTATTTATTGGCCTAAAGTTGTCGAATGACGTCGATCAGCCATGCTTGCGAATAGGCATTATGTGCGATTCCTTCCACAACGAAGGAAAGGTTTCGCTCTCAAGAGCAAGATAAAATACCTTACAAAGAATAGACGGAAAGATATCATTCGCTTCAGCTTTTAGAAGGCAAACTGGGACGCCATCTGGTCCTGGACTATAGGATTGACGATAACGACGAATGGCTACAGTCACGTCCCAGAGGGTAAAATTTATGGTTTCGAGTATGGCACCCGTCCAAGCCTGGATAACCGGAGGTGCAGCGAACGAGCTTTCACCAAACGTTTTGGATAGGAACTCATTGAAGCTATCGGCGGTCAACTTAGCGTCAGCTATGGGGTTTCCTAAAGTATCTGGAAGTATGGGGTGTTGCGTTTTCCTCTACGCTTTTACTGTACGCAAAAAGAGTTTCGCAACATTAAGGGAAGGATTTTCAGCGAAGTGAGCCTCATTGGCTATCTGCTTTTCTTCGAGAGCTTCTTAGCCTGCTCAAAGATCAGTGTGATCAAGGGCAGAACGGAAGTCTCGTTCTGCCGATGCAAACGACTAGAGAGTTTACGCAGCCTACGATGGAAAGACAGAGGAAGGTACACTTCATCCTTGACATGTATTACTTTCTTACGGGGGACAAAGTGGAGGATGAGTGGATCCAACACTTTGTACAGTGCATCGGTACAAACATTTACATCCAAACATTGGAAAAATTCAGACCAGTCGAGAGCGTTTAGATGTGCCAGTAGGTCCACCATGTTTGCTGATCGGAAGTCATGATAAAGACTATACTTTTGGGAAAATGTTTTATCCGCCTCCAGTTTTAGTTCACTAACAACTGTAAGATGGTCTGAACTCCCAAGTGCCTCTAAGGATGACACTGAAAGTGGTTCATATCCCCTACAAAAAATTAGGTCGAGTATGTTTGCTCCTCGAGTGGGAAAATCGCCTACCTGATCCCACATGCCGATATCTATTGCCTCAAGTAAGTTCTCGAACTTTGAAGGACCGGATGGTGGAAACAATTGCACGTCAGGAAGGTTAAAATCGCCTGCAATCAAGCAATACGTAAGATTCAAGTCAGCTGCGGCATAAAATGCCTGCGAGAGACAAAGATCGTAGTCTGCATTGGCATTAGGTGGGCGATAAACATAGCCAACAAGTAAGGAGTATTTGTTTTTTAGAACAACTCGTAACCAGCAGCTCTCCTCCACCGCTGTGAATTGTGGATAGTCCAACGGGAGAAATGCAAGTGGCTGCTTAATATAGATGCAGCTTCGTCCGCCACGGCCATTGTTTCGATCGTTACGAACGCATGCAAAGCCTAGAACAGAGAGCTCTGAGTCAGCTACACAGGCCGATGCCCATGTCTCAGGTACCATAACAATGTCTGGGCGGTTGACGAAAATCATAGTCAGGAACAGAGGCATTTTTTAATCAGTGATCTGGCATTTAAAACGACCAATTTAAGAGGGCATGTCTGAGGTTTCGGTGGCGGGACAGCTAGGCCGTCACAGTTACCGGCTTTGACCAGATTGATGTCCTTTTTCCCTCTCTTATTTTGAGATTTGTCTCGCCATTGGTTCTCCGTTTTTCCAGCTCTATTATTAGCTGTCTCATCTTTCTCCGCTCTTTCAACTCGTAATCCGGCTGAAAAAAAACTTGCGAATGCAGACTCCGTAAGGATGGTTTGCGCTCTAGCAAGAGTTTCGCCTGTGCTTCAGTTTTTAAAATAACTTTTAGAGGTCGTGGCCGAGAAATTGATTCTGGAGCTGTTTGAGCCTTCCCTATTTGAAATGCCTTAAGAATGCGGAAAGACTTGCCTGGTTTTAGCAACGGTTTGGCGTACACTCGCATAAGACCCACGTCATGATCAATTTGTTCTTGTGCAATTGACGACTCTGACTCTGGGGCCCCCATTACAACTATTTTCTGCTTGCGACTCAATGGGGCATATGTTGCAAGCTCGCGTGTTTCAGCCGAGGGAGCAATTGTATCCGATACACACGGTTCTGATGTACTGGCTATTGGGTAAGCTGAGTGCAAACCCGTGAACCGTTTGGCTTTCTTAGGCTTATGCCTCTTTTGAGTTATGATCTTGTCAAACTCTTGGTCATCGCTTTCTTGTGCAGAGTCGAGCAACGATGTGGTGCTAGGATGCAAATCCCGATAATTGCTAGTGTCGCTTAAGCCGAGTGACGATGGTATAGCCCGTGGGCTTGACACATGGTCCGATATCAGGTTTCAGGCGTGTCGACAGACATGTCCAAATCCAAGTCAATATCAGCGTCAACTCGTTCTTTTGCAATTGTTGACGCTATCTATGGAGCCCCTTTTACAACTACATTCTGCTTGTGATTCACTGGTGCAGCTGTTGCGAGCTCACGAGTTCCGACCAAGCGGCCATCTGTATCCGGTACTAAAGGTTTGATGGGTCCTGATGTGCCGGTTTTTGGGTACTGACTGCGCATTCCTGGCCCATTTAGACTTTTGAGCCTTTGTAGCCCTATGCTTTTTTGGCTTCATGATCTTATCGACCTCTGCATCATCGCTTTCTAGTGCAGCATCAAGCAACGATGTGACGCTAGGACGCAAATGCAGATCATTGTTAGTGCTGTCTGAGCAGAGTAACGATGGCGTAGACTGCGGATTTATTTTAGTTTTTTTGCGATCGAGTGAGACGCCCGTTGGTTTACTTGGTTCGGCAGATGGTATGCGAGTTTCAGGTTTACCGGCCGAGGCTATCTGAGTATATGTACTTTTATTTACCCCCGGTTTTTGGCCGACAAGGACTGTTTTAACCGCTGTATAAGAAATATGCGTTTTTAGATAGGCTATCTCTTGTTTCAGTTTATTTACCTCGTGGTAAAGTTCCTGCTTCATCTCCGAAAACTCCTGGCGGAGGACGAAGTCCTCACAGTCTAACTTCGGTAAACGTAGTCGACATCTTGGCCGTTTGGCGGGAGGTGGAGAATTTATAAAATTATCTAAGTGGCCATATCGGCAGTTACTTTCTGGTCGTATCTTAACATGGTTGTCAAGGGCCCGTGTCGAAGTGGCCGGGCTGCCTGAGGTGCTAACACCGCTAATAACCAGATTTGGCGACCCGGGTTCGAGATCCGGCGGAGGTGAAACGTTTTGTGCTAACGGACTTGTAGCATCTAAAGTCTCCATGTTATGTAAGATTTTTTTGCGTTGCGACTAGCGTGTGATACTGCCAATTAAGTCGGAAGCCAAATCAAAGAGCCTGTTGGGGTGAGGTGGAGAGAAGATCGATTGGCCAGATAGTGCAAGTTTACTGAGACAAGCAGGTTACAGTTAGTCAGAGTAAAATATTGAGTTCCTTACAGATACACTGAAATGTGTTTGGTTAACAAATTTCCTTAGGAATAACGTGAGAGTCACTTTTATCCTAACGTGAGAGTCACTTTTATCCTAAATATTATGACAATATTAGGATAAGGGTATATAGCAACACAGTGATATAAGGACTCAGCCTCGGCGTGAAATTCGGAGATGTGCAGATTTTTGTGGCACAGAGGAGATTTTCACAAAATCGACACGTCCAAGAAGCATTTTCCAAACTTAAGATTCCAAATTTGGAAATAATTCACAGCGGAGGAATTTTTCAGAGCAACCGGATTCAGATTTCCACGTAGAAAATTCCAAACTTTGGAAATATGTAGTCAATTCTTGAATAATTTCCAAGAAGCGTGTCTTCTATACTGAGATAGCGACTAAAAACACGTAAGCTCGAGAGAATTGAAATTCGCAAACAATTTCAAACTTCGCGCCGCAGCAGAGGCTGTCGTTCACCACTGTTGCACCACCCGACTGGCTTCATGCTCAACCATCAAGGAGATGAGACCGGAGGAGGCTATCACAGATGACAGGGTGGACAAGATAATGGAATGGCAGAGGTCACGTGATCATCACCGAAACGCCGGAGATGCGACTTTGTGGACTGCGAAGTCCAGCAACGAGCTGGCGAAAATAGCAGAACCGCCGTGAGCACGATTAGAGACCATGAAGTCCATCATGAGGGTTTTAAAACGCGGAACGGAGAACGGAAATGATGACTGGCAAGAGACGGGGACGAAACATCGTTGCAAATATCACTTGAAACGCCGAAGATGCGACCTTGTAGACTGCGGAGTCCAGCGACGAGCTGGCGAAAATAGCAGGACCGCCGTGAGCACGATTAAAGACCATAAAGCCCGTCGTCATAGTTGTAAAACGGAGAATGGAAAAACGGCAATGATGACTGGACAGAGAAGTGGACGAAAAATCGTTGCAAATATCACTCAAAAGAGGACGAAATAGACATAGACCGTAATTTCTAGAGAAGGATGTGCTATTTTGCTAAAACGGAAAGTGCTTAATGACGTTCTTATATAGAGAAGACAACCACCACCAAGCTTATTAATGCGAGCGTTTCGATAGAGATCATACTCGTCTATGATAAGGGAGGAGTCATTTTATTTATAACAGACCTGGCATTAAGCATTATGACATCTAGTGTGTTTTGAGATGCAGGACTATGGCTATCGTTATTCATAAAAAAGAATTTGAAGGTGGGTAGGCAAACTGAAGGCCGTTATTATTTGTGGAATAAGTATAAATAAATAAATAAATAAATTTTATATTTTAGGCCCGGAGGGCCTCGTCATTGCAAACTAAGTGCTGTTGAAAAATAAATACAAAGTTGATAAATGCTGCTCTCCATGAAAAAACCACATAGACAGCGGGAGCGTTTCGAAGTGTTGGTAGATTAATTGATATTCACCAACATATCGTCGTTTTAAAATAGAAGTCAACGCACGGTGAACTAAGGAGGAAGCAGTGAAAAAAAAACTCCTACCATTTAAGCTGGAGCGGAGTTCAGCGAACCCCCACTTAAAAAAACGTAGGAGAAAAAACTGCTTCAAAAAAATTAAGGGGGTTGGTTGAGAGGATTTATTATAGTGCAAATGAGACAGGACTGTTGATGAGAACGAATGAGGGTTGGAAACGCTTCTTGTAATTGGAGAAATCATATAACAGCAGAGGCTGTTGTTCACCACTGTAACACCGCCCGACTGGCTTCATGATCAACCATTAGGAGGATGAGACCGGAGGAGGCCATCGCGGACAACAGAGTCAGGAAGATGAGGGAACGGCAGAGGTCACCTGATCATCAACGAAACGCCGGAGATGTGACCCTGTAGACTGCGCAGTTTAGCGACGAGCTGGCTAAAATAGCAGAACCGCCACGAGCATGACTAAAGACCATGAAGCCTATTGTCAGGGTTGTAAAACGGAGAATGGAGAAAACGGCAATGATGACTGGACAGAGAAGTGGACGAAACATCGTTGCAAATATCACTCAAAGGAGGAATAAATAGGCATGAATGGAAAAAAATTTGATATAAACATAACCACCACAGATACCAGGGGGACCATTTTCAAAGTCCAACAGTTTTGTGTTTAGGAAGGAGACGGACAACAAAACTTTATATCTTCCGAAGTTAAGTGTTTACGTAATTTGACTTTAAAAAATGCGAAGTTAGGCGACAGCCTAATTTCGAGCGGAATATTATTCCAGAGGAAGGCATATTTGGAGGCAAAGAAGTGAGAATGTTTCGAAGTGGAGCTTAAGAGGGGTGCAATAATCCTGGAGGAATTACGAGTGGCATAAGGTCTATCTGCGGGAATGAGAGCGTTGATTCGTGGAAGGTTAGGGGTGGAGTTAACGCGAAAGAGGAAACAGAAGCCCGCTTCGAGTCTTCTAACCCAACGAAATGTCATGTTCGCTAACTGATATCTCTCCTTTTAAGAAATAGTGGATCGAGGAAGAGCGAATATTTTGCGAGTAAATACCCTCTGTACATTTTCAATCTTACTGCGGTCCGAAGCATTCATTAGACCAAAGAGGGGACAGCAGTATTCTAGGATAGGCAGAACATACATGCGATAAAGTTGTAACTTTATTTCTAGCAGGAAGAAATTGTGATATGAAACCACACATCTGTGCAGCCTTCGCAGATATTCGATCCACATGAGGCGACAATGCTAGTTTATTTGTGTAGCTTAGACCTAAGTCTTTAATAGTGGATCGTTCTAAAAGTTGAGTATTTTGAAAGACTAGGGGACGAGGAAGCTTGGCGGGACCGAAACACATGAAACTACACTTGGATGGAGAGAATTCCATCTGCCAGGTAGCACTCCAACGTGAGAGTGTAAGTAGGTCCGCATTTATTTTATCAACGTTTATACTTTCCGTGTCCTTAGAAAATGAGTATATGCATTTGAGGTTGTCTACATAAATGAGATTGTGTGAATTGTTTAGAACAGTCGAAATTTCGTTGATGTATAGAATGAAGAGTAAAGGACCCAAGACAGTGCCTTGAAAAACGCCACTCGTGATCAGCTGAGAAGTTGAGAAACTATTACCTACTAGGACCTTCTGGCTGCGGTTAGACAAGTAGGAACCGATGAAGTCGAGGAGAGGGGGACGGATGTCAATGGCTTCCAATTTTACCAGAAGCCGTCTGTGCGGTACCTTTTCGAAGGCTTTGCTCAGGTCAAAGTAGATAACAACCACGGATTGCTGCTCGTTACGGAGGGAAGTAACGTGGTTAAGAAAAGCTAAGTGACACGTCTCGCATGATCTTCCGGGTAGAAAACCATGCTGCGAGTCGCTTAAAAGCTTATTTTTAGGCAAAAATCGAGAAGGACTAGTGGTCTTAATCAGTGAATGTCCTGTTCGCCAACTCCAACTAGATTTAAAACTATACCAGTTTGGGTTACTGCCTTACAAATTAAATTTTTCATGGTTCGGGCCCGGCGTGTTCAATAACGCATTATACGGGGAATAATATGACTCCCATGGTCAAAGAAGGAACCAGATTGTGGTGGGGAAGCGCCTAGCCTAAACGCTTTCGACGGTGTTGGTGACATTCAAGGTACCGTGCAAGGTCCTCTGCTCTTCTTGCTTTGCATAAATGATATCTCATTGAGTGTAAAACACTCCCAATCTTATATTTATGCAGATGATCTCAAGCGTGTTTACTCCTTCTCTAACTCAACGGCCGCAAAATGCCTAGAACAAATTCATTCTGATCTGCAGGCTCTTTTGGCGTGGAGCTCAACATAGCAGATGGAGTTCTCACCTTCTAAGTGCCGATACATGTGCTTTGGGCCTGAAAGGCTGCCACAACCTGTTATTTTTCAAGGTTATCAATGACTGAATGTTCCAGTATCAAGGACCTACGATTAAGCTACACCAATAAATTAGACCTTTCTCCTCACGCCGATAGAATAACAGCCAAAACCGCACAGATTTGCGGCTTTATTTCTTATAATTTCTATCTTTCTGAAATTAAATTAAGACTTTATCGTGTGTTCGTGCTTTTCATCGTAGAATACTGTTGCCCCTTTTTCGGTCTCATGAATGAAGCTAGCCGCTTAAAAATTGAACAAATTCAAAAGAAGTTCACACGAAAACTGCTGTAACCGACAGCTTCTAATACTTGTTACTTAAATAGATGTCAATTAACGAAACTAAGGTTCCTTTGGGTCAGGAGATTGGAAGCAGGCTTTTATCTCCTTTATCGGCTCAATAATAACACAAACTCGGCACTCGTTATACCCCTCCTGCATCTTCCTCATGTAAAGGCTCTTTGTTTTTTGCTTCCAGATATGGCTTTCTTTGGAATATTTTCCCAATCAAAATTAGGTCGTTAAATAGACTGTCTGCTTTCAAACAGAGACTGCCTATTTATCTTAACACTGACTCTATTAACCTTCTATTCTCTTCATATTTTCCGAGCAGCTTTCTCCATGACTCCGAGAAAGGACCATCGGGAATTTAGGAGATCCGCTTGAAACTATTCTCTCTGCCTCGTGTCCCCCGAGAACCAAGATGTTTCCATTAACCACCGCTGAACCATACGAAGCCACGCGGAAGTACTCAGTCTAAAATGCTGCAATTTCGTTGACTTATCACCTTAATCAGAACACCCACACCTATTTCTGCTCTTCTACTATGCTACTAATACTATCTTCCTTAGCAGTTTTTTTCTCTTACACACTTTTTGAACATGGAGGCCCGTTAAACACTGTCTTCATTTTCACTGTACGAGTTTTTTTAACTGCCATAAGTTTTCGTTTTATTTAAAAATTACCTGCAAAACATTGCTAAATGTTGCCCCAAAAGGACAATTTCTGCTGACATTATTACGACTTTTTACGCCTACTTGCACATATTCTCAAATTCTTTTTTGAATTTTTATTTTTTCGAAATTAACTTTGTACAGATAGTGCCGTACCGGCACTGAAAAATATAAATTTCAAAATTTCCAAAATTCTTGATGAGCTTGTTTCCGAGTTAGAGGCAGCGGAATTTATCGATCGTTGAACAGAGAATGTATATCAACTACTTTTAATCGTAGTGATAATAGTGATGGAGCGGCGGGGCTTGACGGTCCCGACATCAAGAGGGATGGGCTAACTGGTGCACTGATGTTTATGGGCCTATGACTAGACATTCGGGAGGTAGGTATGCCAGGTTTACTAATGGTTACGGGACTATGAATAGACATCTGGGAGGCAGGGATAACGGGTGTTCTGACGTTAGTGGGTGTATGACCAGATATCCGGGGTGTAGGATTAGCGATTGCATTTACCCTATCGGGATTTCGAACAGATTTAGGAATAGTAGACTGAGAAGTCATTGGTCTATTGGACTGGAGAGCCGCATTTTTTCGCTCCATTGGTGTAAGATCTCGACAGAGAAAACTTTAAGTCATTTCTAAATATCGGAAAATGCGACCACGCTGAGCAAAGATTGAGTCCACCTCGATCGGTGAAAAAAATGTAACTAGGATGGGCGGGTTTTTGCTACGCGATTGCAGGCACTTTGCTACCGCAATTTCGTAGTTGAAACCACCCGAACATAGAAAATCTTTTGCAATATCCAAAAGGCGACTTAATATGGAGGCATTTTTAATATAAAGTTAAAGCTTCGCTTTTGTCTATCAAAAGCTTCCGTGGTTATAAGATGGACGAGGGAGTCTAACTTTTTACAATCTTGCGAGGGCACATCTGATAACTTACCATCAAACAGATTGCCTAGTATTGACAAAACAGAACCAAACCTCATCATGAAGTCATTTTAGCTCTGTAATGCAGATAAATCAATTTGCTAAGCCTTAAGGCTTAGCCCATTGTCAATTGACAATGGGCTGCATGTTGATATCAAGGCGTTGACTAGTAGGCGTGGTCAGGCACCGATTGGGTCTGGGGCAGATATCTTACGATGAGCTATAATTTTCGTTCTCATAATTTTGATGGAAATCTGAATTAAATGTGAAAAGATTGACAAAATTCAGCCTATATGATTTTACCACAGCAGGTTGTTAAAATCCCTTAAATTTTTTTGAACAAACTGTATTAGTTATAACGCTCGGGAAAAAACCAGTTGATATGATTTTCAGATTATGACTTTCGAAAAATAATCAGAGTAAACTTAACAAATACTGTTGCTATTTTGTAATTAGCACTTAAAATTTATTTGAAAGGTGTTTTCAATATTGGGAAACGACTCAGCCTTTGAAGGTCTCAAGAATATTCAGATCTTGAGTATTTCTGTTACTAGGCCGCGAATTTCTTGGTTTAAAGTGGTTGCGTCTCGGTAAAATTGGTTTCTAAATTCCAACTTCAAAAGATCATCCACGCAAGAAAAATAATTCCAGAGACGCAGGAAAAAATTCTATACGTAAGGTTGCAGCCACAATGTCCTAGATCGTAATGGATGGGGGATATCGACGTAGAAATGCTCTAGGAGGAGTGGGGGGAAATATCGACTGTGATCTTGTAGGGTATCAACGCAGACTTGCGTATATTCTCACGTTAAAACGTTACCTGGCAGATGGAGGTGTCTCCATGCAAGTGTAGTTTTATAGATATCTGCTCCGACAAGGTTCTTGGACCCATAGTCTTCCAAAATAGTTAACTTTATGAAAGATCCACTATAAGATTCTTGGGTCTAAGTTACAAGCATAAGCTAGCATTATCACTGCATGGAGATCGAACCTCTGCAAAGGCTGCACAGATATGTGGTTCAATACCACATAACATATTCCTTCCGAAAATGAAGCTAAAACTATACCGCATGTTTGTTTTTCCCATCCCGGAGTACTGTTGTACCCCCGCTGAGCTCATCCACCGATGTATGTGTTTTTTTACTGCCCAGTTAATTATTTTATAAGAGCTCGTTGTTAATCTGAAGTATTTTTCATTTTTTCTTATTTTCACGATAGCACTAACTTTGTAATGAATGGGCCCCTTAGGCCTTAAATATACAATTTATTTATTATTAATTATTATTTTGAATCTGGTGAACGCGTCTGACCACAGGAAGATTAAAAATTTCAGAGCGGTTTTACTCGAAAGCTATTTTCTTAATAAATAAATTTTATATTTTAGGCCCGGAGGGCCTTGTCCTTGCCTCTCTTGTATAGATGAATGTCAGTTAGGTAGCATTACATTTCTGGGGGTACGAAGATTTGATGCAGGCCTCTACTTCCGGTTCCGCATTAACTCTAGCCTTAATCTTCCAAGACTTAACGTTTTCACTCCGATGAGTCGACTTTATGCCTCTCGTAATTCCTCCATGATCATTTCCTCACTCATAAGCTCCACATCGATTTTTGCTTTCACATATGCCCTCATCGGTAATAATATCGCACTGAAAGTTATTGTGTCGTCTACATAAGCGGTTTTCAAGGCCAAATTACATATAAAGTTAGCTTCGGAAGACACGAAGTCCTCTCTAGAGTCAAGCATAATTTTAGAATGATGTCAACTCTTCCCCGTTTTGCAACCTTGACGGTGGTCTTCGAGGTTGCTGTTGATGATCATCGCGGGTTCTTACGTTGTCACTAAATTGTCATTGTGCTCTGCAGTCTGCTACATCACATATCGGTGGTGCTGCTATGACTTCTACAGTGCCCTCCTCGTTTCGACCTCGTTGTCCCCGATCGGCTCCTATTGTAATAATAAGGTTTTTTTGTAAAGCACATATTCGGCGCCGTTAAAAACGCCGGTAGGCAGGAAAAAACCTAACCCAAACCCTTTCTTTCGCAGTCATTATTGCATTTGTTTTGGCCTCTTGCTAGGTCAATAGTGTGCAAAATAAGGA
>JAYGXS010000002.1:16939956-16950615 GCA_036362985.1 Ligula intestinalis | reverse complement strand
CACAACCATGGCCCTCACTCGTTGTTGCCCACAGCACTACACTCCCGCCGGTATATAACTAATATTCTGTGACCACCCCTCACTCCAAATGGATCATTTGTACAGTCAGTATCAGTCAGTATATTTGGTGTGAATGAACGAAGCCTTTAAAAACTCCGTTGAAAAGTACAGGAATGCGTAAATTTTTGTGAAATATACAAAAATAGTTACAGATCGCTTTTGTTGTGCAAAGGTGCACAGAAATAATTTGGAAAAATGAATTGTTGAAGAGATGAGACGTTTGAGGAATGGCAGCGTACCAGAGGTAATCCTTCTCTGGAAATTTTTACTTATGAAGCCACATAGTCGATTGGCTTTTGGTGCGATTTGTTTAACATGCGGGGATAAGTCAAGAGTATTAGAATGGCTAAGACCTAAATCTTTTTAATATGCTAGCTCTTTTATTTCTTGACCACTAAACATTATGGGGGGAAGTTTTCGTGGTCCAAAAATCATGAGGTGAAATTTTGTTGGTGAAAACGGCATTTGCCACTGAACACTCCAGTCGTTTAGTTTTTGAAGGTCTAATTTAGTTGTTCTATGCACACTTCTTATCGAATGTTTGTTATAGGCATATGCGAGTTTTAAGTCATCTGCTTATAAAATGTTTTAGCAGAGGTTGATATCGTGGACAACTCATGAATGTAAATGAGAAATAAGAGGGGACCTAAAATAGCACCTTAAAAAACACCACTGCTTATATGAGCTGGTTCTGATACTATATTTCGAAGTTGCACTACCTGGAATCGGTTTTGAAGATAGGATTTGAGGAAGTCAAGGAGGGGGGCCGGATCCCGCAACTCACTAGCTTCACGATCAGTCTTTTATGGGGAACTTTGTCAAAGGCTTTTTTAGATCAAAGTAAATTGTAGCTACTGTGTTCTCATCATCTCGATTCCTGGAGACGAATTCCAAGAAAGTGAGATGGCAGGACTGACATAACTTTTTGGGTTATAAGGGAGGTATGAGATTTACATTCGTCAGATGGTCTAAAATTTGGTTATAAATCATTTTTTCTAAGATTTTTGCTAAAACCGAGGTTCGGTGAACACCACAATAATTTTGGGCATTGAACTGATTTCCGTTTTCGAAAATTGGGGTGATGCATAATTTTTCCATATTTCTGGGTAGGTACCATTTGACTGCAGTAACGAGAAAAGGTTAGACAGAAGTATTAGAGCATATGTCATATGTCTCAGTATGCAAGGAGGGATTCTATCCGTTCCATATGATTTAGAATTGGACAGTGTCGTGATTGGGATATAGTCGAGTTATTCAGTACGCAATAGCCGAACATTCGAGAAGAATGAGAAGTCGAGTACCCTAGAATTGGGCTTTACTCATCTTATAATTGTCTTCCACGAACTAAAAAGGGATGAAGAGTGGTTAGGATTACATAGGCAAACATCAAGCGTTCGTAGGGAGGCAGGGGTGAATGTTAATCGACGACTGTAAGAAGGTAGGGGTGAACGGTAATCAACGAGTGTGATGAGGTAGGGATGAATTTTAATCAACAAGAATGAGCGGAAAGGGGTGAATGAGTGTCAGATTAGTATTAACACCACATTCTCCCCGGCCAACAAAAAATGGGCATAATTTTTACAAATCTACTCGAGATTTTGAGTGGGATAAATCCTAAGCGTCTCGGACGTCTCTGCTTCGAACTACCGCAGTCCACCTGTTAAATTCCATTTTACAGCAGAATTTCAGCCCTGGATCTTCAATTCCGGCCTCCACCGACGTCTTCTCTTCTAAGGAACCATGGCCTGAAGATCGCAGTTGCTAGGATCTACCTTACTTAACCCCCTGCGATAAGGGCATTAGAAATATTACCGTAAGGATCTTGTGTAGAACTGGCGAAATGGGACGCCAATACGAGTTTCCAATGTTCGATAAAACAAAGGTTCTCAAAACCAAATTCAGAGAAGACAGATGAGATTGGAGAAGCCTTTAATGAGACCGAAAGAACGAAGGGAAGGTCCGGAAAAAGTAACCACAAACACTCCCCTTCAGGTCCAGAAGTATGTCTGTCCTTGAGATTCTTAAACTACAGTGCGTGCGCGCCGTTGATCTGCGTCCGCTTGCAGGCAATCAGTGAATCATGCACGTTGATTGTCTTGGGCCAAGACGCAGACGGCTCCCACAGCGAATCGACCAAGAGGGTGAGACTGACAGGAAAATTACCTGACAAATCGGCGGCGACGATCGTGGGAGAAAACTGCCACAGAATATCCCTTTCGGAAACATGGATTTGTGTACCAAATTCAGTTTGTACACCAGGAGTAAGTTTGCTGAAGCTTTCTTTTTTGTCATATCACCCGTAGCTTTGTAGAGAATGGTAATTAAGGCACTGAAATTGTGATTATCGCCGACGCCCAGCTATTGCTTATCGTAAAGCAAGCTGATTCATTGATAAGGTTTTTATCAATCTGTCTGGCTGCGGAATAAATTTATGACTATTAGACAACTATTATTTCCATCTTCCTTCGGCCAGTAGACGGCAGATACCTGCTCAGGATCCCTGTCACAATATTCAAAAAATTCGATATTTACGCACACCTTTCGTCCTCCAGTGAACCCGTAGTGACCCTGGAGCGCCTTTCACCATGCCACGACACGCATACCGTCACGTGATTGCAGTTTTCGGCGTGCCAATAGACCAATCGCAAACTCCGCGCAAGCGCTTGCACTGCGAGCAAGTGCACATGCACTAACGACTTTTTAATCCAGTCTGGCCAATCACCTCCCTGGTGCTGATTCATAAACAAACTTGCTACAACGACTGTTAGAATCAGACACTTTGGACGTGGCCCTCTGGGTTGCGATTGCGTGCTCTTCCGACAGGCAAATTCCTCCTCCTGCTTATTCTCCACATTCTTCTGTACAGAATAAACGATTCCTTCCACTTAGCTTGTCTCTTCCCCTCCCACAAGGAATCCGACTCGAAGATCGCACTGTCAAGGGCTTTACCTATTAATTTGACCTGTAGTGGGCGTTAGCGCGACTGTGGGAAGCCTTGATCGCGACTCATCACACCAACGCTGCATTTACGCTGACTACCGGCACCCTGCCCATCTCTCGCTAGATGGTCTGAGCGACATATTAACATGCACAGTCTCGCCTGCGCCAACACTACGCCAACCCCGCGCGGTACAACCAATCACCGCGATGATTACGCAGCTATACAAGGGAGGAAGCCGGGTCTCAGCGAATAACTACCGACCGGTCAGCCTTACTGCAAACTGCTGCAAAATCATGGAAAAAATTATCAAGCAACAACTTATGCAGTTCCTGGCACAAAACCATCTGCTATCGGATGCTCAGCATGGTTTTCGTAGAGGTAGGTCCTGCGTAACAAACTTGCTCTACTGTTTAGAACGGTGGACTGAGGCAGTAAACAGTGGAAACTCTGTGCACGCTGTCTATATTGACTTCAAAAAGGCTTTCGATATCATGCCGCACCACCGCCTCCTTTATAAACTCAGCCGCATAGGAGTAAGTGGTAGGCTCCTTGCGTGGATAAAAAGCTTCCTAATCGGTCGCTCGCAAACTGTCCACATCAGCGACAAACAGTCAGCCAAGGTTGAGAGTGGTGTTCCCCAAGGCTCCATTCTCGGCCCTATCTTGTTTGTTATCTACATCAACGACTGTGTCCGCGAACTGGATTGCGGTATCGCCATGTTCGCCAACGATATAAAACTTTGGAGCGTACTTCGAACTACGGCTGACGAAGTGCACTTACAGGAAAATTTGAATAGACTTTAAAAATGGTCGGAGGATTGGCCCTTGCTGTTCAATGAGAGCAAGTGCACCACCATTCGAGTCGGCAAATCTGGTTCTTCAAACGGCACGGCTTACCGACTGAATGACATACAATCGAAGGGAGTGAACGCCCAGAAAGACTTGGGAGTCTGGATCACGCCCTCGCTTAAACCCTCCCTGCATTGCACAAAGGTAGCCAAGTCTGCGATGTCGATCCTATACCTCGTCAAACGAGCTTTTTCTACCTTCAATGAAGAGTGCTTCACGAAAGTCTTCGGAACCTTCTTGCGACCGCACCTAGAATCCGCTGTCCAAGCTTTGAGACCCCGGGCCACGAAAGAAATCAACATCCTGGAAAAGGTAAAACGGCGCGCAACCAAACTTGTTACCGGGCAGGGCTCGCAGCCTTATGAAACACGGCTGTCAAATCTCAACCTCTTCCCATTGCACTACAGGCAGCTTCGGGGGATCTGATACTAGCATTCGGCGTATTACGTCTTCAAGACTGCTGTCTTATATCAGAGGATTTTTTCAAATTAACAACGACCACGAATCTGAGGGGTCATCCTCTCAAATTAAAGGTGACAGGGGCCAGGCTGGACGCTCGGAAACGCATCTTCTCAAAAAGGGTAGTCGGAGCGTGGAATACGCTTCCTCAGGACGTCATTATGTCGGAATAGCTAGAGGGTTTTAAGCGAAAACTGGATCGATATAGCAGTGCACGATGGATCGGAACTGACACTTTACAATAATAATGCTACTTTCATTTTTAGTAGTATTAGTTTTTATATCCATTCACGTTTACTATTTATAACGCCCTCCCACGCATAGCCTCATGCGAAGGTCTCCGCGGTCTACCCTACTTGGCTATCTGCGTACCGTGATTACCCCGCTAGCGATCTTATCAGCCAGACCTGAAGGCCTAAACATTCACCCTTGTTTCGACCAAAAGCGGACTGCCGACGATCTGGACGGATGCCTCTGTTTTTCCAGTTCCGTTGGCGGACTCTGCAATCAGCAAGGAAGAATCAGGACGCGGCTTCCACACGGTGATGATCCTGGGAACCTTTGCAATGCCCCTCCCCCGTTGGAACCCCTTTTGTTCTCCTAAATCCTATACATTACCCCACAAGAGCGACAGTTTTTCTCCTAAAAATCCCTGAGGAGTTTTTTCACTGTCTGCTCCTATTTTCATCCTATGACACAGGACAACTGGCCTTGCCAACAGTCTGAGAAACAAATTTTCTGCTACCACTGCACATATGTACAAATAGGGTACTCAAAGGGATTTTTCCTACATATCCCTCAATATATTGATACTGATACCACCAGTCTGTCGAGACAAAGCGAGCATTAGGCGGCCGCCCGGGATGACTGCCGTGAGACGAGACTTGGGATGCCGTCCCGAGCGGGGCGGTCACAACGACGCCGCGCTCTCACGTGGCCCTCACGACGAATGCCATGCCAGACCGAGTGGCAGCTTCCTCCTAACTCTTCTGTACACAATACATTGCTCCTAACACTCTGGCCTACCCAAGACTTCTCTCTCTTCCATCTCCTAAGGAACCGGGCCTGGAAGATCACAGCCGTTAGGGTTTAACCTGAATAGCCTTAGCATCTGTCGATAAACCCACTGCAATAGGCGTACTCCTCTAAAACACTATGCGTCTTATTGAATGCACATTATTTATATTGTAAGATATTTCAGAAGCATTTGTATCTTATAACCTGTGATAATAATTGTATTAAATGCCAGGGCGAGGACACAAAACGCAGCTCCACTGACAAACCCCAAATTTGTGTGCAGTGTGATACAGGAACAGCGATAAATGGGGGTTTTAAGGGTGCGAAAATAGTAAAAGTAGGACAGCCTACAGGTAAAGATATGGAAAGTCGTAAATGTGACGTATAATGTTTAAGTACGCTAGCTCAGTTATGAAAAAGCACACAATTGCAAAACGATGTCAGGTCAGGTGTATTTTTAGGATCCAGCAGGACAAAGGGATTGATCCTTGTTTGAATACGTCGGCGTCTGGTCAAGGATGATGCAGGTAGTGCGCCCTCGCAGGTAAGGTCTATATTGGTTTCCCCTCCCTGGTGGCGGTCTCCAGCCCCACCACCCCCTGTAGATACTTGTGAATAATAGTTGCCGTTCCTGCGGGGACCCCAGGAAGTGTTCCCTTCCCTGGTGGTAGGCCCCGATTGTCTCCTTCGCTTATGTGTGATCGCTTATATTAAAGTTTATCACTATCCTGATGTACTCGTAATGAACACGTGTGTTAACAGTTGCCTCGGTTTCCCATCTATATGAATGACTGTTACCATGATCGAACATTCTAGTGGAACTACAGAGTATGGACATCACCAGAAGACAACGGACGTAGACGAACGACTAAGTACCGGCCCCAATCAGAAGAAGGCTATGCAATCAAAAAACCCCAGTGCGCTCAGGCATTACATATTAAGGGAAATATAGGCAAATGCCGTTGGACTCCCTGTTGGTACAGAGCAGTTATGAAATGCATTGGTATAGCAGAACACTTAAAAAGCGTGGCGAGGCCAGCAAATGGGACCGAGCATAAAAAGCACACAGTGAAAGACTCATGGTGCAGAAATTCTAGAAGTTTGAATGATATTTGAGGGATTTTAAGGAGAAAACTGTCGCTAGTGGAGGGAAAGTGTATGCGAGGTAGGATGGCTTGCTGCTGACAGTGTTTGAAGCAAGTCATAGCAATAGTGTCGAAAAATGTCTAGCGATGACAAAGTTATCAATTTCCCCAAAAATGTTATGAATCGACGGTGGTACCATTAGTAAGCAAATATTGATCTGATTAAGTAATAGCCCAGTAACTTTATTATTGTATGCCTAACAGACGCTTACGGGATCATTGATCATAACGCTAAATCTTAGCTGCAAAACTTAACCATCAACCCGAAACCAAATCGCCAACAGCCTAAGCTTCCCACTAAAAAACTATCAGCTAGCCTACTTTGCTGTCCTCGTCTGTCGCAAAGGTTGTGGCGGCCCCAAAACTGGAAGAGGGCGACTACGACACAAGTACGGAGCCTTAAAAACAACCAGCCAATAGGTCACACACAGTTGCGTACGGATGCTTTATTGACGCGCTGTGACCCACTGGTTTGAACTAAACCACAACAGTCCCAAAATTTGGCGAGCGCTACGTCTCGGATGCCCTTAGCTGCCTTCTTACGTCACTCGGACTTGCATACTGACCAGAAGCAAGTATTTGGCACCAAGGAGTGAGGCCGAAAGATCTGCTGCTGCTACGGCAGGAGAGTTCTGAAGTAGCTTAGTAGGTCTAGTGCAGTTGCGGACACAACAAGTCCGTCGGAGAAACCAGGAGACTACTCCGCCCAAGGGTGGCCGAACCCGCGGTAGCAGTGAGCAGGAAGAACGTCAACGCTCAGATGGCGACCCACCGCTAAGTTTGACGAGACCGAAATTCCCCCTAAGGGCTGATAACCGCGTGAGTTCTAAATTGCTTGTGTCTCTGACCCGCAATCGATTAACAAGCGTAATGATCTCGCGCCTCTATACTCTGTGTTGGGACGTTGGCTAAGCAGCGTAATTAGTCATGCGGGCAGTTAAAGGTTCCAGTGACAGCGAGCAACATTGCCGAGTCACCATGACGCTTAGGATGGTGAACGGCGATGAAACTTCGACAAGTGACTACTTGGACACGGACTAACAAACACCCATTGTGTTAGGATGGCCGAGCACGTGAGTCATAAATCAGGCCGTCCAGTGTGCAGAAGAACAAAGCAATCGAACAGACTAGCGGTGCATGCAGAACGGGATAAGAACGTGACCTTCAAATGGCCGAAACGCGAGGACGGCCGCTGGCCGGATTCTGAGGTCACGCATAAGAAGGGGCCACGAAAGGACGCATGCACATGCGTGCGTCACAGTGGCGCGACGGGTCATGCTCAGGACACCACGCGAGGACGCAAAGGAGTTCTGCGCACGCCACCGGACCGTCACAATGAAGACACCGCCTAAGGCTGCCTCCATCGGCCACTCATGGAGGGCCAATAGGGAAAAATGACTACTGACCCTTAAATAGCGAGACTGCGAGCAGAAGGGCATTCTGCTGCTGGAAACACGTAATGCTGTTGGCCGAGACGATGACAGAGCACATGCTGCTGAGGGACACAGCAGACCAAGCTTCCGGACACGCAGAAGACGGAGCCTATGTACAAGCAGAACTAGTGACAGTAAAGGACTATCTGCTGTCCTGTTCTGCCTTCTCTTCCTAGCACGTAACTGGGGGAACATAACCGGTGTTGACACAGGAGCACACAATGTTATAACAGTGGCGACGCAAGGTTATAACACATGACATCATTTAAGAGCACCAGTGATGAATGCGGGATCTACTGATTGGATTAGGCACGTGGCTGCACGAAAAGTGCTTCCAATAAATGCTGCACCCCTGATGTTCTCGTATAAGCAGGAAGCGGTAACAGATAGGGAACAGCCTGCCTTCCTATTATGCATACTCCACTTTCTTCTACTATTACCGAAGACAATGGGCACTACTCCACAGTTTCTTGTGGTTTTCTACATAATAAAACACTCCGGCTAAGCTTACCACCTGGCTTAGGAATCGAACCTTATATTAACTGAAAACTAGTGACGCGGATATGTCCAGACATGCAATAGCTTAATATGTTTGGGCGTCATTACTACAACACCTAGCTTTTCGTCTGCGTTAATTAGTGTCCTATTATTAGAGAGTGCCGTTCCAACAAGTGAAACGTGACTGCGAATCAAGGCCGATTTTCCGAAGGAAAGTCAACCCCAACACTCTGCCGCCGAAAAACTTCCACTGTAATTCGTTCCCCTTATTTTGGAGGCAACCACTCCTCCATTTACTACCTAGGCAGGGCGGCGCTTACTGATACAGGATTTGAACGTTCGTTAAAGATTTTATTCCCCCCAAATCACCAGTAACAGTTCAACCACCGACCTTTCCTTTCAAGTGAAGGCGTTCTCTGCTATCAATATTAATATGGTGGGTGATGCTATCTACATTACTGATTGTGGACCCAAGGTGTAACTCCCAGATGGATTTGGACACGGAGCGTGCCAGCACTGAGCCAGCTCTCGAAACACCTGTAGTGGCCCCACTCCGCGCAGACACTTTCTACTGCTAACGGGTAAAAATGCACTAAGTTGCCTCTCCTGATCTGGCCAATCACTTTTAAGGCCGACTTACACAAAGTCCACTCTCTGTGGACGCCAAGACAACTATCAGGCTCAGATACAACGGACGCGGCTGATCTCACAGCCAGACGCTCGCTTATCTGACAATCAATCATCTACTGCAAGTAAACGGTCGCCCAGTTATCCTACACATCAGCCCGGATGAGGCCTAGGAGGTGCGTAAGTTTGTTATTGTAAATTATTTTATTATCGCCTAGTTTTTCTAACCCCAGCAATAAAATTGCTTTATTAAATTCACATAATTATAATCTAGCTTACCTTAAAATCTAGTTGGCTCCACCTGTTATATTAAACTAGCGCGGAACCCCGGCTTTGCCTTGGGCTTCCTTACCTGTTGTTGTCCCTTATGTAGGCAAACCATATATGATAATCTCTACAAGTGATTATGTAGTAGAAGGTGAGTAGGTCGGACTTTATGAGGTTGTTTTGACTCGATGGATAGTATGTGTGTGCTCAGAAGGAGTAATTGCGCAGTAAGTAGCGACGGAAAATCGTAAAATAACTGGAAATATTCTTCAAATGTCTAAGTCTGACGGCTGTGCAAATGTCGTTTGCTCATGATAAATACGATATGTGCAGTGGCTAAGTTCTCTTGATCTAATTGAACGTGGAAGAGCGCTGTTCAGCAGGACGAAGGATAGGGAAGGAATAGTAAAGAACCACAAGTTTATTTGAAAAACTGTAAGTGTGGTATCCCAAGGAGTGGCGTTTTTTAACCCCTAAAAGAAAACTTAGCAGGTATTCATATAAGAGTAAGGAAGTATGTTTGCGGTGCAGAGGGGTAGTTACCGCACGAGAAGAGCAGTATTTTGAAAGATGAGTTGACCAACATTTTGGAAGACTAAATAAATTTATTAGACAACCTCAAAAATAATGAGCAAAACTCCATTATGGGGAGACTATAAGGGGAAGAACCAGATAAAAGTAGAGTTTTTCACCACCAAAAGAGAAAGTCACGTACATTAAAATAGTAATGAAAAGTTCGTGTACGGGTAGAATGGTACGGCAAGAAACAATGGGGCAGCATTCTGGGCGACTGCAGAGGTACATGGATATAGTCATACGAAGGTAATAATGCGAACCTTAAGGTAATAGAAGGTAAAGTCGGCACACGTATGCTTCCAGACAACATTACTTGTAACCCCATTAGGAGCCAAGCCGTACAAATTCCTATTCCAGCCAACTCGAGATATCGCAAAGCGGAGTACTGTGGGAAAAACACGATTTTTCCAACCGAGGAGTACAACTACCGCAATAGCGTTCACGTTTTCTTTGTGGATGCGCCTGGTTGAACTAACAAACTTTCGTCACTAAGTTGATTTGGCTGAGCTGACCAAAGGAAGCAGAATTGTTTTGGCTGTTGCATCGGCTGGTATACCAGTGACGTTGCTTCCTGGTGGCAAACTGCTCACAGGACCTTCAAGGTTTTCCCTGAGGTTGCCAGATGAATGTAACGCAGCCAATAGAATTGCACTGTATTCCCTCAACACCGCAAAACAATGATGAGATTACCCAGGATGAAATGGGCAGATACATCGGCACTAATGAGGCGTTTTGGAAAATCTTTGATTTTGATATACATAAACGATTTAAAATTGGCACCAATAAAA
>JAYGXS010000002.1:16875592-16925670 GCA_036362985.1 Ligula intestinalis | reverse complement strand
TCACGCTGCAGCCCACCGCCCCTGTTGGGTCCTGACCTGCTTAACCTTCATCACTCGTGTTGAATTTGGGTGTGGTGATTGCTGCGCCATCGGGTTCTCTGGCGCAGGTATCAGACGACGCGCTAATCTGTGCGTTCCCGAGTAGCGAATTACTTTGGCTAAACTGAGCCTCAGCACCGAATATTGGTTTGGCAGATCATTGCCCTTGTTGGCACACTTAGGGCCAGGAAACTCAAGTAAACTCAAGCAAATTGAGCCCTCCGCAGCTGTAACCTCTTGCGAAAATTTCGACGTCATCAAATTTCAATGTGTGGCAGGGTCTCATCGAATGGGCTACGACTTGAAAATATGTGTAATTTCTCTGCACTACTGCTGCGTGTTCGCAAATTGGCGTCTTGAGAAGTATTTGAGTAGACCCAATTGTGAAAAAACTCGAGCCGTTCGGCGGGATTTGAACCCGCGTATCAGAGAAGGCCTTTACCGGAAGCCAACGCTCTAACCGCTAAGCTACAAACGCCGCGCCTCGCGTCTTGAGAAGTGTTTGATTTCCTCCGATGTAGTTTTTTGTTCACCGACTACCCGACGCATGGCAGGAATGCAAGAAACGGTCTTTACCCGTTTCTATTACCTCCCCAACGTCACAAAAATGCGCTCTAGCCGACTCATCGTATCGCTGAAAATTTGGCTGTTCCGGCGTCTCAAATCTCTGGCTGTTGATTCGGATAACACGGTCCCTTCATCAACAAAATTCTTGAGCTAAGTCCCCTACCTAGTGAGGTCGTGGCATCCCCTGATGTTACGCCTCTTTGTACTTCTAGCTTCGAGGATGTCAGTCGAGACATTCAAACTATTCTTACGAAGCACAGGCTGGAGGTAATCATATGACGCCAAACCTAAAGATCCACTGTTACGGCAACAAATCTGTTGAGTCGTCTACAGGATCTAGTGTGGTTGCGGACAAAGCAACTACGTCGATGAAACGCCAAGACGTTTCAATACACGAATTTGCGAAAACGCAGCACCAGCAGCGCGGAAAAATGACATCATATCTCAAGTTGCGGTCCATTCTACGAGACCCGGCCACACATTCGACTTTGATGAGGTCGAAATGTTCGTGCGACGCGCGTTCCTGGAATCAGTGTTGACGGGCCCCAGTCTATCAACAAGTGCAATGACCTGAGCAACCCGTATTCGGTGCTGAGTCTCAGTTTGGCCAAAGCAATACGCCACTTAGGGAGCGCAAATACGAACGCGTCTTCTAACGTCAGCGCCGGATGGCCGAACAGTCAGCAGTAGAGGTAATTAAAGTTTAGCCGATCACGACCTACCCGTTGACCATCAAGCAATTAGCACACAACTACCCTCGATAGGGAGGCACTGTTCCATGTCATAGGTATGCAGTAGCCTAGCAACCGTGTCCTTTAAATACTGCAATTCCACTTGTATGAATTATCCCTTTTTGCTATTTTCTCTGAAGAGGGGTCCACTAGGGCATTCGAAACGTCAAGCGAGTATAGTTCTTGTCCGAGCGACCGCATCTGCTCCTTCCCAGCAGAATGCATACCTATGCTCACGTCAAACACAGTGCCACCGCGAAAAAAGTTGTAGCACTAACCTCTGAAAGGTAATAGAAATGCTTCACTTGTTTGTGTTAGAATTGCGAATATTCATCCCCAGCTAATGTATGGATGAACCCTAGAAGAGCTATTAGGAGCAGGGAAAAGAATTGACAGTCCAGGAGTTGCAGAAGCGGGTCCCGCTTCTGCTACTGCTCTTTGACTGCGTCTCTGATGATGAATCCGTGACGGATCTCGAGACGTCAGGCGAATAAAAGTATTGTCCCAGCGATCGAGTAGTCTTCACCTCAGTCCAGCAGTTGTGAGTGTTGAATGTCCCACCAAAAAATGCCCCTCAAAACTCTTCGTTGAGTGTCCAAACGTGCATGACACTATTAATAAATTTCGTTCTATATACCAAAACTGATGCTCTTCCCTCGTTAAAGAAGATTGTTATTACCTGCCCTACTGTCATTCGGAAACCCAGATTGTTCGTTTCCTTCGTAGAAAACGGTGAGTTGCTATATATAGGGTTTTTGAGGTGCCTGGGGAGGGAAAACCACGTTCCTGGATCGGCAATCGGACCAAATACCTACCCACGGGAAGTATACGTTAAACTCGACCTGACGTGCAATCCTCACCAACGATTTCAGAAAGTGGTTCGCGGCGCAACAGCCACGCCCAAGTAACTGTTTGTACAGTCAGACAAGTGAGCCAAGTGTAGTTGGCTGATTTGCGGTAAGGTTGTTTGCAATGCATCTCGGTTGGATAAGCAAAACAAGCCGTGTTATAGAAAGTCTTGACGGACTTTCTACGAGATCAACCCCCTCGTTCAAACTTATTTTCACCGTTGTGAGCGAGAATTACAGCTGTAACACGACAGGATGGGTCGTAAGTAGCCCACATAATCCGAATCTCGCATTGATTACCCTTTGTCTCTCTGGCTGGTTACAGTAATATTCGTGATTGACGAAATACTTATTATTGTGGCTTGAATGCTCTTTGAAGTAATTAAAATATGCAATGTAAAATATCCAACGTATTACGGACATAGAGGCAGCAGCCAAATTCAAAAACAAACCTCCGCCTCAGAACAACAACCCCCGGGGTCACTCGCTGTACCTTGGCTCAACTACGCAGTGGTTACTCAATACTCCTTCGCCAGTACCGATACCGGCTCGACCCGTCCACATCAGACAGCCGTTCCGATTGCGGCGTCGCTCCGCATGACTATCAGCATCTTTTCGCCGGCAGTTTCCGGCCAGACACCCAACTCACCCCCCCCCCTTCTGTGGCTCAAGCCGATTGAGGTCTCGGCTTTTCCCCGTCTTAACTATGGGGTCTCTTGATCCAACAAGGGCTAGACACACACACACACAGACAAACAGACCTGCTTTCCAGCCACTGAAATGCTGTGTACAAAGACGAATTAACCACATCATACAAAGAATTGTTAAGAACGCCTACTGGTATTAATTTAATGTCTGTAAAATGAGGATGGTGATGATGAGGACCCCCTTCCGAACCACAAAAAAACTACTACAATAAGAGCGGATATGACAGCAAGGCAAGTACCACAGCCAGACCAGACACACAAAATGAGTTTGCTGGCTGAAAATTTATCTAACGCTCCACAAGTTCTGCGTAAGTCTGTGTATAGGGACACACCGTTTTTGTCATTCAGTACATTTAAAATGGGCGCTAATTCTCATGCATCGTACAGTCAGGACGGGGGGAGATACGTGCAGCTGCACACGTGATGGCGGGAGAAAAGGAGGAGAAAGAGGAGAGTAGAGGGCATACAAAGTATCATTCACCTCAACAGGAATGCAAAATAGGACGGGCGAAGGCCAGCACTGGAGAGGGAGAGAGAGAGGAGGGTAAAGGGGAATCACTTTCAAGTGAGGAGGACCTGATAGACCAAACTAGAAGAGACCAACTCAGGGAGAGAGAGGGAAGGAAGACGGAAATGAAGAACATAACTGTAAAACCGCAGAGGCATCATCCTGATCTCGAAGAAATCTGGCAGCAGAACCGTCGGTATCACTTCAAGAGCGGAAAGAACACGGGGGCGGCAATTTCATATTCATAATAAAAGGACCTAGACGCAAATGGATGGCTGAGGGGGAAGGGGAATGAAACCGCAGAAGAGAGAGAGAGAGAGCAAAGATTACGGGGGGGAAAGAGGCACGGTGAGGGTTTGGTCAACAACCGGAGGGGCGAGGACCTACATACAAGGAGGAAATGGGGGGAGGGGGACGTAGAGCCTAGTAAAAACCCACGTCCAAACTTGAAACGTATCATGATAGGGGCACGCATGCACGCATAGATACCGTGGGAAAAAAGAGACGAGATTGGGACAGCGGGTCTGTCACCAAGACCAGCGGAAATAAATACCGTTCTGCTTGAGTCCATGCTTGCTGATGGCTTTCCAAGTATAGTATGGGGATGGGGGGGGGCGGTAGCAAATTATTAATTTCGAGTCTGGAAGCGAAGAAGGGAAGAAACCGAGAAATAAAATGTCTACATAGAAAAGCTACGCCGAGTGTGGATGGGATACGACAATATTAGCACAAAGTGTTTTGAGGGCTGTTTTAAGACTGCGTTTATCATCATGATGGCTTCTGTCTAGTCAAAAATATGCATGTATTTTTTCCGAAGCAGCGCAGTACACATGGCTGAAATCCGGACCTGAAGGTGCGCGTGATGCAAACGGGGTATTGTAGCGAGGCTGACGACACGACTACCGCCGTCGTGATGAAGAATCTTTACGACTGAGCTGCAAGGGCGGAGGGGGGGGGAAGAAAGTACTGACTGTAAGAGATCAAAATAAAGTGGATTTGGCAATCTTTAATCCAAATCGGTACACACCAATAAACGTGCATGTTTACTAAACAAGAAACCTAGAGATCAGCTTGCTATGGGCCTGGTGTGGCTCGAAATCCTTACCGATTAGCGTAATCGGATCGATTGTCAACTAAAACCAGTTTGCACCCGGTAACATCATCTTGGGAGTGCCCGCAAATAGAGGCAAGTAGAGCAAAGACCAGCGAAATCAAAGTATCTGCAAGGTTAAAGGTGCAAAAAATTGGCATTTGAACTTATATCGTCTTCAGTCAGCACAGAACGCTGCCCTCTGCACGATCACGGGCTGCTATAAAATGCTGCCTATTGATCACCTTCATGCAGAGACTTCTATCCTGCCGGTTGCCCCTCACAACACACTCTTAGGCCAGCAGTTCTGGTGAACCTGCTTGCAAACCGGCCATCCTAATCACCATCGTTGTCACGCTCCTGAGCCCAGCCGCAATGTTCCACCATCTATTCGAGCTCTCCACAAGGAGGCTGTCGCCACGTGTCTCTCGGATCTACCCGTTGATGGCTCTGCCACCAAGACAGGCCTCCAGCGTCTTCACCAGGGAGCCGTTGTCGAGGAAAAACGGGGTTATCACCCCACGGTCCTTTTGAGCCGCTATCCACCTCCGATTACGGCCTCAGAACAACAACTTCCGAGGGTCACTCGCTGTACTGTGGCTCAACTACGCCGTGGCTACTCAATGGCCCTTCGCCAGTACCAACACCGGCTCAACCCATTCACATCCAACAGCTGTCCCGATTGCGGCGTCTCTCCGCATGACTGTCAGCATCTGTTCAACTGAAGTTCCTGGCCAGGCACCCAACTCACACGCGTGGACCTTTGGCTCAAGCCGGCTGAGGTCGCGGCTTTTCTCCGTCTCCCAACTGCACCCAGTTTGGACTCCGGCGGGCACTCATAATCCAACAATGGGCTACCAAGCAACCATTCAACTTGTATCATCTGATATCAACTGCGGTTAGGCCAGCGCGGTCTTCCATGCCTTTCAATAGTTCCCCGGTTCTTGTTGTTCCATTTGGAAGCACTGAAAACGCCGGACTGACCGAGCTCGCCAGCGTGCCAATCGTACACGCCGTTGGCCGGCAGTTCAAGTGTCCTTTACCGAATGCAGAAGAAGCCGGAAAGACAGCCCTGTGTCGCTGACCATGTAGGCAAATTCAAAGGGGGGGGGGACAAAGTGTCCAACGCCACGCACGCACGCCAAGTGTGGTAGTTACGGATGTGCAGCGCAAACACCAACAGTAGCGCCACCAATAGTACGTGTGGTGCAAGCAAGCCAACACCCGCACAAGCTGAGTCATGTTGGACAAGGCCTCTGTGTGCGCGGTTAGGCGCACACGCGAGCCGCGACATATGGGCGGGAGCGAAGGAGTTCAGTGTCCGCCTATATACAGAGAGAGAGAGAGAGAGAGAAAAATGACACAACCACAGTGGCCGTTGTTGATTGGACAGTCGTAATCACCCAGTAGCGGAAAAGCAGACATGGACACGTGGTTACATTTAGAGGGGAGGCAGACAGCGTGGGTGATGATACATTGTTTTTAGCTCTCCACAAGAATTTATATCCAGCACAAATATGAGGAAAGAACAGCCCCCATAAGTTTTTGCTTCAAATGACGCGTCCGTTCCGGTTTATCTTAATGGAATTCGAAAGCTTCAACGTGTAATCAGTTAGTGATGGCGAAAAGGCAATTCCAGACAGACTATAAAACACGCGCTCACCGGGATTATTTTTCACCAAAAGTGCAATCAGGCGGGAGTCCGAGGCGGTATTCACTTAGTCGAGAAAGCTAACATTTCTCCGTTACACGATGCACCCCCCTTGTCGTCATAGCATATCCTACCGTACTGAAATTATTTTTTCCTATGAACGTAAGCGTTCACATACTGTCGGAACTGCTCCACAGTTGCGCTTTCAAAAGTGATAATTTCATTTCTTCTAGTGGCAGTTAATGATAGGTTCGTTTTATGGAGTAACAGACAATCAAAAAATTTCCTCGTTTCTACATGCACAGCTTACGTACTAAGCTGCTGATACACAAAGCACCAATCAAACCAGTGTTAATATATGCCTGCGAAACACGGCCAGTGAGAAAGGCAGACATCCTATCGCTCAAAGTCTTTGACCGTTGGTGTCTTCGACGCCTCTTAAGAGTCTTCTGGCAGGATCGAATTTCCAATGGCGAGCTATATCGCAGATGCTTCAAGCTACCAAGTCTAGCATCATACATCCCGTATCGCCGATTGCAATGGTTTGACCATGTCTTGCACAAGCCATCGACGGAGCTCTGCAGATTGTTCATGAACCCCCCTCGAAGTGCAACCTGGAGATACCAACATGGCAGTCAACTGAAGACATGGCTCAACACTGTCAAGTAAGACTTCGAAAGGATGGGCCTCGTAACCGCTTACGGCTTGCGACACTGGAACAAACAATGGGTTAACAGTTGCGAGGAGCTCGCTTCCGATCGTCACCAATGGGTCGCCGCTATCCATGACATCCGTGGTAGCAGACGCGTCTCCGTCGCGTTTCCACACGCCCTCATGGTGGCCAAAGTCTGCTTCACCAATCTCCCTACAGTGGATCCATCTCCCCTCCTCTTCATTTGTGTTTTTGATGACGGAGCAGCCCCTGCTGCCCCGACTTCTCCTCCTCCTCGCCGCCAGGATTGAGGCCCACCCGGCGGGGCTCCGGATCCAACAAGGGCTACTAGCCAGCCAGCCAGCCAGCTAGTTGCATCGAAAAGCAGTGGTATGAATGAATATGGGTTAAATTGAAAACGAACCTCCTGTTGTTCTCTTTGCTCATAGTACATGAAGTCGTCAAATATCGAGGTTTGGTGATTGTACTTGGCCAAAATTTCCATCACCTGGCGCCCTCGATCAAGAGGTACCTCTGTGGTATCACGTGAATGGGTCACGGGCTTGTTGTCATTTGTTTCAATGTGAATGTGCCGCAGGGCCACATTTGGCACATCCTTGACGAAGATCCACTTCACTGAAAACTGGCCCTGCCACTTGTCCTGAGCCCACACGTTGGATCGCGTGCTATAGTCCACCTGGGAAGTCATTTCGGCCATGCCACAGAAGCGTCCCGATCCGTTCACCGAATAGAATAGGTAGAGCGGTGCCGTACCCTTGAGTTCCGCAAAGGCGGCATTCAGTTTTTTGTTGCCCATTTCCGTGGAACACCAGATGGAGTACTTGATTGAACGGTGGATGTCATCCTCCGAGAAGGATTTGATGACAAAGAAGCGTGCTTTTGCAGGATTGGTATTGAAAGAAGACGGGTTGATTTGTTTGGCGAGTAGTTGATAGTGGGCCTCAGCTTGCTGAGTGGCTGCTGTTGTTGCGGCCTGCTGCTGCTGCTCCGAGAAGTCCGTCTCCTTGGCCTTCTCATCGCCATTTTCGTCACCACGCCCTAACCGATTCAGCGGCCCACCGCCATTTCGCACGGAGCCTGCCAGTACTGCGCCACCCAGACTGAGATCGCCAGCCTTTGCGGGGCCTCTACGGCCCTTACCAGGCTGGGAAGAGTGACCGTTTGAAGAGACCGGTGGATAGGAGTGGTTTGGCCGCAGATTCGACGTGGTTTCGGGATCTCCGGGCCCCTTGGTGCCCTCCTCATTCGGCGAGTCGACAGAGTGCATCAGCTCGGAATGCTGCTGCTGTTGGTTATGAACCAGCGGACGGCTGGCGTTGGAGGGGAACGCCGGAGGTCCAGGAAGCAGGCGGTTGTTGCACCAACTAGGGCCACCAGAAAGGGAGACCTTTGGTGGTTGACCGGCAATATTGGCCCAGGTCTTGGTAGGACGACTGGTCCTAATGGGAGGTCGCATGTCACGCGGCTCATTGGGTAGCGGGACGTTGGCCAACTGTAAGTCACACTGCTGCAGCCTTCCAAGGTGATTAGTCGGTAGCTGCTCCATGTAGTCATGGTTCTGCGTGAAGAAAGGGCAATAAAGAGTTTAGAGTAGTGGGAAGGAGAGACAAGCGGTAAAGGTCAATAAATGAACCTGACTGTTTTCTCGTGGGTTAAATCATGCAAAAAGGCTTGTGAGGGTTGCAAAGTTGATAACGTCAGCAAGTACGGAAAGTGTGGACTTGTGGAGAACAAAGTTTCCGCCTAGCCGCGCAGTTCAGCCTCGTCAAGAAGATAAACGGGGGGGGGGCAGTGACGAAGAGAAAAATGGTTGTTGAGTAAGAGAAGATCAGAGATTTGCCAACACAGGCCGATCTAAACCGATCACTGAACATAGCTGAGTGTGTAAACGCATGCAAAGAGGGTAAGGAAAACACCAGATAAGTACCATGAAGTGAAAAAAAACACGCTGAATCTAGCCTGATCCATAAACCAAGACTTTTTGTTATAGCCGTAAAAGGTACCGTGCGGCCTTGAAATAGACGTGTCAGCTTTACCGGCCATTTATCAACGCTTAAATCTGAATCCCTTCTTCCACTTTCATCAGCACCACCGTTGTCAGCATAATGAACAGCAAATCACTGTCACCATCACCACCGCCATCTTTCGAATCGCTGTCAATTAGGGCGAGGAGCCAGAAGTTTCTACGGTTAACGCCATCAACAACTTAGGGGTTACATGGACGACTGGTATGAGTGGAAAGATGATCATGAGCAAAACATATAGGCTCATAAAGCGGGTCAAAGAATGGGTTTGCATAAGACTGTGCGACACCAATAGGTAGAAGGGGGCAACATGGACGCAGACACGTCTTCGTCGCGTTCCCACCCGCCCTCACGGCGGCTAAGGTCTGCTTCACTAATATTCCTAAGTTGGACCGATCTCCCCTCCTCTCAAACTGTGTTTTTGATGACGGAGCAGCCCCTCCCGCCCACGCTGTTCCGACTCCTCCTCATCAACGCCGGAATTGAGGCCAGTCCTGGATCTCTTTGGTACTGCTCGGTCTGTCAAGTCCGCCTGGGCCGCCGCGACTGTTCTGTAAATTGCGGCTCCTGCAATGGTTGGTGTCATCATCGCTGCAGTGGCCTCACCAACTCTGCCGATTGGTTGCCCGCCTTCACCTGCCCCAGTTGTTTCTTGTTTCTACCTACTCCTACACTCCCTGCTCTACAGGTAGCAGAACCCTTCTGCTACTCATGTCTCTGATGACGAATCTGCGACGGATATCGAAACGTCAGGCGAATAAACATATGGTCCCAGCGATCGAGTCTTCTTCTTCGCAATTGCTTCCTGGGACACGGATGTTCGCTTGTATTGGCAAACGAATGAAGCCTCTAGCTTTACGGTTAAGTTACTTGATTGTGTCAGACTACTTAGCTGTTTGGGTCATTTTACCTAAGTTTACTTCTTGTCTTCATCGTATCTGGGTCATTGAGACAAGGAAGGCTGGGGAAACAATCCTACGCTAGTTTGCGTCACTATAATTCGACTTACGTGCAAGCAACTGATCTCAATATGTGTAGCCCAATCGTGACTGATTTGTTTATTCCAGGTTGATAGAGCGAGCAGTCGCCAATAATAATCACTAACGAGATTGCCGGAACAGATGAAAACAAAAACACAATTTGCTATAAGAAGCGAAGAGGCGATTTTCAGGTAGCTGCGAAGAAGGAGACACAATCGCTAGAACTAGACTTTATTAGTCTGACGTTTCGACCCAGTAGGGAGAGAGTTGAACCCGAACGTCCTTCGGATGTAGATATTACTCGTCAAAATTCACAGAAGCATCATGCCCCTATCATTCACATACTTCCCCCACGAGCGACAGTTTTTCTCCTAAAAACCACAAATGACATTCCATTTTGAATTATTAGCCAGCCTTAGGAGTTTTTTCACTGTCTGCTCTTCTTCCTCAGTTACACTGCTGGCTCATGTAAACTGAGTGTGAGTTTATTACTTGAAACAAGCGAGTAGTCGTCTGAAATTGTGTCAACGACTTTTTTGGAATGTTCGGCTATACCGATGCATTTCTTAAATTCTATGTACCAAGAGGGAGTTCAAAGGCGTTTGCCTATATTTCCTTCAATAAATTTGACTTGACTTGACTTGTAACAACTACCCGAACAAGCCGAGAAAGGGAACTAAAGTGCATGTACACCAATGCACAAAGCCTGCTGTCTAAATTAGACGAGCTTCAGATTACTATGTACCAAGTGGAACCACATATGGTCTGTATAACAGAAACATGGTTATCCAAAAAGATAGACGATCGGGAAGTTGCTTTCCCCGGTTTTCAGCTGTTCCGAAGAGACAGAGCCGGGCGTCAGGGTGGGGTTGTGCTCACCTAGGCTAGACATGGCCTGCACGTGTCAAACAAAACTGACCAGCTCGCGTCCGATATAGAGGCCCCTTGGCTCACCGTCAGAACGCCGGGGTCTCAAGCCCTTGACATCTTGGCGGTTTATCGACCATTGTCGAACGATCCAGAGGCAGACAATAGCCTGATTGAGGAAGTTAAAGCATTTGCCGTGCGATCCAATTTCATGATTATAGGCGACTTTAATGCTCCGCATATCGACTGGAACCTCAGTTCTGCGACAGGGTCAGAAGCAAGTTTCGATCGCCGACTCCTACGCACGGTACAAAAAGCCTTTCTATCACAACACGTCCTATTTCCGACCAGGCAGCGTGAAGGGCAACAGGCTAACTGCCTAGATCTTGTAATGTCAAAAGCGCCTGACAGTGTAGACGTCGTAAATTGTTTAGCTCCTCTAGGCAAAAGCCACCACGTAGTGCTACAGTGGGAGTACTCACTCTTCTCTGTACCTGATCGCAGCGCGACCATTAGACACAACATATGGCACAGAAACTTTAACCAAATGCGAACCAAAGTGCGCAGCGTAGACTGGAGAGAGGCATTCACCGGGTGTGTCCACGAGGATTGGATGGTGTTAAAGACTGTACTACACGGACTAATCACCAGTGTATGCCCATCTCGAAAAAAAGCCACAAAGAGGCCCCAGTGGCTAATAAACACGCTGAAGAGGGAAGTAAATCGTAAAGGAAAGCTGTTTCAAACGTATCGGAGAGAGAAGACCACCGAGCCGCACAACAAGTACAAAACGCAGAGAAATAAGGTTAAGGACCTTATACTAAAAACCCGCCAAAGCTGCGAGAGTGACGTAATAAACTGTGCGGTAGGAAATCCGAAGGTCTTCTACAACTACATCAAACGATCTACCTGAAATAGAGACCCCATCCCGTTGTTAAAACGGATGAGGGCACGGAAATTTGCGAGAACAAAGCAAAGGCTGAGCATCTATCCGGGTTCTTTCAGTCGGTTTTTACGAGGGAGGTCGAGCTAACCGTTATCAATTTTAGTACAGAGGAGATTCTAACCATTGACTCAGTTGTGCTTACAGAAGTTACTGTTCTGCAAGAACTTCTTGAGCTCCAAGACACGAAGTCACCAGGTCCAGACGGCATACCTGCAAAACTGTTGAAAGAGCTAGCCGTGGATTTGGCAGAACCCCTGCAGTTACTCTTCCGGGCCTCCCTAAACACAGGTCAACTGCCATCCGACTGGAATACAGCGTGGAGCTCACCATACACCAAATTGGGAGTCGGGCGTCCGCAAACAACTACAGATCAATAAGCCTTAATTCAATATGTTGCAAGATCATGGAGCGAATAATCAAATTAGAGTTTATGCAATTCTTAGAGTGTCATCGACTTCTTTCTGACAAACAGCACGGATTCCGTAGAGGACGGTCCTGCTTGAAAAATCTGCTTTACTGTCTAGAACAATGGACCAGAGCACTCGATCAAAGACACACGGTGCAGGCAGTCTTCGCAGATTTCAAAAAAGGCGTTTGACACTGTGCCTCGTCAACGTCTCCTATACACGCTTAGACGTATAGGGGTAACAGGCAACATTTTCCGATGGATTGAAAACTTTCTGACTGGCTGAACTCAAACCGTATGCATTGGGGATCAGCGATCGGCAGAGGTGGCGGTTGATAGGGGGGTCACCCAGGGTTCCGTTCTGGGCCCTATCCTCCTCCTTATATATATATCGACGACTGCATAAGTGGATTAGACTGCGAAACCGCAATGTTCGCCGACGATTTAAAACTCTGGAAGGTCATTCGTAGCGAAGACAACGAAGCAAATCTGCAGGCAGATTTGCACCGACTCGAACAATGGTTAAACGAGTGGCTCCTGCCATTTAACGTTGCCAAATGCAACATTATGCGCTTCGGTAGCACTAACTCCTCGTATCGGAGGGGTTACAACCAAAATCACACAACGCTGCCAGAAGTAGAGACCCAAAAGGATCTGGGGGTGTGGTTCACTCCCTCACTAAAGCCATCACTCCACTGCCTGACGGTGGCCAAATCCGCAATGTCGAGCTTGTATCTAATCAAGCGCGCCTTTGCTAAATTCGATGAAGTTGTCTTTGGCAAGGTCTTCAGCACGTTTGTGCGACCCCAACTGGAATTTGCCATCCAAGCCTGGAAACCTTGGACAGTCAAAGACAAAAAACCCTTGAAAGGATACAAAGACGGGCAACTAAGTTAGTGCGAGGCCAAGCGTACCTTCCTTATGAGACACGACTGACCAATTTTGAATTATTTCCTCTGGATTACAGACAGCTGCGCGGTGACCTGATACAGGCATTTCGCATGTTGCGGGATCAAAATTGTTGCCTAGCATCCAACGATTTCTTTGAGCTGGCCACTACTACTAGATTGCGCGGACACCTTCTCAAGCTACGTGTGACTAGGGCAAGATTGAACACACGAAAATTCTTCTTCTCTAAGAGGATAATACAGGCATGTAATGCTCTACCCGCATACATTGTCATGTCCCCATCTGTGGACACGTTTAAGATGCAGTTGGATCAGCATAGAAAAAGACATTATCTGTAATGACGCGAGACTAATTACATTATCCCCCGTCAGTAAGTAAGATTTACACTAGACCCTCTGGCAGTAATAACCTTTCTAAAAACATACTGCTCGCTACTTTTCAGTAATATGTTTGCTTAGAATAAAGATTTGCCGCGAATCTTGTATGAGGGGTGCGTTTCCGACACTCGGTGATGTTCTCGTGACCACCGCAATCTTCTCCTCGTGTAACCATTAGGATATTGAACAACCGCGATGGCCTACTCCTGACATGATCCAAACATCGTCAGCAGCAGGACATCTGATTAACATATTCCCTTCGCCTTCCCCCACTCTACGGGCGACGGTTTTTCTCTTAAAATCCCACAAATGGCATTCAAAGCTAGACTTATGAAAGATGCTTAAGGAGTTTTTTTCCCGTCTGCCCCCCCCCCCCTACCGCAGTTCCATTACTGACAACGTAACATGTTCTGCATCATGGCTATGTACAAAGAGGGAGCTCAAAGGTATTTACCTATATTTCCCTAATAAAACTGAACTGAACTCTATCAGACCTAGCATCCGAAAAAAATTACAGAATGGGGGTAGTAGGAACGCAGTATTTATAGGGAGGTGGTTTCGAGGCGACCACACGCCTTTGGCAGTACAGTGGAGCCTCTGCTGACGACTTTAAGCCATTCCGGCACCGAGCTCGTCATGTGAAACACTAGCCAATGAAATTGTATCAGTTCAATGATTGGCTGCAGATGATCGGGGACCCACGCCCTGGGAGCAAGCCTCAACGGTAGAAACAGACAACTCGATAACTGAGCGGAAGCTTGTCTAGCGAAATCAATTTTCTGCTAGTAGCTCGGTCGTCAACCGAGGCTTCACTGTGGTCGTCGCTGGGGGTCGCAGCTGATGCGAGTATTGCTTGTTGCTCCGTACTCGAGTTACTGATTGCCGTGATTTAATCACCCGCGTGGACTTTTGACGTGACTCACCCCCGTAGACCTTTGGCTCAAGCCAGCTGAGCTCGCGGCTTTTCTCCGTCTCCCCACTGCGGCCAGTTTGGACTCCGGCATGGACTCCTGAGCCCACAAGGGCTACTAACCAACCAACTATTGACATGAAAATTACTCGGCAATTTGGTCTAGTGGTCATCTGCATCCCAGGCAAAATTGCAGCAAAAAGAGGAAGATCCCAGAAAACGACATTGGGATGTGCTTTAAGTGTCAATACTGCTCCCGTTCGATGAAGACGAAGGTGTCATACACGTACCTACAAAGGACACCTCAACGGCGTCTTTCCAGACATCTAATTAACGATGGGGGGGGGGGGGGTAGGAAAACGGCCAGCTAGCCTTCCTTGATGCCGCAAAGGTTGTGGTAGCCCAACAACTAAAGCATTCAGGAAAGCGACAAATAAGACGAAAGTACTGAACCTTAACAATAAAAACCGCTCAATTGGGCACAAAAACGGTGGCGTACAGGAGCTATATCTAAGTGTTGCCACCCACTTCAACGAACGAGAAGGTTGCCGAATTTTAATACCTTCGAAGGGTGCTCAAAGCAAACGGCTAGCTATGCAACTTTGTGGACAGTTGCATGCGCAACCAAGACAAGGGAAGGAACCGCACCAGTCCCAAATTTTAACGAGCGTTACCGTAAGTCTCACCTGCCTCCGCCGAGTACTGAAGCCGAGACGGCAGGACAAAATCCCGGAGAGAAGGGATCCTTCGAGAGAACGGGAATTCTCAACATCCACTCCATGCTGAGGTAACTACAACTGCGATGGAACAACCACCTGGTGCGGATGGACGGCCAACGGCTACCCAAGAGGCTGTTCTACTGTGTAATCACTGTGGGTGCTCGCCGCCAGACACTCTGAAGCAGCTTCAAATCAATACGACGACCTGGGAGGAAGTCGGACAGGACAAATCTGCTTGGAGAAGCACAGTGAAAACCGGCGCAGTTATCTACAAAAGCCAGTCGGATCACTGCCGCCAAGGCTAAAAAGATGGCCGGAAAATCACAAACCCAACGGACGAACATTCCAACTTACCCGCGCTGTCAACACACCTTCCGTGCACGTAGGGGTTTAGTCAGCCAAATACGAACGCAGTGCACCAACTCTCCAACAACATCTAATTCTACGGCGTCAAACACTCCAACAGTCACTCATGTTTCCAGGTCTCCGACGTTGACCACCCTTACCACGGACGCTGAAAAACCCGATGCTCTGTTGCCCTCACCCGCCGACACCATTCTTCCTACTACGATCCCCTCATTGTCCACAACGCCTACACCACGGACGTCACACCCTAACTTTCTCCACCCCTCCACTGCACCACCTTCTGCTACCACCTCAATCACCACAATTGACCCCTCCACCAGGACTAGGGACTTGATCCTAATCTGCCCTCATTGCAATTGCACATTTACCAAACGCATCGGCCTGGTCGGTCACCTACGAATCCATAGCGCAGAGACTGGTGAACCAGTGTCTGCAGCGGCAACACACAGCAGAGACCACCGTCTTCAGTGCCCTCACTGGCCTCGCGAATTCACTTATCGCATGGGCCTACTCGGTCACATGCGCACAAACGACAACGACATTCACAACCACTTCAAAACACCCTGCACATTCTTCCACCCTTTACCAGCTCCACCCATTCACCCGGTGTGACCGTTACCAACACTAACAATACCAGCTCCGGCCCCCTTAAAACCTGCTGATCCATCCTGCCCTCACTGTCACCACGCACGCGCATCACGCATCTGCCCCTGACACCGAGCTCAGTTGGGTTAAAGAAGAGAGAGTGTGGTAGATGCGGCGCAAGTCACCGTCCCTGCACCACCCTGCTGTGAAGCACATACGGTGAATTTAATAGAAATTGATGGCCAAACTGTCGTTGAAAGCAAGTTGAGGAGCACCGACTTAACAGTTTTCACATAAATACCGTTTTTCAGTGAAAACACGGGGTAAAAACGACCGCAGACGTCAGTTTTCCTGATGTGCAGGGCCTGGCAGCAAGTTCTTTACTAAGCCTGCATCATTCATCGACATACGCGAACCACATTCTACTTGCGCGAATGTCATTATGATAGGAGTTCCCATAAATTTAAACAAAGAGTCACTGCAACCATGACCTAGGTCTTGAGGACCAACTTGCTCCGTTAGTTTGCAATCGGTTACGTCGGACGCTGTGCACTGCAGCTTTCCGAATCACTAGGTTATCAAAGCGCGCCCTTACAATTTCACTCTATACCCAGAAAAGTACATTCCGGGAAATATATTCCAAGGATTGACACCAGTTTAAACAGCAGAAGGAAATACACACAAGGATCAACTTACCTTCAGGCCTACGTTCATGTTGTTGGGTAAATGCCATTGGTTATGGAGCACAGCTTCATTTGACTGGTGCGAAGGGATTCCAGAGTCTGGGCGCATCGGGTAGACAAAGGATCCTCCTGCAACTCCACCGGCACCACCTGAGTCCTGCAGACTGATGCAGTTAAATTTGTCCAGTAGATCGTTGCCTCCAGAAGAGTAAAGATCTCCAGGGCCGCCGTTTGGCAGGAGCTGCTGCTGCATGGTTGCCGCTGTTGTTCCGTACTCCTGGCCGTGCATGGCAGGATTGAAGGCAGCCCGGACACCGCCACCACCAGCAGCACCGTACATGGAGGTGTCAAAGGGGGGCATAGCGCCGTGCATAACAGCGTTGGCCGCTGCTGCCGCCGCAGCTGCCGCCGCAGCTGCCTCTTCTCCACCACCACCGTTGCCACAGTCTTCCATCCAGCCACCGTTGTTTTCCATGCGCGATCGGCCGGCCATGAAGGGTTCCTGTGGCCAACACTGCTCCTCCATCATGGCGTTGGATTGGTGGCCATATGAGGGTGCGTAGGACCAGGCGGCGTTCGATGGGGCTCCGGGCGCCGTCGCAGCATTGGGAAAGTAGCCGGCAGCCGCGGCTGCCGCGGCAGCTGCAGCTGCAGCTTGTGCGTTGCGGGACTGTGCGGCGGCATAGTACATGGCGTAGTCGGCGGAGGAGGACAGCGGTGGCGCATGTGTTGGCGGTCCAGACTGCGACTGCGAATAACCGCTCATGCCCCTGGACATGTCCGGCTGTTGCTGTTGTTGGTGTTGTTGTTGTTGTTGCGGACCTTGGTGTGGATAGGCGGCTGCCGCGGCCATTAAAGCGGCTACGAAGGCGTTGGGGTAGGAGTTTGAGTTCTTCTCATCATGCATTGGTGCGTGAGCCTGGCCGCCAGGATGCATCTGTTGGCCTAGGAGTGGGGGCTGGCCACCGGCGAATTCGGGATTGTTATTGCCGGTAGCTGCCGCAGCCAGCACGGACATTGCGAGAGCGGTCGTGAGGTTGGGATTCAAGGTATTTCCTGGGGAGGCGACTGGATTGGATGCAGATAGTTGATTGTTCTCGCCCATGCCGTAGGACATCTGTGTGAACAAAGTGCCGTAGTAGTTGTCCCCGGAACCGTAAACGGACTATAATTGAGAATGAGAATACTTTTTGTCATACAGTAGGTGCCAAGGCTGTCAAAAATATGGAAAAGGACACAAAACGCAACGCCTTCAGGTGAGAGGGGCTTCCTCTAAATTCGGTCTTTAAAGCAATTCCTACAATGACGCAAGATCAAAGTGGTTTAAATAACGATAATGCGAGTGGAGGGGCGACGCCCGTGTGTGGCACGTGGGGACGGGACTCTATATCAGGTCAGTCACTGGGCGCACGCCCACCTCATTATCTTCGCACTACGCACCGAATAGTGGATGTAGACGGAGAAAGTGAAGTAGGTGCCGCACAAGTTTCAAACGCACGTGCCATCATTATATAGGATAATGTTGGCTCTCAACATGGAAGATGGGTGCACTTTCTGTGGTGGGGGTGGTAATACGCCATTGATCGCGGAGATGCAGTGTCCGCGTAAACGAAGAAGCACTCGATGTGAAAAGCCAATACCAACTTTATTAGCAGCTTTTCGGACCACAATCGGTCAGCCCGATCTGCAAAAGCATCAACCCAGGATGGGCACAACCTGAACGATAGATTGGTGTACAAACCAATACTATATAATCCCGATCAACAACCGGCAAGACATCGAACTCGATAGCTCAATGGTTAGGACGTCTGCCCCTGATCCGCGAGGCGCGAGTTCAAAACTCGGGTGTGGCGGCAATTTCAGCGGCTACACTAGAGTTGGCTGCAAGTAGCTGACGAGGGCCAACAGCCTGAAATAGCTATACTACGTTGCCATTGTCGATGCCGGTATACTGAACATTTTTCTATCTTGTTACCAGAAGCTTATAAATGAAGGAGAAAACTACACCCTTAAAACCGGTTTCTGAAATCTTCCCAAGGAAAAAATGTTTTACGACGAATTGCACAAAGGGGCTACGCAAAATATAAAAATTATTAAAGATTTTTACTGAAGTAACCAGTGAATAAAAATGCGCATTTGATTGATTCGTCAAATAATAATCCTCGAGTGGAATTTTTAAGGAAAACAACTAAAAAAATGTAAATGGGGAAATAATAAACGTTCGTGGCTGCGTTTGCAACGACGGCAAAATGAGTTTCATGTTGAAAGTTGATCAAAACCACCTATGATGTCTACTGTAGTTGAACTCTGTGGCATTATGAAGATGTAGGGTCCATTTTGGCGGCGGTAGTTACAGAAGTTTATGCGCTAGGTCAGATAAATCCTTGACGTCAGGATTGAGTCCCCTTCTGCCAAATCCAAAAAAGCTTGGCAGTAAACCGACATCACATGATGAAGAAATAGGAAGGTTAAAACTTTTGTTGATCACTGAAGATCATGTTCTTGGTGAGACTACGGTAGTCATAGTGTGCTCTCCAGACACTCGGCTCGACTCGGTGCGCGTTCGCTATCCGGGTAAGAATGCCTTATAAACAGCACTGTATTTTTATACGCATAAAAAACTTCTCATTGCTTGGTAGTTTATTATTTCTTCAGTTTAGTATTTAGATGCAGTCCAGTTTATTTTGCTTACTTTTTAGTTTATTATTTAGTTTTATTTTCTTTCAGTTTATAGCTAGTTGGTTTAGATTTATTAATTTATGATGCAGTCTTTTTTCTTCCTTCTTCTTACGTGCCCTATCCATAAAACTCCTGCTACCACCGGTCCTGTATTACACAAACCTGGGGTTTTTGTTACTGTGGTATTGTTTAAAAGGAATCCTTACCGCTGCCCATCCTTGTATCAACTTCATCCTCATTCGCTTCACCAAAATCAATGGGTGAAGAAGTTTAAAGTGCCACTGATGGTCACGCTCATGTCGCAGCATATCACACGAAACGAACGAAGTCAGGGTTATGCGTATTTAAGCAGAACAGAACTGCATAGGCTTCGACCCAACATGTATTTGATTCGCTGCGACTGAGCACACTACAATAAAAGGCGCATAAAAACTTCACTATGTGGTCGCACCAAGTTCCTTAATAATAAAAATAATTATAGAGGTAGCGGCAAAAGTGATACTAACGATATCGTTCGGTATTGTGCGGTACAAACAAAAACCACCGGGAACATATTCCCACTTGCCTAGGGTGGAAAACATAAGACCGACAGGGAGAGGGTTGTCAAACGTTTACTTTGAGTATATGATCGTGCTGCGCTAGAGCCGAGTGAAGGCCCTCGCAGTCTCGCTGGTTAAAAGCATATTTTAACAGCTTAGGTAGAAGAACCAGCGGCTAGGTTGTACTTACATGGACATTATCGGGTCCATTGGTAGGACTGGCCGCCTCCAGTTTTGACGGCGGCTTTGTCAAAAAATTTGGATCGGAAGGGGAAGTAGCAGCGAATGTCTTTCCGCCCTGAAATAAAACGAGTAAGGAAGTATTAAGAAAAGCAACACAACTTGTTCATGCAAATTCATCTAACAGTAGCTTCCCACTAGTCATCTAGGTCTACTTGACGAAGGAAACTCGGTGACAATTCTGTAAAACGAAGAACGACATTTTCCTGAGCAGTTAGTAAAGAGCAAACAGGATGATTTTTAGTAGCCCTTCAAAGTAAATGGAGAAAAAAATGCCAAAATGAGTCTGTCAGCCGTCGTATACAAAGCTTTACAACTTCTGAAAATAGCAACTAAGCACTGACAAAAAGGTAAATTAGTGAGGTTGAACTGAACTGTTAACTATTATTCAAAGTATGTCCAAAAATGGCCGACGCTACCTAACTTAGTGAGGACTATTTAATGAAATATTCTCCGAAGCATCCTATTAGGATACGTCCAGAGGATAATAAGATGTCGAACAAGACAGTGGCAAATCACTCAGTAAAGAACACCGTTTCATATTGCCCTATGATCGTGTACAAACAACCGAGGATTAAATACAGTTGTGTTGTGTGTTGTGTGTGTTAGCTGATAGATATCAATCACAGCATATAATACTCGGCAACCCAAAAGAGAAAACCATAGATTCGAGGGTCATAAGACGGTATACACAGAATAGACGGCATCTGAACTAAAAATGTTGCAGCATCCATCACTTGATAAACAATAAAGAAGCTGGTAACGAATGCTAAACATCATATTTCTGAGGCAGCCAGTAAAATACTACAAAGTTAATATCAACGACGGAAGCCGGCATCTTCATCCTTCGGGATTGTAGTAAAGTCAGAGTCCTATTTTTGCATGCCGGGTAAAAACACCACCGGAAATGTAAGCAACACGAGGAAACGACTGGTAACAACGCTTGCATTTTGTACTCGATCTCATGTGGTCCTTTAACAATAGGCGTTGTAGTACCCAAGCCGCATTCACCAGCGTCTCATTTTTCAAATACTACGATCCGATAAAATATCTTGCGGAGAGCGCTCGCTAACAATACTTGTCTACTCAGATATTCCTCTTCAAGAACGTGCTATTGTTAAAGCGGGGAAGAACATGATATCTATTGATAAGTCGCGAAGAGCTATCGCAGCGGCGGTCTTGCCACTTTTAGGCTTCTATATCCGAAATGATTCGAAAGCACTTATGATGCTGGGAATTCAATCTATTAAAATTATAAAGGAGAGGCAAGCACAAAGGTTTCGGTTTTCCGTTCGCAAAGACCATCTTGCGAAATTGGAAAGAGATTCAATAGGTCTGATATAGTCCTCGAAAACATTTTAAAGCACGCCATTCCCGGTCTTGAATACACCCAGCCTCGAATTCGTATTAGGACACTGGATGAAAAGCTAATTAAAACGTGGTAGTAACATAAGCGATCGTTTCTCTTAATGAGAACACATCAACATTTTCTGCCCCCAAGGGAAAATATCATCAAGAATGACGCCACCAAGGCCCAAATTCCTAGCACAACGACCAAAATGTTATCGAGCTACTTTTTGGAGTCTAAGCGGCGTTACGAATTGATATTAAGTGCTTATACAGAGTTGGTGTGCAAATCTAACCAGCTCAGTTTCCGGAAGCATGTGATGACTACTAGACAGCCACTAATTTTTTTATTCGGAGCCTCTCTGTTTCGTCACAGGTACAGTAGGTGACCGCAAAATGCCTAAAGATGGCTCCGATGATGATGATGATCCAGGAATTAATAAAGTCATTTTGATGCAGTTGCACTCCTTGTAGTGTATCTTTATTGAGCAGTTCAAGGACAGTAAGAGCTAAAGATATAGAGGCAGTCGCATAGTGACTCATAGAATATACTGAAAAGCAGAAACCGAAAAAGAGAAGGGAGACCGGAATGGCCATTTCTAGCTTATTAGCTGTCATCAGTCCGTCACACCTAACTCCAGGGTGTTACGCCTCATGACCAAAAGGATGCAGGTTCGAATCCCGGGTGAGTCTCACCTGGGATTGGGTATGGCTGGCTGATAACAACTAGTAAGCCCGAAATTGCTATATAGGTATTTCGTATATAATATATAGTAATTCAACCCTTGAAAATGCAGTATGGCTCTCTAATCTTGGAAGTTTGATTCGTCTTTTTGCTGAAGTCCGAGAACAGGGCATTAGTTCTATAAAGAAGCATAACACTGGTAAACAATGTACATTTTCTTCTATAAGACTTCAATGTTCCAGCATGACTTATCATTTGATTTTAGCATGAGGCACACCCACTCGATTACTGCGCATCCATTCCAGTGGAGAGCGATTGTCGTGACAGAAATGTACTTTGTCCGCAGTTTATTAATACATAGAATTAAATGATCATTTCACATGAATCCGACCCTTTGTACTGAACTTACGGTGGACCGTTGCAGAAGCAATGGTTCCATGCTTTGTTCCATAAAAGCTGCTATTTGTTACGTTTCTTTTCTAAGGCGTTCTTACTCCTCCTTTACAACATTTACCTTACTAACTCCTCATATACCCGACAAAGTCGTGCTGCTTTCTAGTAATTTTTCAAAGTCCAAGGGCGAGATTATTTGCAAGTTATTTAAACATTTGCATACTAGGGAAACATCACCGCTGGACGAACAAGTCACTCAATCGCTCGAATGATAAAATGAACTTTGAGCAGGAACTAGTCGAGCAACCTAGTTTGCCTGAGTAGATTGGTATTATGCATATCAGCCGGAGACATGAAGATTTGGTTTGATTCCCATTGTGCATGATGGATGGGATGCTGAGGATAGCAAATACGCGAGTTAACGTCTCAGTATTGTTCGGTGTACTATATTATTAACAAGAAAACTTGTTATCACGCAGAAGTTAAATATTACTTAAACTTTATAGGTGAACGGGTATTTCAAAATAAAGCAGAATTGTCTAAAGTTGACTAAGCTCTACCGACATTGCCTCTGCTGTAACGGGTGCCTAAGATGCCCTTTTATAAGAAAATTTAGATAGATTGACTACCTTCAAAAGAAAAGTACACAAACGCATCATGATTTAGATGGATAACGGTCTTTTCGACGTAGTTATCTTGATTCACTACAGATGATCCTAACTGCACGGACATAGCTTCCTTACAACAATCAAAGGTGCCAGAAAACAAAGGCCATCCATGTAGCCAAAACTTTTCTGGAAACATGCGGTATTGAAGTAGTGGTTCCTATCCCTACACAAGAAACGCAAAGATACGCACGACAAGGATAATAGAATATCACGGTATAAATTAAGATGCCTTAGGTATCTTTCAATAGGAAAGATTTACAAGCATTTCGTGTAAATCATAGATACTTTGAAATGTATTCTAGCAATAAACTATTTAAAACACGAGGTCAGTGTGTTTACAGGTTTCCTTGCGCAGAAATACAACTTGATCAACATAACAACTATACACGAATGAAATGTCAAGATAGGAAATATCTGGATTTCTTTAATCGGTCTCGACCATGACAGATTCGCCCGATAAAATAATCGGACTTAAAGTGCGTTGGTCGGGAGACACTACTGTGCCTGCAGTAAAAAAGGCCAAAAAACTGGCTATTTTGTACTGCAAACCAACATTAAACAACTATACCGACGCTACGTATCTAGTACATGTATGTGCAATAAGCTTTCTGAGTTACAGATCAACTAGTCATTAGCTGATATTAAGGAGCTACGTATGCTCAAGGATCGCCTAGTAAGAGTTTTCTGGATATCCGCCAAATAGTTACAAGTGGGTGGGCATGTGATAACGTCCTAAAAGAAATAAGGTTCTGACCTATGGACTGGTGGAGGATAAGAAACTGTTTGCTACTTAGGGATCCCACGACAATTTAGTCTAGATGCTTGTCGGATATAGTAAAATGCGCTACCAGAGCTGCCCTTTTTCACGACTGGCAAAGTCACTGACTTAAACTATTGTGTATACCTAGTGCTTTCTTAAATTATCCTTTCCTAGCCTGAACAGTTTATCCTCGAAATACAAGCAAAGTAGATAAGTGTGTGTTGCATGACTTCATAATCGGAACAACGGTTAACTGTGCTGGCTTGACGGTTTGGGTACTGTTTCTTCCAACCCGAGTTAGGCATTAATCGCCAAAATCATATAAAGAGCAGTGTCCAGTGGTAGCAACCTAAGAAAAATAACGGCAAATTGTTTAAAATCGCAAACATTGGACTAGTCCTGTCGTTAAGATTATTGGACGGCCATCGACGTAGTGTGTGAATGAGACCAGATTTACAACAAGAATTTCAAATGGCCTTCTTAAACTCTGGCATACGAGCATCACATTCTCAGTTTAGTCAGCTTTGTTCTGTAGCACTAAACTCTGAGCTTTGGATATGACAATATAAAAATCGTGTTGAGCGTTAGCGATTAACTGGAACGAGCGAAGGACAAGACGGCGAAGGAGTAAAACGACATAAAAGGGTCACTGAAGATACTTATTTACGTGGGGCAAGCGTAAAAAGTATGTTAAGTATGAATAAACAACTTCCGGTAATATGCAAGACCAGCGTATTTGAAATCTTTGGCTTCTGAAGCATAAAAGAAATGCTACCAAAAAGGTACACGAAACTATTGTCCCGCTTTAAAACACTTAGCGCTTTTTGTGCTGAGTGAAGCCAAGTAATGAATTAAGTATCTCGAAATATACTAAATAATTTACCACATAAGTCACCTAAAGTCCCGTTTTCAAAGCAAGCAACATAGGTGGTGTTCCGGGGAACACCAAAATGCTCGCAAACATTGTACAACATTTTGCATTAAATCACGCCCTGCATAAGAAAAATTATGAAGGAAACAGCTCCAAAATGTAAGTTTTATAATTCCAGTAGAAATTAGTTTTATTTAAGGGCAACACGAGCGATTAAGACATGGATCGATAGACAGGTTTTGGGTATCTTTATATAAAATAGCGCTTATGACTTTAATTTACGTTTCCGACGCGTCATGGCTTCGGTTCCACAGTAAAACCAAAGTAACTACCATAATTTAATCATAAAGAAGACTCTAAATAAGAAGTATACAGTAAATCTGGGCTAAATTCATAAACCAAAAGCATCAAAGCCCTGACCAGGTCAGGAGTCGACATAAGCCTCCTATACACACAGAATATATCACGATAGCTTATTCAAACACTGACCGTCCGTATGGATTCCATGGTTAAACTCACCGTATTCAGTATGCTTATTCAGGATTCCGAAAAATGCTCAATAAGGCACTTATTTCTTTGTAAACAATGGTATCAATGCTGAGGGACACTATGAATCATATGACTGTCGAGGGTGATCAATTTAGGAATTTGTGTCTGAGGCAAGCTCAGGAAAGACTGCTACGTCTCATTCGCGTTGAAGAGAAAAAATTTTGATCTGCCAGGTATGGTTCAGGGCATTCAACTTTCCCTTCTCGGTTTCAGGTAACAGTAATTTTATGCATCTTTTATCAAAGTTAGAAGCTGTAGTGCGGGATACAACTTGAAAATTCACTTATAGCATCCGGAGAGCAAATGTAGCAAGGCACGACTAGCATGTAGCCCATAAAGGATAGGCCTGTCAAAATTCTAGTTCAGAAAGCGAAAATTATAAATAAAATTCATTTTAAAAATACACAGCTAAATTCATAATTTGTCAAATGGTGACAAAATCTTCAAGAACGTTTGAAAATGCATGCCGCGTCGAAGACTCAAACTTTGAGAAAATGACGTGTCGAAAATATTCTTAACGAACACTAAAGAAACAGTGCTTTTAAGAGGTTAGGAAGAATATTTAGGACATATGAAACAACGAAAAGATTAAGTCGTTTAAACAGATGATGTAATTTAATTACTATTTAAGGGGAAGGTATTCGTTCTTGACCTCCGTATCCATATCCATATCATGGACCTGTAGAATAACCTTTCTGAGGCGATTGTTATGTCCCAATCTGAGGAAACATTCAAACACCGACTTGATATATACATGCTACAGCACAAAGTGAGCTATGTGACAAATTAACTTTGAAACACCACTGTACCAAATGACGGTCTATATTTTCCTGCCCGCAAACTTGTTAACGTTATTTATTGTTTATTTGCCTCAATTTGTTTATAATTTTGGAGATTTTGATGTGACAGATAGGGAGTTTAAATGTGCAATCCTATTTTTTCCTCAAATATACTGACTGAGTGACAGACCACAAAAAGTAGTCAATTTTCAAGATTGTCTAAAGACTGAATGTTCTACCATCAAGAACTTAGGTTTAAGCAGCAACAGTAGATTTGACCTGCTACCTCAGACCGATAGAGTTACGGTAAAAGCCACCCAGGTTTACGGCTTTATTTATTATGATTGCTACCATCTCTTAATTAACTTAAGACTATGTCGTGCGTTCGTCCATCATATTCTTGAATACTGTCGTCCCCTCTCCAGTATATTGAACGAATCCAGCCGTCTAAAACTGAAAATGTTCAAGAACATTTTACCAGAAAGATCCACTATCTGATGCTTTCAAATGCTTCCTACTTCCATAGATGCCAGCATACGAGACAAAAATTGTTTTGGTTTCAGAGACTGGAAGCAGGCCTATGCCTATTTGTCTTAAGAATAGTTTAAAACTCCCGAAGATTGATGTCTGTATTGGACTTACATGTCCTTAACCCTGTTAGCCATTCTTATAACTTATGAAATCCCAAATTAATTATACCTGCTCCTGTATCCTTTATTTCTAAGCGCTTTTGTTCTTCGCTCTCACGTCTAATGTCCTTTGGAAAACCTGTCATTTGACATATAATTGTTAATTAGTCCATCTGGTTTCGAGCGAAGACTCCGTTTTTATTTGAACACTGACCGATTAACCTCTTATTTTGCTTATATTTCACGGACAGCTTTCTCTATGACTCCGACAAACGGCAATCGAGAATTTAGGAGACCGTATGAAAATTAATTTTCCCTGCTTCATGTCTCCCACCAACGAAGATATCCCCATAAACCACCAATCATTAAAATGATGGAGGTCAGTATCAGTTAGTCAGTTTACTTGGAGTAAATGGCAGAAGCTCTTAAATCTCTATAGAAACGATACAGGAATGCATAAAGGTAGTGAATTTAAAAAAAAATATCTCTACAGTTCGATTTATTATGCAAAAATGCATTAAGCTATGTGGAAAATATGAATAGCCGAAAAGTTGAGGCGTTTGTGAAATAGCAGCGTTTTTGATTTTTGGGTTGGCCTTTAAGAGGTGGTTATCCAGACGTCTCTATAACATGCTCACAATTATTGACAGCAGACACTGGCAAAGAGTTCAGCTATCACACGACTATTTGAGAGAAGAAGAAGCATTGACGTAGATTTGTGCGGCTCAGTTCCTTATTAATAGGGCAACCATGTATTCCGTGATTCCTTCTTCGGGCCGTTTGAAATAGACCCTCCCCCCACTTGACATCCAGATCATTTCCCTTTAATAACTGAATTGTTGCTATAAGGAAGCATCTATCTTCTTTATAATGGAGGGGAGGAGATTTAAGGCAGTCAAGCGATGTCCTTATGTCAGGGATCACTTTAGTAGCAAATCGTTGGACACCTTCAAGAATTCTTATGTCGTTCTGAATTCAAGGCCGGCAAGCCCGTACCGGATCTTCTAGATTCGGTTGCACGAATGCTCCCCATACTTTCGTGAAGATTGCTGCATCTAAGTTAACAAACGTTTAGGGTATGGCGCTTATGATCGACATTGTTCCCACTGCGACATTGGAGTACTTTGTTGTAATACTTAGGTCCCCATTAATAAGTACATCAAAGTCTCCTTGCCCACTTACGGCTTTCTCTGGTTGTTCTCCCAAGGTATCTTGTCCTGAGCATGCATTTTTGCGACGCCCTTCTGATAGCATGTGCATAAGTTCACTTTTTTTCGGACTGATGTTCATGTATCAACTATTGCTCTATGAGCACAGCTAGCCTACTTATTCTTAAAGTATCCGAAGGACTCTTTCGTCTTTTCACCCGCTTGTCAGTTTGAGATCATTTGCATAGTTCACTTTGTGCTATTTAACTTCTAATTCTATTTCATTTACGTAGATGAAGAAAAGGAGTGGCCCAAGAACTGACTCATGTGCGATCCTAATTTTAATAAGTGTCCACTATTAACAGTTGCCACCCAGAGTAATATTTTGATCACGGTTGTTCAGGAAATCGTTAATCCAGTGCAAGAGGTATGCTGTTATCCGGCTTTTGGATAAGGCGCTCGTGTGCAGCGTGATCACACGCCTCGATGAAGCCAAAGAATATAACATCTTCTAAATGTCTTTATTTATTCAATAAAAATGATAATAATAATATGTTTATTATGCCAGTTTACAGGCAATTGTAAAGAGTTGGTAATGCACCTCTTGGGCGCCTTTCAACATCTCGAAGACCGGAAAAAACTTAAAACAAACTCCCTATGTTGCAGCCAGTATTGGTTTTGTTTCAGGTTTTTTGTTTTGTCAATACTGGGCGTGATAGGGAGTTTGTTTCAAGTAAAAAAAACCTGCCTTCAAAAGTATGATACAAACGGAATAAATGTACAGTTGTAAGCTGAGTTGACTCATCAGCAGGAGAAATGATTCATATCGCTTAAAAAAATTGTTCCAGACAGAGAGGGTTGGCACAAAAACACAGTGTTCTCAGTCTTCTTTCAATGGTTGTCGGCAAAAGTTGCGCGCTATCAGCTGAAGGGTTAGCAGACTGCGGGCTGCTGCTTCAGCAGCATTATCTTCAGCATGAAGCCTGGCGGGGTTCAAAGTCCACGAACGCCATCAGAGTGAATGAGAGATTCCACCAAGTCAGCACCCAAAATTCGTGAAAGTTGTCCTGAATGTAGAAAACTAGTTATAGCTCTCTTAAACATAGGGTAGTTTTGCTGGGTTTTAATAGTTTTTGGCAGCATATTCCAGATTGATATGGCATTTACTGAAAAGAATTGCCGGTACTTAACTGCGCGTGCCATAGGATGAAATAAAAATACGTCTCGATGACTGGCGCGTCGAGAGTGCTCAAGCTGCCTTATTGTACTAAGAGGATTAAAGGTTTGACCATTCAAATGTTTAAAGCGTAAAAAAGACCCTTCTACAATCGACGAAGCCATAGGGGATCCAGCTTTATAAGTTCGCACCTTTGTTGGTAGGTTAAGTTACGGTGTTCTGTAGTGAAAACTCTTCTAGTGAAGAAGTGCTGCACCGATTCTATTTTCTTCCGTTCACTAGTGCGCAGAAGACTGAATAGAGGCGGGCAGTATTCAAGACTGGGTCTCACGTACATATTATAAAGGCTAGTTCTAACCTTGATAGTCTTAAAATTTCTAAGGATAAATCCGGTGGTTCGGCGTGCTTTCGAGATAAGCAGGGCACAGTGCTCTGACAAATTGAGACTTTTAGAGTAGGATATGCCCAAATCCTTGATAACTCCTGGGACATTTAATTCGTGGCCGTCAATGCTTAATTCCGGTTGATGATCGTCGCCAACAACCATAACGGAACATTTGTGCCATGAAAGGGTGAGGCGCCAGGTGCAAAACCACTGGGCGAAGGCCTGAAGATCCTTTTTTATCAGCTCGAGCACGATGTTGCGATCTGCCGGTTTATATCGATAAGCGACTTTTAAATCTTCAGCGTACATGAAGGGTCTGCCATACTGAAAACAATCTGAAACGTCGTTTACAAACAGGCAAAATAGGAGCTGACCCAGTACACTACCCTGTATAACTCCACTCCTCACATGCGTGGGGTTGGAGATAACATTGGAAATTTTTACTCGTTGTGTGCGAGCATCCAAATAGGAAGATATGAAGTTCAGAGGCTTGCTACCTTTTCCGAAGGAGGCCAGTTTCAGAAGGAGGAGGTTATGATCGACCCGATCAAAGGCTATAGTAAAATCAAAATAGACGCTATGAGTGGCAAAACTGCTGTCTCTAGCTTGCAGCACATAATCAAAGAAAGAGAGCTGACAGGTGTCACAAGATCGTTTCTCAAGAAAGCCATTTTGATCTGTATTGAGCAGGTTGTTCTCTGTCAAGTGACGCATCATCTTTTCTTTTTATTAAGGTCTCCAAGATCTTCGAGGGTGCGGGAAGTGTATTTATTGGCCTAAAGTTGTCAAATGACGTCGATCGGCCATGCTTGCGAATAGGCATTATGTGCGATTCCTTCCACAACGAAGGAAAGGTTTCGCTCTCAAATGCAAGAATAAATACCCTTAGAGGATATATGAATAGATATCATTCGCTTCAGCTTTTAGAAGGCTAACTGGGACGCCATCTGGTCCTAGACTATAGGATTGACGATAACGACGAATGGCTACAGTCACGTCCCAGAGAGTAAAACTTATGGTTCAAGTACGGCACCCGTCCAAGCCCGGATAGACGGAGGTGCAGTGAACGAGCTTTCACTAAACGTTTTGGATAGGAATGCATTGAAGCTATGTGCCGTCAACTTAGCTTCAGCAATAGGGTTTCCTAAATCATCTTGAAGTATGGGGTGTTGCGTTTTCCTCTGCGCTTTTTCTGTACGCCAAAAGAGTTTCGCAACATTAAGGGAAGGATTTTTAGCGAAGTGGGCCTCATAGGCTATCTGCTTTTCTTCGGAGAGCTTCTTAGCCTGCTCAAAGATCAGTGCGATCAAGGGCAGAACGGAAGTGTCGTTTTGCCGATGCAAACGACGAGAGAGTTTACGCAGCCTACGACGGAAAGACAGAGGAAGGTAAACTTCATCCTTGACATGTATTACTTTCTTACGGGGGACAAAGTGGAGGATGAGTGGATCCAACACTTTGTACAGTGCATCGGTACAAACACTTACATCCAAACATTGGAAAAATTCAGACCAGTCGAGAGGGTTTAGATGTGCCAGTAGGTCCGCCGTGTTTGCTGATCGGAAGTCATGATAAAGACTAAACTTTTGGGAAAATGTTTTATCCGCCTCCAGTTCTAGTTCACTAACAACTGTAAGATGGTCTGAACTCCCAAGTGCGTCTAAGGATGACACTGAAAGTGGTTCGCATCCCCTACAAAAAATTAGGTCGAGTATGTTTGCTCCTCGAGTGGGAAAATCGACTACCTGATCACACATGCCGATATCTATTGCCTCAAGTAAGTTCTCGAACTTCGAGGGACCAGATGGTGGAAACCATTGCACGTCAGGAAGGTTAAAATCGCCTGCAATCAAGCAATACTTAAGATTCAAGTCAGCTGCGGCATGAAATGCCTGCGAGAGACAAATATCGTAGTCTGCATTGGCATAAGGTGGGCGATAAACCCAGCCAACAAGTAAGGAGTATTTGTTTTTTAGAACAACTCGTAGCCAGCAGCTCTCCTCCACAGCTGTGAATTGCGGATAGTCCAACGGTAGAAATGCAAGTGGCTGCTTAATATAGATGCAGCTTCGTCCGCCACGGCCATTGTTTCGATCGTTCCGAACGCATGAATAGCCTAGAACAGAGAGTTCAGAGTCAGCTACAGAGGCCGATGCCCATGTCTCAGTTACCATAACAAGGACTGGGCGGTTGACGAAAACCATAGTCTGGAGCAGAGGCATTTTATTAATCAGTGATCTGGCATTTAAAACGACCAATTTAAGAGGGCATGTCTGAGGTTTCGGTGGTGGGACAGCTAGGTCGTAACTGTTAACGGCTTCGACCAGAGCGATGTCCTTTTGACCTGAACTATTTTTCCCTCTCTTATTTTGAGATTTGTCTCGCCATTGGTTCTCCGTTTCTCCAGCTCTATTATTAGCTGTCTCATCTTTCTCCGCTCTTTACATCGACGGTCCTTGTCCAATGTTCGAGTTTATCAGCTTATTTGTTTTCAGTTTATTTGGTGAGGGTAATAGGCAATGCTTTTGAAACCCTATTGGTTACATGCTGTTGCGTCACACACATGTACATGCACATATAAAAAATACCACTATTTACATAGTATTGGCAAACAGTGAGTCGCATTTTTTTCCATATCAGTCTCAAAGTTGGACTTCAGTCTTCGAGGGACAAGAGGGGACGCATGCAATTTTCTAAGCGTTTTTGTACAACTGAAGGGAAGTGGGCTCCACAACTGACTGTGGGAGGTCGTTCCACTGCTGTATGGCCCGTTGCGTGAAGAATTCAGAGCGGAGGTTGATCTTGGACATCTTCGTGCAGGGCTTCATTGTGTGCCCACGGAGATGAGGCGAGGGGTGACACTGAAACATGTCCTCAAAGCGCAATCCTTTCTCAAGACCGTATATTATCTTGCAAACTAAGATAAGATCTCCTCTTTTTTGCCTGCAATGCTGAAAGAATAAATTTAGGCATGCCAGTCTAGCTATGTAAGAGTGCTTCTTTAGACCTTTTACTAGCTTTGTTGCCTGACGCTGCGCTTTCTCGATAAACGTTATGTCTTTTGGTAGCCGTGGCCGCGATGCCTGTATGTCATATTCTAGGTTTAGTCGAACGAACGGATCGTACACCTTGCCAAAGCGACTTTCGTCGAAGGCTAGAAACGCCCTTTTGATAGCGTGAAGCACACCCGTGGCTTTATTTGCAGCTTTGGTACATTGTTATGAGGGCTTCAGATTGCTCTGTATCCAAATTCCGATATTTTTCGGTGAATATTCGACGGAAATCGGACTGTTTTTCAGGTAATATGTCCCCATGATCTGGAATGTGGGGTTGTTCGTTAGACAAAGGTGGAGGAATGCACACTTTTGTCCATTGAAATCCAGGAGCCATCTTTCGGTCCCCGTCTGCACTTTGCAAAGATTAAAGTGCAGAGCATCTCGGACGCTCCGGCGCTTAATGACCTGCCAGAGGTCAACGTCATCGGCGAACATAATTTTACCGCAGTTCAGTTTTTGAAGGCTGTCAGTAAGAAGGTTTGTAATACAAGACATATTCTCACAGGAACCACGTTGGACTAGGCTGATTTTAAAACGATATAATTTGAGTGAAAATAAGATTTTAGACAATTTTTTTTTCATTCTTTTAGATGCATGTCAAGATGACCGGCCGGTATTTGGTGGGCCATAAACGTAATCCTCCGTTACGGACGGATACAACATTTTCAGGCATCCATGCCTCAAGAATTTTACAAGCTTCGAGCCATTTTTGAAAGGCTATGCGAATTGTTTCTGCTAATACTTTGGTTAATTGACATAGAAGTAAACTCGGGATCTCATCCTCTCTAGGTAACTTGGCCGGATCAGTATCAGTTTATTCAAGGGATATATAGAATTGATTTCTTTTGAGTTCCCTATTTGTACATGTGTGGCGTGGTAGCAAAAAATGATAGCTCAGTTTGTTGGTGAGGCCAAATGTCCTGAGTCATGAGGTGATTCATAGTTTTTTTAAGTAGACAGTGAAATAACCCATTGGGATTTTTAAGGAGAAAAGCTGTCGCTATTGTGGGGAAAGGGTTTGATGAGGTATGGGGTTTAGAAGAAAAAATGTCCGCCCTTGAGGGAGGGTCCAAAAGGGTTGCATTGCAAAGGTCACCAGGATCATCACCGAGTGCGGAAGATGCGGCTTGGTACTTCCTTGTCGATTGCAAAGTCCACCGACAGGTAGGAAAAACAGTAATAGCTACCCAGATCTTCGACAGACTGCTGCGGGTCGAACCAATGGTGAGCACTTAGGCCATCAGATTCGGGTGATGTGATCGGTGATGAAGTCTTCACGGTATGCAGATATACAAATAGGGAAGACCATGGAGGCCTTCGCATGGGATTTATGGTTGATGAGCGTAATTCGTGTTTAGGGTAGCAAAGGCAAATGTCACTAAACTATAGCTGGAAGTAAATTGTCGGTGGAAGTCAGTTCAAATTTTAGCAGGCTCCGCTATATCGATTCAGTATTCACTTGATAATCTCAAGTGATTTTGACATAACGAAATCAAGAGTAAGAGTATTCCAAGCTTCAACCAACCTTTTGGAGAAGTACTTTAGAGCGTCCAGTCAGGCCCCAGTCACACGTTATATGCAGGGATGACCTCTCAAGTCTATTCTTTTTACTAACTCGAAGAAATCTTCTGATACAAGACAAAAGGCCTGAACACGTAATACGCGGAATGTTAGTATCAGGTCCCACCCGATCTAACTTTTTTTCCCTCCGTCAACACTAGCTGCAATGTAACTGGTTCTGTGTTGATAAGTGGGTTGATAACGACATGTGACAGATAACAGTAATCAAGAATTTAGGGGTAATAGACCTCACAGCTCGCCATATACGCCTTCCCAACTTGGGCTGTATTGGTTTTAGTTACTCCAAAGGCCGCGTTATTTATTTTGGTTGGCGTTGTGTTGCTACACGCTTATGAATATAAGCGTGCAATTGCTCTGTTTTTCTGGTATAATAGTTATTCTACACCACTTTTCATGATTCAGAACATGCTAGCGTTCATTTATTATCATTGTCAACTGATATTCTGATGTAGTATATTTTTACCGAGTTTGTATCACACGTTATCATTTATCATAAAAGGTGGATTTTAGGCCTGGCAACGTTGGAAATTTCATCGACGACGCACTAGAGCTCCGCATTTTATTAAGAGTAGACTGTCCGACCAATAACTATGACTTCGTCAGGTTTGATTTATTTTAATATAATTTTGTAGAAAGCTCAGACTCTGGCGATTCAGATTCGGAAGTCCTCCGTGGTTTTTTCAATCCCCGTAATTTGAAATTTTACAGCATGCTCCTAATCTTCAGTTCGATCTTCCGCAAGACTCCAGGACAGTCTCACCGAGGAAGATTTCAACAGAGTCCAGGTCTGATATCAGTTTGGCTTTTTGTTTTAAAACTAGCTGCTTTCCACGGCATTTTGTTGTTTGAGATGCTTTTACTTTTTCATCTTAAAAATAATTGCAGTGCACTTTGCAAAATTCATGCGAAAAATCGCCAGAACAGATTCTATCTTATATAAAGATCCGTCAAGTTTTTACAAATGTATGAACTAGTATTGTTGCTTCTGTTGCGGACGGATTTTTTTCTTAAATGGTAGTCTAGAATCGCCGGTTTCTTAGTGACAATATAAAATTAAAATATTCGGTTTCTGCAACTTAAGGTGATGATGCGAACCCTAGAATAATTAGCTGACCGTCAATCTTTATTTGTCGCGGCCGTCTAACCTGTAGTGGAGTCAATTAACCCAAGTAGAACAAAAAGAAAAATATGTGGCTTGTAACTATCTTATGTACTTTTGATCATTTTATCTTCTGGCTGAAAATTATGCCACTAAACTATCGGAAATGCACCATACGCTGCGCGTGGTTGAGTCCGATGTGCTGGTCTGTGCTGTTGCTGTCGCATCCCGAAGATACCAAACAGTAATTGGTCTACATTGTTGTTGGCGTACATTTAACCTTTTATTGGCGTCCATTAGTTTTGCCCTCTAAAATTCAGTCATCCTTGATACGATTCAATCTCTTTTTCATGAATTACCTTTGGTCGAAATTCGCATCCACCGGCGCAAGGCATAACATGAAGTTCGCTCATATGTCAATACTTATTTTTTTCTCCTTCGATAATGGGCTCGTTTTAGAAGTTTGCAACCCAAAATATGGGATTTTTCTCATACTCGGCTGCTTTTTCATCTACCCGTTCGTCGATCCAAGTTATCCTGTTTAAAATTAATAACGTGCTTGCTATTGTTTGCTAACTATAAGTACAGTTTCGTCTGACTTGAAGTCAGTATTCAGTAAGTGAACATTTTGTTGACACGTTACTCGTAACCGATACAGCCCGTACATTGCAGACAAATTGGGGATACAAAATAAGGTATGAGCATTTAAGGGAGTGACTTACAGTTAATATCTCACGGTCACTTTTATACCTAGGCAAAAGTTCAGTTTGCTTGTCGAAATTCCAGCCGCTGCTCCTGGTCTTGCAAGATATCTAGGTAGTCTAGAGTGCGCTTACTTTAAAGTAACGGTTTTTATTTTTCCGTTTCAATCCGCGGACCTTTTGTCGATTTTTGATATCGGTTTCAATAATCCTACTTGATTAACCAGTTAAGACCTCTAATTTGTTGAAGGTAAATTGCTACCTTTTTTACACTTTAGAAGCAACTTATAACAGACTTACGCATCGGAAGTTCCTTACACATCGGAGAAGAACATTCACGGGAGCCCTTTTCTCCTGAGCTAAGCAATGCCAATTCACATAAGGGTAGTGGTATCACACCAGAACGCGTGTTTTCAAAACACCAAGAACCTTTCGTGGAATGTATGTTCTATTCCCCCCTGGAACTGTTGCGTGCCCGCGAGCAGGGTGACTGTGGAATGTCTGCGCGAAGTCATCGTCTACGCAGCTTCTTTCGTCGCTTGGACCTTATACGGCACCCAGACCATGTTATTCGTTGGCCAGCAAACCAAACTTTCAAGGAACATATTCAAGGCAACCTGTGGTCAGTGTCCTCCCTCCGCCTTGAAAGCACGCATAAGGTATTTTTTTACTATGTCTATTTATCTTTTCTTTACCTACCATTTTTTAGGTATTTTTTAACTTATTATTGTTTAATTTTAGTATCATTCCGGCTGTGTTAACGCTCTAAACTTCAGTCCATCGGGCAGACTCATTGCATCTGGATCGGATGACCAAAGAGTTGCTGTTACAGACTTTTATAAAGGGACTTTATTGACCAAATTCCACTCCGGTCACAACCTCAATGTTTTTCAGGTAAAGCCTATGTTAAATTCGGCTCAGCCAAAAAGGCAATTCAGCACACTTATAGTGGAAGAACTTTTCGATTATCCTGATATATTGTAGAGTGGTCGATTCTCGCGTATTTTCCATCATACGCTTGCTGAACTTACCGATAAATATTTGCCCATTTATTTGATCAACTTGGTGGCTTTCGTAAGATCTGTAAGTAGAGCTTGGATCTGATAGAAAACTTATTCAAAACAGTGGCATTTTAAACCTTATTTTATCGGTGACCCATTTTATCTAACTTTGAAGTCAACCTTTTTGTGTCGTCTGTTAATGAGCCTCCACGGAAAGCGATGAGGGCTATCACTGTCCCGTAGAGAAATCAGTGGCAATTTCTGTGTGCATTTGTTTGTAGTATAGTGAATGTACGCTTTGTCTGCCGCATGCCCACCCCGTTTCAGTAGCAAGATGGATCAGAGTCTGAGAAATGCCGCCTGAACAGTAGCTAGTACAGTTAAGGCCGCTCTTATTCGTACCACATGTGTGCTGGTGCCCAGCCTTCCGGTGATCACTCATCAATGAGCGCGTCTCATATCTTATATTACCGCTTCTACCTCAGTCTCGGGTACAACTTACACGTCTTCTTAGTTTAAAATCTTCCCCGCATTGATTGTTAGCGCGTTGCGATAGTTAAGTGCGTTCTGTGTTGTTTATACAAGGAAGCGAACACTAAATGACCGTCTCTTCTCGAACGTCGAGGGCGTACCTGTACCAAGCCGGCAGAAAATGAGATTGGGCCAAAAGGCTGACGTGACGTGAAGCCTTCATCTGTCACATTTCAGACACGGACCTCCATACGTTGTGGGCATCACCACTGCTGTTTGAACGGTGGTCGATGCTTTCTTTGCGGTGTTCCCATGTGTTTTAATGATTAAACGGGCCCCTACAATATCGGGATGTGTAGTTAAGTGAACAGGCGAGGTGAACGTCCCGGCGTTGACATGATTTATACAGTTTGTTTTCTAGTTGTAGTGCGAGTGATTTAAGTGTGTCCATCCAGGCCAGATATTTTATTGTTTGAAATAACTACAATCTAATTAAAAGTGGAGCCAGTTAGACAGGTGCCGTTGTATGTTCTCAATAGATAATCCAACCATACACTTAACAGGATGAAGCAGCAGAAATTCAGACATGTTTCGCAGTTTCCACACCATGCAACCCGTTACGTCTATTGACCTTGCGCTTCTGGCTAGCCGGCGTTATATGCTTGTTGTTGGAAGGAACTCATTGCCTACTTGAGTAGTTTTATTGGTGGCAGAGGTTTAGAGGTTATCCGAAGTTTAGACATCCAAAAATAAAGAAAGCCAAACTTTCCTGTACGGCTTCTCCAGTTATGCTGTTTAATACGGTGTCCGCCATTAAAATTAATCAAACTTAGCATTGGATAGTTTCATTTTAGGTGCGTACTTCGGGTGGTAAACAACTTTTGATCGACATCGCCGCTGATTGCGATTCCAGACCGCTCGTCACGTTAAATCTCCATCAAACTAATGGAAAATATTAGGCTGAGAAATGCTTCAAGAGAGAGTACGCAACCCTACTTTGTTACGAAGGCATCTGGACAAGTACTTCAGAGTGAAAGTGATGGAGGACATCATCCAGAATTGGATCAGTGAAATGCCTGACAGCTGTAAAGTGTCGTTGTATTATCGTATTAACTAAGTCGAAATACGAAATATCCATATCAGAAGACAACATTCGGGGGATACGCCTTCAAATCAGCATATACAGTAGTCGCCGATTATTAAGCCCACGTCGGGCCCAGACCAAATTGGGCTGAATAAGCGGTGGGCGCACTAACCTGAGAGTCCTAGTTCTTGGTTAACAAATGCAGGATAGACACCATACGTTACATAAGTACTGTATTATGTGAAGAGCTTGGTTATGTACAAGGAAACATGCTGTTTGTCTGTATTCTACGTACTAACAAAAACAATAAAAATGATTTCGCCACGTTTAAAAAAGCGGTCTAGTGTCAGTTGTTTTGGAAAAAACTTCACTCGCAAGTGCTCTTTGATGTCCCTCTCCAGGCACCAGAAATCATCGAATTTTGGGAAATCTGATGCCTGTAGACCGCGTTGCGCACGCCGAGAGATGAGAATCTCACTCTATTCTGTTGGCGAATTGGGCTTCGTAGCCGGCGACTGGGCTTATTAGCCGGTGGATTTTGCTATGTAAAATTCTTTTCCAAGCTGATTTAAGCTTAATAGGCGGCTGGGCCTATTAACCGTGGGCTTCATAAACGGCGACTACTGTATATCTTTTTAAAAAGCAGGAAAAATAACGGGAAACCAGTATAATTTGAGAAGGCGAATGCAGGCATGTGCAGAGTAGTTGATTTGTATGATATTAACGCGGATGCCGAATGCAATCGAGAAGTTTACGAATCTCAATAAAGGAGACTTTCGATCTGAAAGGGAAGTGAAAGAATTGATGTCAAAGTAACACCGAAGTATTGGAATGAGCATACCTCGTTAGACAGAATATCCAAGGACTAGACGAGAACACTAGAAAGCAAACTGAACTGATTTAAACTTTTCAGTAGGTGACCATTTTACAACTACTATGCCGAGACGTGCTCGAGAACATCCTTCAGAAATTGGAGGTATCAACTTTTTAAGAGGATGACTTACGAGCATATTTCACATACAGACGGTCGTTTGACAGTCGCTTTAAACGTGGATAGTCAAGGCAGCATTAGTTCCCAATAAGGGGGCATCCATCATTAGTTTCTACAGAAAAGCGAAAAAGGACTTGCTTAAAGTTTTCGACTTAGCCTTTCCGTAAGTTAATTGTTTCATCTGAAGTACGTATTAGTTCGCTTCTGGTAGATTGAGGGCCATATGCTCGGTCAGCGTAGTTTTGCATTTATTCTGCTCTCGCTGTAAGTCAGTTACACTTGTTCCTCCACAGCCCATTCTGCACCCAACAGAGCCTTTTCATACGATCGCGTTGTGTGCATCTGTTTTGTGTAGTTGATTCTTCTCGAGGATGCGATTTCAAATTTCTTCTTTGACGCCGAATCAGTCCTGGCGTCTTGGGCGTGCAAACTCAATCAATCCCATAGTAGTAGTGTCGGTGGCCGGGCTCACTTCTTTCCATTTCATCTCAGCATCTTCAAACTCCAAGACTAGAATTTGATTTATATCGAACTTTATTCGGTCCGTGAGATACAGTGTGCCTTCAGTTCTGTCAAAGGTTGCTGCATTTAACTTTGGTTTCTCCTCGAGATGGCCGTGCGCTGGCGGGTCCAGCAAACGGCACGGCACGTGATTTTTATTTCTAGTACATAAACTGGTCCACTAGTTGTCAGCAAAGTGAGCGCAGTTGAATGCACATGGTCGTATTACGGCTGCGTAAACGAAGGCTTGTCTTGCCAGTAGGGAGGTAAAGTTCCGACCAGTTCCCGCTTGTTAATCGGCAGTTAGGTTGCCTAAGCCTTGTAAAAGGGATTTCGGTCACTGGTAGTAGGTACAAGGAGAGAAAGGAGTGTGGCTTCTGTTTTTTCAATCGTTAAAATCATGTGTAACACCTGTCATTGACTGTTTACGCGATGCAAAACATTCCTTTTCCCAGGGACGTCATGTAGCCATTTTCACGGTTGAGCAGTATGTGCCCCCACTGAAAGGGACTTCTTAAAAATCCCCGAAAAAGGACGCATCCACTAGGGCCCTTGATAAGTTTATTGAAAAAGCTACTTAAATTAGCTGAGGTTGTTCATGCGTTTGCTTTTGCTTTCTTAATAAGGCTTGGATACTAGAACCGGGAAAATGTGATTGCTTTTGCGTACAGCTGTTCATTGTGTGCTATAAACGTGCTGGTGTCCTGCCTAAATGGAAATTTCAATAATAGTCACTTAAAAAGTCCTATTATAATCTGACCTCTGTCTTCCGGAAGAAGACTGTATCGTCTTATCAGTTTGCAGTCTTTCAAGCCATGACGTATATCGTGTCGTCATAATTTAACAGCTCGTCGGAGTTAATATGTGAGGCCATTTATATTGAATCTGCTTCGCTAATTCTGCCCTTTCTCATTTGACCCTCCCTACGTTGCCGTTGAACCGAATATGTGCGAAGTACAATAAGAGGCAAATACTCTCTAAACATTCTATGTTGATCCTATTGCCACGATTAGTACTGAAATTATCAGTAGACGTAAGATCATTCTTATCATTAGTTCTTTTTATAATTGCTACTGCCAATGTTTTCAGTAGGCGTATTTTGATCGTAAAATAGCGGCTTTACCCTAAACTAACGGTGCCTGCTGTAGGTCGCTTGCCGCGCGTGCATGCGATCTCCATCCTCCGAAAAAAACAGGGTGTTTATGCCCTACTGTATCCAATATCGTTATTTTGGCCTTTGGACGGTTAGTTGTTGCAGTCAGTCGCACTCAAGTGCCCTCATCTGCACGCCCTCAGACCGAACAATCTATTCAAGAGCTGAGTTAAAAAGTTGATCACTTCGCTTCTTCGGAGCATCGGCTCTTGCAGAGCTCCTATTGTCTCGTCTTGGGTACCACTGATCCTTAAATTTAGTGGTTTTTTCAAGATCCGTAACAGTTAGTTTATCATTGTTGGCAAAAGCGCTTTTGTGTCCTCTAAAGTTGTTTACGAATTTGTGGAGACCGCACAACAGAACGCGTGTTCTCATGACGTAAGTGCCAGCATTTCGGTTCGGTGGAAGATTGGCAGCCATCTCACAATAAACTGACTGGATTGTTTAGCTAAACTTCCAGTTTTAGCTACGCTACCTTTTATGGCCTAGTATTTTCTGTTCGGCACATGGCTGAGTATGCGTCATTTATAGGCGCTTGTGTTAAATTGAAGGATAATTACACGTACATTTAACCAAAGTTCAGACTAGCGAAGACCCCCAACTGACCATTATTCACATATCCTCTTCTTGTGGCTTCTGTTTCAGGTGACTGGGTGTTCTTTGACTAAAACTGCAATTTTCTGTGTTATGTACAGGTGAAATTTGTCCCCGAGACCAATGAAACTCAGATTGTTACGGGAGCACGAGATTCGATGGTGAGACTGGCAGTTATGCATGAGGATGGGTCAACAGCGGCAACAACTCGATGCCTGACTAAACACGACGGTCCCTGCCACAAAGTTTCCTTTGTTGCCGATGAGCCATCTGTATTTTTATCCGCCGGGGAGGATGGATGCGTATTTTCGATTGATCTTCGTGAAACAAAAGCCCAAAAGTAAATTTCTTTCTTGCTTGCTTCGTGCTCCTAAATTTTCGACAGATATTTTTATCTTATCCCTTAAATACAACACCTTTTTCTCTTCCACACGCTCCAATGCTTTATTTTGAATGCTGTCCTATACGTTCGAATCGTTGCCTTTTACTTAATTTTGCTAAGGAAGACAGCTGGAAATGCTGTGCACAAATTGTGTGCCATGTGTCATTTCTTCCAGCCATTGTCATGTGGGGAGACCGTGGCGTGACTATATCCAGCCTCTTCGAATCCAGAAAAAGCGGGACTAGTTCTTGTTTTTAGGTTTTTAAGTATAAATCTGCCCTTTGCATCGTCTGTTTTGAAGGCAGATTTCTGGGATCAGACAATTGTTTGCTCACCCGTTCTTGGAATGTATTCAAAGGCGTTTGAGGCGGTGCCAGTGGTTTTGAAAGGTTCCAAGAAGAAAAGGCTGTTGTCCGGAGGGGGGGGGGGGCGTCTGAAGAGTTGTGAACTGTTGTATTCAGAAGCATACCTTTCCTGATGGAGGTGCACTGTTCAGAAGAGTCGGTCCTGTTAGTTGCAGTTTTAAATGATTGAACTGATATTGTCCGACATACGTTTTCAGCCTTCACGGCCATGAAGATGCATTTCTGTCAAGGCAATATAATTCTTCATGGTGGAAGTAAAGCAATTGAATGGTTGTTTCCTGACTTGCAAATTAGTTGTTTGCCTAACACAACTTATTTAACAAGAATTATGTCGCGTTATTCCCGTGCGTGTGTCCGCAGAAACTAGGAGAGATTTGAGGAGGACAATGCGCCGCTCCATGACCTTTTTACAAAGACAAGCATGCAATGGCTCTAGTTTCGTGCAGTACGCCCTTATGCAGGGTTCTCGAAAACGTGATATTGGGCCGCTCCAGCTACGTCAAACTGACCCTTGCAGTTTCAAACTGTCATTTTGCATCTAGGTTTGATTCTTTCGCGGGTGATTTATTATTGATCCGTCGCATTTACTGTGAGGATACTGCATAAGCAGGGGGTCCACCGGGCACAGCCGTTATGTTACAGGCTGCCCTTTTTCTTATCTTTTTGAGCATTACCAAACTAGTAAATGTGCAAAGCAGTCCTAACGATGAAAGAAGATTGACAACAGTTAGTGTCAATTCAACGCTATCAGCCTGGACACCTAAAGCCTCGGGTGTGCTAGCTAGTTTAGCGGCCGACTACCCGGCGAGTCCGTAAGCAACAAATTACGAAACGGCTTGTGAGCTTATCAAGCTCCCACGTCTGCCGGATAGGCAGTCATAACAGCATGCTTGCTGTGATATATTGTAAACATAGGTATTGTTTACTGGCTTTTCCAATCCCATTATTCGCTGCTTGTCTTTGAAAAAAAAGAGATTAATTTGCATTTATTTTTGATAGTTTTCGGACCTGTTTATGACAGGGTCCCTTGCAGGCTTCTGCTCACGTTAATCTATTTTGTCCTCTTTTTAGGATTCTCTCCCTTCCGCTCTCGTCATTCTATTCGATTTCTACAAATCCGGCACGTCCCGCAGAGTTCTGCGTTTGTGGAAAGTCAGAATCCGTTGTCAGGTTGGTTACTTTATGCGCTTTCGTTCGTTGATTTTGTGTGTGTATCGGTCAAGACACCCATGTTTTTGGCCAAACCATTCAGTTGTTTTCGTGCCTGCCTGGCCTCACTTGACGTACACTTTTTTGGAAGAGCTTTGTTGTCACCTTGTTGGATCGTATTAGGGGGACCATATGTCGACTTGCAGACCGGTCCTGGTGTTGTGTACCGTATCAAAATAATGGAAAACGAGACAGCCCATACTAATGCTTTTAGGCTTACGTGTTCAAAGCCGCTTCCATTAAAAAGTACAGTAGTCGCCGGCTATTAAGCCCACCTCGGGCCCAGACCGAATTTGGCTTAATAAGCAGTGGGCTTAATAGCCGGCGACTACTGTATTCCCATGCCTGCTCTGGCACAAACTCCCATCTCGTTCCACTCGATGAATGGTATAAAACATCTTTTAGCAACTAACGATCAGAAGCTATTGAACCCATTTGACACTGTTTGGCCAAAAGTTAATGATGAATGATGTTTTGTTCATTCTTATCAACGATGCCCATTCGGGCAAGATTGAGCTCGTATAAATTGGAAAACGCGCATCTCAATAAATTTTTATTTGAAGAAGATGTTCATTGGGATATAACGTAACTTTAATTAGTGAATTTTTGAGTCTGTTGCCCCAGCTCGTCTTTGGAATAATAAGAAATGTGCAATGAACAACTGAAATTTCAAACGTGCGGAAAAAAATCAATAGTTATAAGGTGTTAGACCTGATTGGTGGGTGTGGTCTCAGCCAGTCTGTGTCCTGCTGCCTTCTTCTCTTCCACCGTTCTTTGAAGTGTTCATAGATACCATCTAATTGTATGTGCCGGTTGTTGCATGAATCGTCGGAGTGCATGGCTTCAAAAAATTCTCAGCCATTTTTGGAGGGGCGATCTCCGACGACGCGTGTCTTATCCCATGCAAAGGTGTGTCCTGTGTCGAGGCAATGCAAAGCCACTTCGGACACATGCTCACGTCTCTTCACGACCAGTTGATGCTCGTGGGTGTGTGTTGAGACAGATCTTCCTGTTTGGCCACAATATACAGTATCACAACCTCCGCATGGGATTCTGTAGATGGCTTCTTATTAAGGTAGCCAACCTTATCCTTAGGTTATAAAAGCTGGGTGCGAAAAGTAGCCATCGGTTTGTGTGCCACTTTTATTTGGTGTTTCCTCAAATGCCTTTCAACGAGTTCAGACACATTCCTTATATAAGGAGGACTCGCCATGTATTAGTTTTGGGTGTGTGTGGATACCTTTTGTGGATCGTATTAAGTGGAATAAGGTGTGTTTGACTATTTTTTCGGTAGGTATAAGTGCGTGTTGTACGCGGGTGTTGGTCGGGGCCTTTTGTTGTTGTAGATGTTGTTAGTGCGTAGAAAACAATAAGCACAGCTGGAGAGCCAAACTGGTTATCCAGTACTCAACTCCGACTTCTTTCGCGCGTGATTAAAATCTCTCTAGTGTGGAGGAATCAGACGCAGTGTGTGTGTCGTGGCCCATAGTTGGATCAGGAATCTCCGCCGGAATCCAAACTGAGAGTAGTTGGGAGACGGAGAAAAGCTGCGACCTCGACCGGCTTGAGCCACAGGTCCGCGGGAGTGAGACGGGTGCCTGGCCGAGAACTGCAGGCGAACAGATGACGGCAGTCATGCGGCCAGACGCCGCAATCGGGTATGGATGGGTCGAGCCGGTGTTGGCACTGGCGAAGGAGTATGCAGTAGCCACTGCGTAGCTGCGCCAGAGTACAGTGAGTGATCCACAGGAGATGTCGTTCCGAGGCCGCATTCGGAGGTGGATAGCCACCAAAAAAAACCGGTGGACGATAACCTCATTTATCCTCGACAACGACTCTCTGGTTGAGACGCTGGAAGCCTGTCTTGGTGTCAGAGCTATCAACAGGTAGATCCGCGAGAGATGAGGCAACAGCTTCCTTGTGGAGTGCTCGAATAGACGGCCGGACGTTGCGGCCGGGCTCGGGAGCGCAACAACGGTGATGGGATGGCCGGGTTGCGAACAACTCCACCAGAACTGCTGGCTAAGGAGAGTGTTGTGATGGGCGACCGGTAGAACAGAAGCCTCCGCTTGAAGATAATCTATAGGCGACATTTTATTGCAACCCGTGATCGTGCGGAGGGCAGCGTTCTGTGCTGACTGTAGGCGGCGGAGGCTGGAAGAGCTCATCGTAGGAGACCAGATTGATGCCGCATAAGTGAGGTTCGGCTTGGCCAGCGCCTTGAAAGCAGTCAACAAAGTCTCTTTCGCACAGCCCCAGGATGTGCCTGCTGTAGCCTTTAGGAGCTTTGTGCAGCAGCTTACTTTGCTTGCGGTCTCCCTGGCATGGTCTGCGAACGTGAAAAGCGGATCAAAACGCACGCCAAGGAGTTTGGGCTTGCGGACGAGCGGTAAGGACGCCCCGTTGACCATCTAGTCCTAAGGCTTTCGAAGCTCTCGTTTTCTTGACGGTGGTGAGGATGGCATCAGCCGAAAAGGAAATGTCTGGGGTGTGTCTTTATGGAGGAGACGAAGAAGGGAGCACTGGCTTTTGGGACTGGGTGCCATGCGAGGCGAGGACAGCTTGTTCATCTTCGTGGCGATCTTACCGTTGTTGGAAATGAACTTGCCGTCCCCGAAGCTAATAGACTTGTTACATGTATCAGCCCGGGGTTTGGTCAGGTTGCGTAAAAGCTTCCAAGTGGCAGCTGAGTTGCCGCTGAAATTACAATCTGAAACTAGTTCATGCCAGTGTTGGCGTTTGCTATCGTTGATAGTCTTAGTGATTAAGCCATTCAGTTCGCCAACGTGCGGGTCACTGGCATCACGCGCTCGTATTTCGTCTCTCTCTCGTTCCAGGCGGGAGGCTTCGGGCGGATAGTGAGGACGGAGAAGGGGAATGCGGCCGTTAGTGATGTGGTGACTTGCTGCTGCCAGGAGTAGTCGACGAAGGGCTCGCTCCGCCGTGTGGACACAGGTGGGAGGTGGTAGGCCATCGAGCTCGGCTTCGTATTCGGTCGTGAACGCTGCCCAGTTGGCTTTCTTGAAATTAATGAAATGCCGGTTGGGGGTCTTGATACGCTCGGTGGTGGTGGCCAATTCGAGCACAATGAGGAGGTTGCCCCTACCCAGGCTGATTTCCGTGTTCCACATGGTGGAGGCTTAGAGGCTGAGACTGGCGAGGGAAACATCGGGCGAGCTGAAAGCGCCGTTGGTCGGGATCCGCGTTTGGCTGTTCTCGTTGAGAACGGCAAAGGGGGTGTGTTCTATTTAATCAGCCAGAGCTTCTCCTCGGGTGTCGGCTGCCAAGTTAGAGCACCACAGGTCATGGTGGGCGTTGAAGTCACCTAGCACCAAACTGTCTCCAGAAGGTAAGTAGGGAGCGATAGAGGCGGTGAAACCGGGAGAACAACTGGAAGTTGGAGGGATGTACACGTTCACGACGATAGCGGCGCCGGGCCAATGTCAAGGGAAATCGCCAGTACTTCCGTGGGATCGGCTCCAAGCAGGAGAAGCTGGTGATGGGCAATGGATTTGTCCACGAGGAAGGCCAAACCTCCGCCTTTGTTGCGGCCGCGGTCGCGACGGACAATCGTGTAATCGGCACAGGAAGGGACCTTAGTGGAGTTAGACCACTTTGTCTCTTGGATAGCCGCCACAGCTATGCTGTGCGAGCGCATGAAGGCCAGGAGCTGGTCAAGCTTCCCAAGGAGGCCGTTGGCGTTGAATTGTAAGATCTTAAGACCAGGTGGTGAGGCAAGGTCGGAGACCAGAGGATTTGGGTTCAGGACTGGACGGGCTGGAGGCATGGAGATCGGTGGGGTCACGGGACAGCTGGGACACGCGAAGGCGGGCGACTAATTGGCAGCCGTGGCAAGGCCACTGCAGCGGAGTTGGCACCAACCATTGCAGGAGCCGCAACGCACAGACCAGTCGTGGCGGACCAGGTGGACTCGGCAGAACGAGCAGTACCAGAGAAGTCCAGGGTTGGCCTCAATTCCGGCGGCGAGGAGAAGGAGTCGGAGCAGCGTGGCCGAGAGGGGCTGTTTCGTCATTAAAAAACACGGATTGGGCGGAGGGAAGAGTTGATCCAACGTAGGGAGATGGGTGTAGCAGACCTTGGCCGCCGGGAGGGCAGGTGGGAACGCGGTTCGTAGACGCGTCTGCTGTGGTTCGCCACTCAGACGTAGTCTCGACCGATTACGTATTCTTTACATTTGAACACTGCTTATCCTTTGCAGAGTCTTCGATCGCCGAAAACTGGTTTCTGATGACGTCGTCGGCGGCTTCTTACACTCTTTCGTGCCCCCACACCTTGCCTCCACCAACAAAGTTCGGCGCGGACAACAGCAACGTCCTGGGGAACACCGTCAGGGAGAGGAAAATGAGGAGGAAGATGACGCCACTAGTGACGAAGACGAGGCAGACGAAGTTGCCGGAGGGGCAGAACGCGGGGGTCTCTCCTTGCAGCTCAGCCGGCACATACGCATGTTGCTGAGTCGTGATACCCCCTCCTGGGCCCAACGATCTGCCCGCCGGCGGTTGAATCTGCCATCACGCCTTGATCCCCTGAATGATCACACTCCAACCAAGTACAATATTACTGCAGCTGTCTACAGTAACCAGGGCGACGGTAAGCTCTCACTGTATGCATTCTGCATTGGTAGGCTAGCCCAACAGACGGGCCTGCCTCGATGAAATCCTATTACCCTCTATGCCGGTGTACTGGTAAAGTTACTCAAGTAACTTAATCAGTATCGAAATTTGCAATCTGCCACCTTCCTCCCAAACCCACCTATGTATTTTGACGAACTGCCAAATCGTCACTTTCATCGAGACTGCGCTTGTGGGTTTATCATAAGGCCATTTAACGCCTGGAGTGGCCAAATAGCACTGTACCTAAACCACTTTAACAGTATTCTTAGGCTGGCTCTAAATATCCTAGCGATGTCGCCACACCTGGTATAAACCCCCTAAACACTATGATTGCGCATTGCATTTGAGGAGTCAGTCTCAACCGACCTTTATTTGAGTCTCCAGTTTCTGTTCATCACCAATGAGCATAACTCAAAATTCGCAGTAGTCCATTTTGAGAGGGACATAATTTCTCAAAAAGTAAGTAAAGGCGTTTCAATTTCTGAGTATTTTTTATAGGAAACATACACGTAACCATGATCAGTGTAAAGAGCACCTACACCTTATATGTTTTTAGGGATTGGTTTTGTTGTAACGGTAGCCAAAGCCGAGATGTCACCGCCCAATTACGCCTCATGTGAGTCCCCCAAGGAAGAGCATGATTGAAATGGGCAAAAGCAGAAATCTTTGAGCGTAATTAGTACAACATATTTAAGGAAACAAACGAGTGTCAAACTATGTCTACCGAGCCACTCAGCTTCTGTCCTGACGTGACTAGCGACACGATTGGCTTGTGTCTCAGCGGCAGGCCCAGCTTACATTTTAAATTATTGGTTGATTGACTGCCAGTATGCGTTCGACTCGTGTAGGCGGATCGATAGCTTGCCGTGAGCGCGGCTCGCTGTCTGTATGCTAGCTGCCTGCTAGCTTTTCGTTAGGCTCGTCCTAACAGGTTTGAAAGCTTCTCAACAAAAAACCGTAACGGTACTGCGTATGAGTAAGCTTGAAGTCAAGCCCTTTACTAATCAGTACTAAATTCTCGCTTATCTATTACTTTCATTTTCAAATTTTATTAAGCCTTCCCTGTCAGTGTTTCACGGGTTTCAGTGCATGAAAAACTTCCAGGCTACAAATTTATTCGACAGAACCTTGCTGTATGCGAATGTTCGGCTGTGGGACTATTGCAAGCAGACTGTACTAGCGTCATCAGACTACATAGTGTCTATAAGTACACAGTCACTCATCCAGAAATATCGACCCAACTTTAAACGCTAACCTGCACTACATTTAGTGGGTCTTTTTTTTATAGTAAACCACCAGGTATTAGCCTTTTCTGATTCACACGGCCGACTTCACACCGCAGATAAAATCATGCGGCTGTCACTGGTTGGCACCGAAAAGCTCTAACAAATCCGCCATGTAAAAATTAGGCAATGTGTACATCCAAACAATTTTTTTGCTTGTTTGGTCGGGAATTCTTTCTTTCGAGTCCATTTATTACCAGAAATGTTCCCCAGAGCGCCTGCATTATTGCTCTCCGGTTTTCAAAATGGCTAGTTAATTCGTAACTCGAGTAACTCTGACTGTGTAGCGTCGGCTTCTTAGAGAGACGACCTTCTGTAATATGTTGGATGGACAGTGAAAATCATCCAGTCGCACAGTTAAAAGTTGCAGAATCGTTACTGATAGTGACATCTAAGACCTGATTTAATGGCGACGGGTATAATTTGCCGTATTGAATACTGCTAAGAGATAATTAGGCCGACCCCTCATGTATTTTCTTCACATCGAAGTACGGTTGTCTTCTTTCCACGCCCTCCTGCACTCCCACAACACGCCTAT
>JAYGXS010000002.1:16829591-16875582 GCA_036362985.1 Ligula intestinalis | reverse complement strand
AGAAACATCGGCGAAACACCTGTCTGGGCTTTTAGCTGGTATCTATGTATAACATAATTGTCATATAGAATCGAAACTACTTGTAGTGCTTCTCGTTTGTAGAATGGACATTTCCGTGGTTATTCCATTGTAGTTGATTGTTTTTGACGAAATATTTCGTCGAAATCTAAGGTCTGGCCCTTAAAAGTCATGTCACGTCCACCTATTTCCATGTCATGCACCTAATAATTTCCACGATTATTTCTATCTAACTATTCCTATAAGTATCTTCGTTATTTTCTCTTCCTGGCTGCGGAGCGTTTTCTGTCGATATTGCAAAAGGCTTCGTTTTGATGCACACTGCTTCTTGTCAATAATCAAGAATTGCAGAAATATAACGCAAGATGTAGTGGAGCATTTTCAGCCCGGCCAACTTCCCCATAGGTATCTGTTTTTTTTAGAAATTGGAAGACCAGGAAAACTATTTCATACCACATTGGCCGATTTTATAAACTTTAGTCAAATCCATTCTTCCCCGGGATTCCGATTTTAACCCCGGAAAGTGATGGAGAGCTGAGAAAGACGGATTATCTCAATTGCTGACAAATAATCGGCCTAACACATATGCGAAAGCTAAATCCAGTCCTGATGAGCTAATGGCACAGCTGATCGCTTGACGTGTACTTTAGGTCTGTTAACACTCCCAAAATTCCGTAGCTTTTACAGAGGATCATAATGTTTATTTTCCCCTCATCCAGACAATCCCTTCTTTGTTTCATAACCCATACTCCGATAATTTTTTGCCAGGAAGCAACGCTAGATCATTCCTCCATCAGCTGTTGCTCAGCTATATTTCTCTACATTTGCACCCGATTGCCCTTTGGGAAGTCAGCAAAATGTCCTTAGCCCACTACAGCCCTTAAGAATGCGTTATGTGGACTAGCCGTTCACATGTTCGTCCTACCCGTTTTCATGTGTCATGCTTCCCTCTAAACAACTGTAGTTTTGGTGTGAAGTCTTATTTCGAATTTCATGTCAAACTGTGTACTGTGCGGCCGTTTTCTGTTATGGATCATGTCACCTATTAATGTCTTCCCCCCTTCAGCTATATTGGCCTCCTTCAATGATGAGGACATTTATCTCTTTGATTCTCGAGACCCTAGTCTCCCCCCGGTCCACGCCTACCGCTGTCACCGGAATATGGATACAGGTATGATGCAACTTCTTTGTTGCATTTTGTGCCCTTTTGGAGAACCACCGCATTTTATTTTTCCCCGGAGTGTCTGGCTCAAAGCACCTTCACCTGCAACTAATTGCCTCGATTTTTATCATTTCTTACTTTTTTGAGGTACCACTGGGAGGGCGTAACCGTGTTAGGCTGGGGGTTGGGTTTAGGCTTTGGTGTACTGTAAGGTATAGTGTTACAGTGTTAGTGGTAGTTATAACTTACGGTTAGGCTTATATTATAGTATTCCGGCGTAGGCAGGCAACTCTAGAATAGCTATTTCTGGTTTATTGGCCGTCATCATCTAGAGGTAGCCAACTCTAGTGTAGCCGCTGAAATTGCTGCCACACTCGAGTTTCTAACTCGCATGTCGCCGGTCCGGGGCAAATGCTCTAACCATTGAGCTACGAGTCCGCTGCCTTGCCGGTTGTTGATCGGGAGTATATAATAGTTGATTGCACACCGATCTTTTTTTCAGGATGTACCCATCGTGGTTGATGCCTTGCGATTTTTCGGACCAACCTAGTGTTTTGCAAGGCTATTAATTGTAGGCTTATGGTCGATGTATCTCTAAACTTTACACTAATTCTACTCTTGCTCATCCGATATTATTCCCAATCCTGGTCGTATGCCGAACTATAATCCGAAATACCTTACTCTGACCCTAACCCAATCCATTCGTCTCACCTGGAGCAAACCGCTACATACTCACACAAAATTATAAATCTCAACTGCTCTAGTTCAAAAAAGTAGTAATAAAACAACCGAAAGGGTCTGTCATGCAGCATCTGTAGGCGCTTTTTGCCGGAACCTTTTCGTTGAGGGCGTGCTCATGGATTTCTCAATGTTTTTTTTATCTCAATGCACTGGCTGAAGCAGAAAACGCCTGTCTGTGAAGATGGGTCTATCCTCCAACTATTATCTTGTGACCCATCTGTGACTTTGACTTTAAACCCCTTTGGCAATGTATGACCTAAGTAACCTGGACCCATGGGACGTCGTATGCTGTTCTTCCAGACCTAGATACCGCTCAACCACACGATAGGCGGAGGATTTATGCTCCCATCGACTGCTTAGTCTGATATCCTTGTTAAGATCTTTCTGCCTCCTTGAATACTCGTAGCCCCAATTCCTATGGTTACTTTTAGTTTCATTCGTTTTAGTTTTTAGTTTATTAGTTTAACTTTCGTTTTACTTTAATTGGATACTCATATAACAAATATACCAACTAAAATAAGCTAACCTAAAAAAACAAAGGTTAAGTAAAACTAAAAGTAAGATAATAAACTACATAACAAACTAAAGGCTCAACCAAACTGATGCTACTGGTCCCGTTAGACAGAATTCTGAGGCTAGGGGTATCTGCGGTGGGTGCTCAATTTAACTTTCACCCAAAATTCATTTGAACATACACTATCTCCTTGCTTGAGTATGCCCTTAGTCTAATTCTTCTTCTTCTCGCAGTCAAGGGTGTCAACTTCTTCGGCCCCAACTCGGAGTACGTTGTCAGTGGCAGTGATGACGGTTTTGTCTACATCTGGGACAGACACTCGGAGGGTATTGTACAGTGGCTGTGCGCTGACCTGAACGGATCTGTAAATGTGCTGGAGCCCCATCCTTTCTTGCCCGTCCTGGCCACTTCGGGTATTGACTACGACTTCAAGGTAAGAGTTACTTGTACTTACTTACTTGTACTTGTTACGGCTGTGATCATGACTGATCTAGCCGGCCTCAATTATGTCCCGAATGGTGCTTCTCCAAGCGCGACGATCCATGGCCGCAGACCTGGACAGTTCAACCCATTATCTTTGCCAGCGCTGGAGACCAGTAACCGAAGGTCCGAGAACCACTTTCATGTCTTGACGGACCGAGTCGAGCCAGGTTTTGAGTTGACCCCCTCTTCGACGCTGGCTCTACACCGCCATGCTGACATCCAAGCCAGCAAAACCAAAGCCAAGCTCAACATCCTAAAAGCCTTGGCAGGTTCTTCATGGGGCCAGGACACTGCGACGTTAGTCACGACATACCGGGCAACAGGCAAGGTAACGACTGAGCATGCTCAGCCATCTTTGCCCCACTGTTAAGCGATACCAGCTGGGCGAAAGTCCAACGCGTTGAAAATGCTGCTCTCCGCATCGCCACGGGCTGTGTTAACATGACCAATGTAGATCACCTGTATCAGGAAACTCAAGTCCTGCCTCTGAAGGTTCACTCCATCATGCAGGCAAAAATCTACATTGCGCAGTCTCATAACCCAGAACATCCGGGCAATCGCCTTTTAACGCGCCCCCCCCACCTGCCAGACGCACGAAGCAGTCTACCATAGACGCGTACGGCCCACATGCTTCGGTGTACCCCACTAATCTACCGATAACGGACCTCGTTAAGCGTATCCACACCGAAACTGTCGAGCAAGCCATCAGCAGCTATAAACCCAACAGAGTCCTCAACGCTCCTCCGCCGGTCTCCGACGTTATGGCCAGAGAACGTAGGGCCAACCTGTCCAGAAACGCTAGAACCAGACTATCCCAGCTGCGTTCCGGCTTCTCCACGCTGCTGAATTCATTCAAAAGCCGTCTCACCTCATGCTTTGACAACGTCACAGACAACTGTCCTGACTGCCTCCTGTCTTCCCACACAGCGTGCCACCTGTTCGACTGCCCGGCCAACCCTACGGACCTCACGCCTGAGGACCTATGGCTTCGCCCAGACAAAGTCGCCGAATTCCTTCATCTTTCTTAAAACTTTTATACCTTTCTCTTTGTTCTTTATTCCTTCATCTTTATCCCTTAATCTTTCTTAAAAATTTTATAACATGTATTGCTGGCAAACTAGGTTAAGGGAGTAAGCTAGTACAACAACAACAACAGCAACGTTTCCAATTAGGTAGCGGTTGAGGGCAGTAGCACTGAGCTCTTGAGGTTGGCGACGAAGAACGTGTCTAAACCACCTCAGCCGTCTTTCCTGAATGGCCTGGGATATCCTTGTGATTTTTTCACAGCTAGTGCGGACTGTCTCACTGGAGACGAAGTCGGTGTACTTCACTCGAAGGATGCTCCGCAGACAGTAGTGGTCGAAGACTTCCAGTTTCTGTTCATCTTCAACGCGCATAGCCCAACATTCGCATCCGTATAGAAGAACGGACCGCACAGATGCACGGTACACGCGGATCTTTGTTGAGATAGAGATATCGCGTCGGGTCCATCAGCACTTCCGAAGGCTGGAGAACACTCGTCGCGCTGCATCAATTCGGGAGACAATATCATCCTTACTCTGTCCATTTGGCAGCAATCGCGCTCCGAGGTATTTGAAATTGTCGACTTCTTCTAGTTGACAGCCACTAATCTCGAGTGGTGCCTTCTCGTCAGTAGGGATGCAGCATGCAAACACTTTGGTCTTCCCAGCGTTTATGGACAAGCCGACCGTTTTCGCGACATTGTTCACCCGTGACACCATAGACTGTTGACTTTGCCGTTGCGTTCGCCTCATTCCATCGTGTGTGTGTGTCGTAGCCCATAGTTGGATCAGGAATCCCCGCCGGAATCCAAACTGGGAGTAGTTGGGAGACGGAGAAAAGCCGCGACCTCGACCGGCTTGAGCCACAGGTCCGCGGGAGTGAGGTGGGTGCCTGGCCGAGAACTGCAGGCGAACAGATGACGGCAGTTATGCGGCGAGACGCCGCAGTCGGGACAGCAGTCGGGTATGGATGGGTCGAGCCGGTGCTGGTACTGGCGAAGGAGCATACAGTAGCCACTGCGTAGCTGCGCCAGAGTACAGCGAGTGACCCTCGGGAGGTGTCGTTCCGAGGCCGCAATCGGAGGTGGATAGCCACCCAAAAGGACCGGGGGACGGTAACCTCGTTTCTCCTCGACAACGAATCTCTGGTGGAGACGCTGGAAGCCTGTCTTGGTGGCAGAGCTATCAACAGGTAGGTCCGCGAGAGACGAGGCAACAGCTTCCTTGTGGAGTGCTCGAATAGACGGCCGGACGTTGCGGCCGGGCTCGGGAGCGCAACAACGGTGATAATTGGGATGGCCGGGTTGGGAACAACTCCACCAGAACTGCTGGCTAAGGAGAGTGTTGTGATGGGCGACCGGTAGAACAGAAGCCTCCGCTTGAAGATGATCTATAGGCGACATTTTATAGCAACCCGTAATCGTGCGGAGGGCAGCGTTTTAGGCTGACTGGAGGCGGCGGAGGCAGGAAGAGCTCATCGTAGGAGACCAGATTGATGCCGCATAAGTGAGGTGCGGCTTGGCCAGCGCCTTGAAAGCAGTCAACAGAGTCTCTTTCGCACAGCCCCAGGATGTGCCTGCTAGAGCCTTGAGGACCTTGGTGCAGCGGCTTACTTTGCTTGCGGTCTCCCTGGCATGGTCTGCGAACGTGAAGAGCGGATCAAAACGCACACCAAGGAGTTTGGGCTTGCGGACGAGCGGTAAGGACGCCCCATTGACGGTGATGACCGGGTGACGATTAAACTCCTTCGGATCAAGCGTAAAAAGTTACGGACGACTTGGCTGCCGAGATCGTCATTCCGCGCTGGGTGAGGAAGTTTTCGACAACAGGCATGAACTCCGTGAGGAGCTGTGCAGCCTGATCGATGTCATGGTGCCGGCAGAAGAACGTAATATCGTCCGCATAGGATACCACTTGCACAGGTGCCCGGGGGAGTGGGAGCTCTCGCATGTAGATGTTAAAGAGTGTCGGGCTGAGCACAGAGCCTTAAGGGACGCTACAGGACTGCTTACGGGGCTTGGAGAGAGCGCCCCGGAAGAGGACACGATCGTGACGGCCTCTGATGTAAGCCGCCAACCATCGGACCAGGCCAGTCGGGACGTTCAACGAGACCAAGTCCTGCAGGAGCTGATCGTGGCGGACGCAGTCAAAGGCTCGTGACAGGTCAATTGAGACTGCCACGGTCCGCGAAGCGGGCTTCTGTTGATTGACGCCCTCGAGGATAGCGTCGCTGAGCTCGAAAAGCGCCGTTGTAGTTCCACGACCCGATCGGAAACCATGTTGGTGGCAAGAAAGTTCCGCCACAGACGTCAGAATTGGGTGGATGAGCAGTTCCAGGATCTTCGCCAATGGACTGAGGAGGGCAATTGGACGATAAGAGGTCGCTAGGCAGGGGTCCTTACCCGCTTTGACCAGGGGGATAATGATCGACTGGCACCAGCAATCAGGGATGATTGAAGTTCCCCGTGAAAGGTTGAAGAGGGCGGCAAGGTAGGCAGCCACCTTCGGGCCGATGTGGCGCACATGGATAGGCGCCAGACCATCTGGTCCTAAGGCTTTCGAAGCTCTCATTTTCTTGACGGCGGTGAGGATGGCATCAGCCGAAAAGGAAATGTCTGGAGGCGGGGCTTTATGGAGGAGGCGAAGAAGGGGGCGCTGGCTTTTGGGACTGGGCGCCGAGCGGGGCGAGAACAGCTTGTTCATCTTCGCGGCGATCTTACCGTTGTTGGAAATGAACTTGCCGTCCCCAAAGCTAATAGACTGGTTTGATGTATCAGCCCGGGGTTTGGTCAGGTTGCGTTAAAGCTTCCAAGTGGCAGCTGAGTTGCCGCTGAAATTACAATCTGAAACTAGTTCATGCCAGCGTTGGCGTTTGCCATCGTTGATAGTCTTAGTGATTAAGCCATTCAGTTTGCCAACGCGCGGGTCACTGGCATCACGCGCTCGTATTTCTTCTCTCTCTCGTTCCAGGCGGGAGGCTTCGGGCGGATAGTTAGGACGAAGAAAGGGATGCGGCCGTTAGGGATGTGGTGACTTGCTGCTGCCAGGAGTAGTCGACGAAGGGCTCGCTCTGCCATGTGGACACAGGTGGGAGGCAGTAGGCCATCGATCTCGGCTTCGCATTCGGTCGTGAACGCTGCCCAATTGGCTTTCTTGAAATTAATGAAGTGCCGGTTGGGGGCCTTGATACGCTCGGCGGCGGTGGCCAATTCGAGCACAATGGGGAGGTGGTCGCTACCCAGGCTGATTTCCGTCTTCCACATGGTGGAGGCTAAGAGGCTGAGACTGGCGAGGGAAACATCGGGCGAGCTGGAGGCGCCGTTGGTCGGGAGCCGCGTTTGGCTGTTCTCGTTGAGAACGGCAAAGGGGGCGTGTTCTATTTCGTCAGCCAGAGCTTCTCCTCGGGAGTCGGCTGCCAAGTTAGAGCACCATAGGTCATGGTGAGCGTTGAAGTCACCTAGCACCAGACTGTCTCCAGAAGGTAGGTAGGGAGCGATAGAGGCGGTGAAACCGGGAGGACAACTGGAAGTTGGAGGAATGTACACGTTCACGACGGTTAGCGGCGCCGGGCCAATGTCAAGAGAAATCGCCAGTACTTCCGTGGGATCGGCTCCAAGCAGGAGAAGCTGGTGATGGGCAATGGATTTGTCCACGAGGAAGGCCAAACCTCCGCCTTTGTTGCGGCCGCGGTCGCGACGGACAATCGTGTAATCGGCACAGGAAGGGACCTTAGTGGAGTTAGACCACTTTGTCTCTTGGATAGCCGCCACAGCTATGCTGTGCGAGCGCATGAAGGCCAGGAGCTGGTCAAGCTTCCCAAGGAGGCCGTTGGCGTTGAATTGTAAGATCTTAAGACCAGGTGGTGAGGCAAGGTCGGAGACCAGAGGATTTGGGTTCAGGACTGGACGGGCTGGAGGCATGGAGATCGGTGGGGGCACGGGACAGCTGGGACACGCGAAGGCGGGCGACCAATCGGCAGCCGTGGCGAGGCCACTGCAGCGGAGATGGCACCAGCCATTGCAGGAGCCGCAACGTACAGACCAGTCGCAGCGGCCCAGACGGACTCGGCAGAACGAGCAGTACCAGAGAGGTCCAGGGTTGGCCTCGATTCCGGCGGCGAGGAGGAGGAGTCGGAGCAGCGTGGCCGGGAGGGGCTGTTCCGTCATCAAAAACACGGATTGGGCGGAGGGCAGAGTTGATCCAACGTAGGGAGATGGGTGTAGCAGACCTTGGCCGCCGGGAGGGCAGGTGGGAACGCGGTTCGTAGACGCGTCTGCTGTGGTTCCCCCTCATTCCTTCGTGACTCCCTATGGCGGATAAGGGCATTTGATGGTGTACCACCGAAACTAATCGCCATGATCAAGGCATACTACCACTCCACCACTGCGCGCGTTTTAGTCCACAAAAACCTCTCAGAACCCTTCGCTATTCAATCAGGCGTTCGGCAAGGCTGTGTCCTGTCGCCCATCCTCTTTAACTACGCCATTGACTGGGTTCTCGGGCAGGCCCTACAAGAAGGTGACGGTATTGAGCTTGCACCCGGGCGCCGGTTGACTGACCTTGACTTTGCCGATATTATCGCCTTACTAGCGTCAAGCTTTGGCGAGCTCCAGTCTATGGAGATCGGAGACTGGCGAAGGTATGAGGTAGAAAATGTCATTCTTCTCGCTGCAGAGTTCATTTTCCATGGGGCATCGAATAATCATTCTGCTTCCTTTTTTGACCAGACTTGTACTGCAATCGTCGTTTTATTTGCAATTTGCTGTGGAACTCTGGAAACTTGGGTTATTCTGCTGGCTTTTGACGAACCACCTTCGCAGCTGCCCGTCTAGGCTGCGTTTGGTGAAACAATCACACCTCATTGCATATCCTTGATTGCTCTTTAGCACCCTTAATAATTCACGTATATTCTATTGAAGCTGTACACTGAGATGACTTCAATATATATATATATATATATATTTATATATATATCGGCCTGGCAGGCGGTCACCCGTTGGGGACCTCTGACCACCACATGAACTTTGTTTAGTTCGGAAGCCTATTCGATCGGTGTTCGCACATTTCTGAGTTAAGATATATATATTCATAAGAATTTTGTATAACTTGATGATTATTGAAGTTTTAATGTTTCAGTTGGCTAATTAATGATGTTCTATGAGTATGCAGCCTTGTCCATATATATTGCAAAATTCGTATAATTGCTAGTTGTCTCGTCTAGATCGCATGACATTTATAGAAGTAGGCTAGGTAAACGTACATAACATGTAATTCGAAAACCCGAAAGACAGGTGCATCTAATGTCTAGGCTCAAAACAGTAAGGGCTTTCGATACCTTTTTTCTATGTATTAAGAACCATATTTACGAGGCAACGAAAATCTGTCGTAAATATTCCCATTCTGCGATATATTTTGGCAGATGTCTACCTTACAGCTAGCACATCGACCTCTAGGAAATTTCTTAAGATTATATTGTGTTGTAATCCCTACTGCAAGCTCACTAAAACTACTATCTAGGATTTCAGTGCATCATTAATTTTTCTACCGATGTAAGGCGATAGCATTTGAAAAATAATGGATTAATTGCTTTAGATCATCTGTAGGGCCCCTATCTACTCATTACTTGGATATTTTATTGGGCAATCGTCATTTTAGACAAAATTGTGGGTCGAGTACATTAGTATTGACTATTCAAGTTGATGTCGGGGTGCCCAAATAGTTTTATTGGCTATGAATGCGTGCGAAATAGGTTGTAATTACTGAACAGTGATGGTGTGGTCTGTCCAAAGTGTATTCAAGCCGTTTTAAAATCGGGCTAATCCGACCTCCCGAAAAGCTTTTAGACCCTGTCATTTGTAAATACCCCCCGTGTTTTCATCCCGTTCTACTGCCGCTCATCTCAGAATTCCTGCATTCGGCTAGTTTCATACGCTGTAGTTCTGTTTGTCGCCGCAAACCACCACGTATCTCAACCATTTACACGTTTGTAACCCCTTAAAATATTTATGTATTTCGTTTTCAGGTGCTTCTACCTGTATACTATCCATTTTTGTTCCTTGCTCAAAACTTTCGGGATTCAAACGTGTCCCTAGCAAGATGAGTAAAACTAAAATTCGTATATTCTGCCAGGACTTAGGTCATATGGTGGGCCAATAAACTGCTTACCTCCGAGTCTCCAGCCCTCTGCATAAAGCTGACCAAAAACGTTGTTACTTTTTTGTATAACATGTCCACAGGAAACTTATCCTGTATGCACTTACATATTCTGCTGCACTAAAATGTCAAATCTCTGCTAATTCAAACCTGTCCTATCATACTGATCTCTCAAGCGCTCAATGAAATTGCATATCATCATATTATTTTCGCTCTTTAACGATTTATAGTTTGCACAGTTGCAGACTTTTACATTTCAATAAAAAAAACGATAGAAGGTGAGGTAATGTAGAGCGACCGGATATTTCCCCATCTAGAATAATCAGCTACTTACAAATGTTCAGTAGGTTGAATTACCTACGGTTTTCTATGCGTCACTCATTGTTCCAGCTGGGATTTGCTGATGGAATTGAAATGCAGAGCGGTTCTTCGAAGGCGACCACATTCCATAATTGCTGTAATCGGCAAACTAAGAAAAGTTGGACTAACCACGGGAATTATCGCCTACTTGCCATTTTTAAGTAGGGTGATTTACATAATCTCACCACTCTTGTTCTTCTTTGAATTTTTTCGCAGTTTGTGTTGGTGATACCACTGGAAAATGTCTCTCAGTTACCTCGCCCGAGGCTAAGACACACTACCGCTCCATATACGCGTTCGCCGTTGGTTGGAAGGGGGGGTTAGTGATGATATTAAAGCTCATTCAGTGTCTTCTCCAAAGGTTTGAGTACGCGACCCAACTTGCCCTCGTAACCTTTTTATTTAACAAAACCATTGGGATCTATTTGTTCCCTGACATGCCCCGGCCGTTCCCTCCCCGAATATCAGGTGAACGTTAGCCCGCGGGGCGCGCTTCACACTTTGTCCATACGGCCCCACGATATAATCTTACCCGATAGAAGAATGGTAAGGGTACAACTTGATATGTAGCATGTAAGCCAGTCACAACTCTGGTTCACTCATCTGAAATCCAGCAATTAAAGCTGTCTGTGTTCTTTTTGCAGATATGGTCACCTCACCCTCCTTTCCCGCCCACCGACACCCCCGAGGCTTGGCTGCCCAAAATCAAGCACCCAGAGCGCGACAGATCTTTCCTTTTCGATCCCGAACCCGTGGTCATTGCCATGAACCAGCTTCGAAAGTCTCCCCTGGCCACACACCTCTTCGGTGATGAGTTCAATCAAGCCCGTAAGAAGACCGCCGCCGTCGCCGCTCCTGCTGCTTCAGCTGCTGCTGCGGCAGAGACATCGCCAGCGCGGGATAATAACGACGCGCCAACAGCCATGGAAACGGAGCAACCAAAAGAAAGCACCTCGGAAGAAAAAGAAGAGACGGAGGTAGAGCCTGCTTCTGGCGCCACCGCACCCCAGTCCTCCTCCACCGCCGCTGCCGCTGCTGTGCCCGTGGGCACAGACGAAGCGAAAGCCGCCAGCAAGGTGCGCCGTAAACGCCGCGTCCTCAATCGATCCCGCTCAGATAGTAGTCTTGAGGGCTGCAGACATAAGAGGTCCAAAAGTTCCAGCGCTGAGTCAGGAGCAGGCGGAGGCGGTGACAAGTCGAAGCCGGAGAACGGTGTCTGCAGTGCGTCCGCCGGTGTTGTACAGGCCCCGCAGTCCTGCCTGCCATTCAATGCTCGTGATCTCCAGCTTGTAAGTGTTTTGTCACTCTTCCTTTTACTAGAGGCCACATTTGTGCGTTTTTCACAGACATAAACTCACTCTTATTCCTCATGCTTACATATGTAGTGTCTAAGCCGTGCTTGTGCTTACTATCGTCAAATCGAATCCCAGGTTGTTAGAAAAGACAGTGGCAGTGGTAGCCACTGGCGAGTCCAGGCTGGCGTTGACTTCGTCTAACCAGGCCTGAGTATGAATTAGAGGGACAGTGCTTTTACATGACAGCTAAAGTGGTCTGCAATTGGTGCGTTGCCTTAGCCGCTGGGGTGTCGCGTATGGACGCACCTGCTGCATTGGCCCTTGGGCAGCAGAGACTATTTGAACATGCTTGTGTGCTCACGGGAAAGTTAATCACGGGTCTTCAAGTCAGCCTGTCGGAAACATCGGCCTGTGAAGTCGCATGACGTAGAGGCAACATGTATTGAACATGGAAGTCGGGCAGCACTGTTGGTTGCCCGTCACACATGTCTCCTTTGGATTTGGAATGAATTCTCTTGTAGACACCTGTTCTGAATGATAGATGGGCGTTCACCCACTGCCTTATGGTACATACTCGTCCCATTGTGCCTTGGAGCTCATGCTCGAGTCTCCGTTGTGTCTGTCGGTACTGACCTTCTACCTGTTTCAATATCGTAAATCGTTAAAACGGACTTAGAGTTGCCCGATCCAAACGGTACCAAGCAGGCATGTTGCACGCGTTAAGTAGACGTACTAAGCCGCGTCACAACGTCTGGCCTTATTACATGCAGGCGACCTACCCCAGACTTACTGTAAGTACGCGGATTCTGTGATAAATAGCCTCGTGACTAGGTTCCTCCTCATCTTCTTGTTGTCTCCCGTCCAAAGAGTAGACAGTAACAAGGGTACAACGCAGCAAATGGGACTATAGACATGCTCAGGGTCGACGGCCATGGCTGTCTTTTGCAAAAGTTGGAGTCTGCGACTGTCCAAACAAATGCACCGGAGGAGATCATTAAGGAGAGACGAAGTTAAGAGCCTTGAAATCTAGAAAAGAAACTACTGACAATGTTTACTTTCTCCTCCGTATTCTTAATACTAAATGATTTTCAAAGCTCGAATTAGCCATCTTGGGATGATTTTCGTCTACTGCTTTGTGAACACATCTTCCGGACCCGAGTCCCCTAGGTTATTGTCTATTTTTACACAATGCATGTCTAAGTTCGACCACCGTAATCAGTGGTGTCCACCATTTGCCCGAGAGCAGGGACGGTGAATGCGGCCAGGTGTAGTGAAAGAAGACGAGACACTCTTACCCTCACCTCGCTTAAAACGGTGACAAGACAAAGTCGAGATGACCGAACAGGGATCAGGCGTAAACCGCTTTCTCCAGATGCAGCCAGAAACTCCGCCTAACTTAATATTTAGTGATAGTCGACTTTGCGCGGGTACTACTGCATTGTCTACCCTCACTCACCTAAAGTAGGCGTCTAGCCTGGCCCTAAGAAGTCAGAGCTCGTACTGTTACTATCACTACTGCTTTTTCTAATACTACTGACTAGGGCGTAGCTGAGTTGTTTTATTTGCTGTTACTTTTACTGACTGGATTGCAAGTCAGAAGTGACGCCGATTAAAGTCCGCGCTGGGCTCACATCCCCTCAATCTTTGCAAGAAGTGTTGTACTACGGGTGCTGGCACTGACTCCTCCATTTGTCAGCGGTGACACTGATTAAGCCAACACTAGGGCTCATATTCCCTTGGCCCTTAACCAGGAGTGTGAGTCTGGTTTTAAAGTATTTCGAGTAAGTCCATACTTGGGGCCCTGAGCACAGCAGCGTTTTCCCTAGTTTCCGCACTCTCAACTCTATCCATCGAGCTGTACGGACTAATATACTGCTGCTATAAGTACGTGCCTATGCTAAAAGTGCCTGGACTGCCGTTTCGACTAATGCCCCCTCTGCGGCTCTGAATACTCCAACCTCAGACGGAGCATTACTGCAGTCAGCAGAGCTTCATAAAACAACACCCACACCTTAATGACTCGACTATTCCTGCGATGTCAGTAGCTGTAACATGTGACGTGGCGGATGTAGAAGTTTCAATAGTAACTGCGAAACCGGAGCCTACATATGATGTTTCGTCGCATGTCATAGATATGTTGTATCTAAGAGCTAAGTGCACCCATGACGTCACAACGATCACGGCCGCGAGCTCTATTTACACAGTTTGGAAGACATCGGTATGAGTAGTGTCTTCTGCCGAAACCTCCGGCGTACTGCTGGCCCTAGGTCTGCGCGTGTATCAGTCGGAAAAAGTAACGTGGTTGTGACTGAATAAGCGTTACGTGTGAATCCGTCAGCATCAACTTGACCAATTGATTGGAAGATAGTGAACCGTGATCATATGACTCCTAAGGCGGCATGGCGGCCTATAGCGGAAGGTCTATACGCGATTTAGGTGTTACAGATTAACTGCGGGATCTGTCTCACCTGCTTAGCATACAGATGGACCCAATCTCTAGGACTGTAAATTCACAGTTGGCATTGGAGTCGGCGGACATTTCGAAACGCATAGTAGCACCGACTACGAGAAAACTCCAAAAATTAATGTATTACCGGCAAACGTTAGTACTGCAGTATATGCGTATTTCAGGCTTATCAGCTGTCGTCAGCTGCAGATACCCAACTCCAGTATAGCCACAGAAACTGCCGCTACACTCGCGTTTCGAACCCACAACCAGTGAGCTAGAGACAAACGTCCTATCCACTGAGCCATCGGGTCGACGTCCAAACCGCAGCTACGATGGTATATGAATGGTCATTGTTGATCATACCGGGCAAACCGTCGCGGAGTAGCCCAGTCGGATTTTTGGATCATGATCCTTCTCTATGATTTTTAAGAGATCTGACAATCAGAGTACTTTGATAGCTGTGACGTATTCATGGCTTATTCTGAGTCGCATAATCCTCAGGGCTTTTAAATGTGTATTTAAATCTAATATACCAGTTTACCTATTTTTTACGGCCCTAGATATAATTATAATTCTCTTTAATATATATTTTGCTCCCAACAGCGGGTGGCTATGAACTGGATTGAACGGTGCCGAGAATCTCTGTCCTTTTCGTTCCTCGGAAACTCGGAAATGCGGGTACGTGTCTGGATTTGGATTATTGCCTTTATTTGAACACATTTTGTCTTTAATATTGGCAACTTTTTTATTACTAGGTAAATAGGTCCATTACTTTTTGTGCTGTTAACATAGCCAAAGATCAGTGGGCATGTGGTTTTTAGGGATATATCTTCTATCATTCGCTTCATTTGTGTTGCCTCTTCAGTAATCCAAACGTCATGTGGGTCAAATTGTTTGTGCGCCGACGGGCTAATTACACATGGTCAGGAAGGGCCAGTAGAGCGGGCTACAACCACACTGTTTGGAGGAAGCGTCAAAGAGGTGTGTGGGTCTGCCCATTCTAGTCGGTATCGTAAGGTTGAATAAAACTGCAGGTCACAGAAGAAGTATCGTAGCTTAAGTTTTTGCCGCAGCGAAATTTTTACGGACACCCACCTGCGACCGATACGGACCGTATCCGAGAGCTCGCTGATAGGTGAAATCGAGGTAATATTTGTGGCATATTAAAAAATGCAGGCTCTTAGTAATATGAAATTCAGGCATTAGGAGAAGGTTTGTTTCTAATTCAAATCGAACAGATTGCTAGTTAACATAAATTTTGTTGTCTTTTCGGTTTTAATGCAGTTTTTCGCGTTACCTTCCACATTAAGTTCTAGAATTAACTTTTTCAAGAGGGCTGGGAAGGAATACCTTTTTTGAGGACTGAATGTAAATTTCGTAGTGCTAATAGATGGAGTGTGTTAAGTCTAACTTCACCCGTCGCCGCCTTTCTTTTATTGATTTTCTCATCAGCTATCCACGGGCCATTTTCGCCGGAAGGCGTTATTCAATCAAGGTTCCTTACTTAAGCCATAGTTCGTTCATCGGCTTTTGAAGCACAATCAAACGACACTTGCTGCTACTTAACTGAAGGGACCAGTAAAATCGTTGCTCTTAGGAGCCATTTTCGTCGGAAGGCCTTATTCAGTCAAGGTTCCCTACGTAAGCCATAGTTCGTTCATCAGTTTATTAAGCATAATCAAACGCTGTTTTCTGTTAATTAACTCAAAAGACCAACAAAATCGTCGCTCCTAGGATTTAAACATAAACCGATCCCCTTAATCAGTCAGTAGTTTCATCCTCCCAAATGTTCTGTTCTCAGCTTCTCTCCACCCTGGCCTCCATCACCTCCGCACGACTTCGCTTCAGTGACGTCTTCTCCGGCGAAGGTGACGACAATAATGAGGAGCGTGAACTCCACCTCTCTTGGGATGACGATGAGGAGGAGGGAGCAGGAGCGGGGTCAGGTTCAGGGCCGGCGAATAGCCGTGCTGACGAAGAAGGTGGTGGTTCTCTGGTGTCTGGCACTCCGCGTCGCGCAGCTAACAGCGAGCGCGTATGCCTAGTCATCCGGCGGCCACCGCGTGCAGGCAACCTCATTATCAGCCACAGTAGCAGCAGCAGCAGCAACAGCAGCAGCATTCTCGAGCAGGAGGCTGCAACAGGCAACCTCTCCGAGGGTCGACTGAGCTCCTCAAGTTCGTCGTCCTCCTCCTCCTCCTCTTCTTCCTCCACTGATGCAGACAGTGATACTGATTCTGATGATGCTTCTACGCCTCCAACCAGTCAAGACCCCATGGATGACCTGGACAGTGTTGATTGACACCGGATGCTCCCCGCTCCCCCTGTTATCAGCCTCATTGTTAAACTGCCAGGTTTTGAACCATCTTTTGCATCTTCTGACTTTGTCAGTCTTCATCCGTTGGTGCTCATTTTTACATCAGAAATGCCAACATTTGTCGGCACATTTAAACTGTGCCGCGGGTCCATCTGATATGGGTTAATTAAACTCCAGCAGACCTTTACAGCAGTGCCCATCACACTATTTTCTCCCTTTTGACACTTTTGCCCCCAGGGTTCCTCTTTACTGATGCAGGCTTTGTTAATTTTCACAACTTGTCAACGGGTCGGTTGCATTAGCGCCCATTTAGGAGCTCAATAAAAACGGTTAATGACGTCAATCAACGCTAACCTACTCTTGTGAGCTGTATAGTCTGATTGTGGGCCGAGACCGGCTACATTCTACCAGGAAGCGAAAGTCGCCGTAATTTTTTAGCTATCATAGATTTACAAAAGCATTGATCTTTTTATCAAAGTCTGTACCATTGTGCGATATTTAGTTACTGGACATTCACTAGAGCAATTCATTTCATCGTACCCTCTATAGTTCGCAGTCTCGTAAGGTGTAATCTGATACGATTTGTCGGTTTATTTCATACTTTTTCTTTGATGCCCAGTCACGAATACTGCAAGCTCTCTCATACATAATCTGGTGTCCCTATAGCGCGTCGTCTTCACCCATGCTCGTTCTCGTAAAATGAACCGTCCCTGTTATAAACTTGGGTTTGCCTGCGTCGACACTGGTTATATCCCCTAGTCGCGTGTTAGAAAGAGAAGACAGACAGGATAGCAAATAATAATTTACTCTCACTGTTTCTGCTTGAACATCAGCTCTGTCTTATGTGTGTCCGGCAGCTTGTCCTGTATCCGTCAGCAGCGTGTATTCTGTTGTCGGTTTCGTCTCTGTCACAACGTTTCGTGTCACTAGTAGCAGAATCTCGTGCCCCCAGCAGCAGAATGCCGCCTAATGTCAGTAGCACCGTATTTAAGAACCAACGTCCTTTGTTCCCTATTGGCCCCTCCACTAGTGGCCCATGCGAGCAGCCATCGTTTAGTGTCCCCAGCGCGACACGTCGCGCCGCTGTGACGTGCCCATGTGCATGCGTCCTTTCGTACCCCCTTGTCAGGCGTAACCTCAGAACCCGGCTGGCTACTGTCCTCGCGTGTCGGTCCTTTTAAAGTCGCGTTCTTGTCCCGTTCTCTCTGCCTCCGCTGGCATGTGAACTTCCTTTGTTCTCGTAACCTCAGGACGATCCGAGTGATGACTCGCGTGCTGGCTGTCCTAACAGTCCCCGCTACACGCACGACAGTTCGACCGTCACATTCGATGAGGTCCACCGTCTGCTCCACGCAAGGTGCCGCTGGGGTGGTGAAAGATTATTTTGAGCGTAGATTTGCGCTACATCTGCTGCAAATGTTACCCTTCCCTCCCCTCTGCCCTGTGTAATAATCGAGTTACGAAGAGCGGTGACGGGAGAGGGCGCATGTGGCTGGTGCGGTCGGAGCCGTCCGTAGGCGTGTTGCCATGCCTATCTGGGATCTCGAATGAATGAAAACGTTCGCGTTCTAGGTATCTGCATAGAAGAGTAAGAAGGGTTGTCAAGCACCAGATCAATTTGCTTATTGTTTTCGGCTTTCGGGCTCTTGCGGGGGTCCATCATCAGAGATAAAAGCGTCCACGGAAAACAAGCAACAGTTATGGGTCGTAGGAGCCAATCAAACGTCATAGGGGGGATAGAGAACTCACTGATCACCAGTTTCGGCTGTGTGGATGTTCCTGCGGAGGATGATGTATGCGGGCGCCAGCTCAATAATCTGTTCACTGAGTTGACATCCGAGGCCCTAGCTTCAATGGGTTCACATTCGGTCTTGCTGCCGGCATGAGCAATTATCCTTGTCACTGCGAGGTTAAAGTCGTGGCCCGTCTGATAGCCAGCTTACGTTCGTGTGTGCGCGAATCGAGCATGCATTCAGTTTGCCCTGTATAGTTACAAGGACATCTTAAGCATGGGATGCGATACACTACCCCGGAGTGTTCATCGGGTCTTTCATGTACATTACCGGTCTACGCATGGTAGCCTTTGAACGGCGTGCAATTCTGACGCCCTGTTCTGCAGCGATCCGTTCGGTCGCTTATGCGACATACTTGATGTATCGCAGAGCGTTCCATGTCCTCGGTGATTCTTCCGTTTGGGTTCTACGGAGCCGTACGCGTAGGCAACGGCTTATAGATGCTTTGGCATAACCATTCCACATAAATGGGTTGCGGAGATATCGGGCCTCACGTGCCTTTTCCTTCGGTCTACTATAGTGAGTCTGAATCCGTTTAAAGAGTGTTTTTACACAGCTTTGTTTGTAGGCAATCGGACGATTGCTCTTAAAACTGAGAAATTGTGTCGTGTTCGTTACCTCCCTGTAAACCGTCGTCTCAACTTCACCGTTGGGCGTTCTCTTGACGAGGAAATCAAGGGAAGGCAGCTCTGCTCTTGTTTTTCTTCCCTCGCGAATTCTAGGTCAGTAAAGATTCTAGTGAACAAGTTATGGAAGTTTTGCGGCATGTTTTTCTTGATAGTGAAAAACGTTTCGTTCCAGTGCTCGATCATTTGTCTTCTTTACCAATAGACAGGCTTATGTTGGGTGAGGCGGTGTTTTCTAGTTCTTCTAGGACCATTTTTGCCACTAAGCCGGAGGTCTGGGCGCTCATCGGAGCTCTTTTGAACTGTTCGTAGGTTTCCACGGCAAAGTAAAATACGGTTTCTGGCAACATTCTAATAACCTCATAAGGTGTTTAATTTTGAGTGGACTTCGAGCCTCATCATATGCCTCTTCAAGTCCCTTGCGCCAGATTTGGGGTATGGATGTGAATAAAGAATTCACATCGAAGGAGACCATAATTTCGTCCGATCGAACGTCCGACCTCGAAGGTCTTCAAGGAATTGAGAGGCCGATTGAACTGAGATAGTTGAATTGCCTTGGAGGTATTTCAGCTTTATGTACATCCAATTTGCCAAATTATAAGCAGGGCTGCCTTTTTGGGCAACGATTGGCCGTAATGGGGCATTTGGTTTGTGAATTTTTGGCTTACCGTAGGATCTAGCCAGAGTGGTATCTGTTGCTTTTATTTGGCGCCACTCGTTCACCGTGATCACATTCTTGCGCCGGTATTATTTGAGTAATTTAGTAAGTGTGCTGGATATTGCTTTGGCTTGTAAGTTCACTGCTGGTCTGTTAACTTCTTCGTCATCAAGAAGACTCTTCGCTTTCTCAATATAGTACTGTCGACTCATCAGGACAGTCTACCATCCCTTATCAGCCGGCAAAATGGTAATACTGTTGCCTTTCCTCAGTTCCTTCATGGCTTTTGACTCACTGCAAGATGCACCGGGTTGGTTTGTGAGCCATCAGCAGGGAGGTAACACGTTGTCGGATCGAGTGTTTTGTGTCGTCAGTTGCTTCAGTGCTCACCAGCATCGCTTCTAGTGCTGCTATGAAGTCAACAGTGTCAGCGTCTGCTATGTTAAAACAGGCTGCGTGCCGTGGCATGTGTAATTGTTGCTCTATTAGCTGTTTCGACGAGACCTTGTGGGCCATGTCTGAGCTTGCAGTGTCTTCGGGTTTCAAAATTTTAGCCAAAATCTCTTGTTACTTGGCCTGTCTCTGAGATTGTCTTTCCAAGATTCTCGGAGATAAATTCCCGAACATTTGGAAACGCTCGTTTCTGTCATTCTCAATCCTAGCCTTGTATTTTTGCAGTCGTCGGGGGCAGTCATCAATCAAAACTCTCATCATCTGGGATCTCATCTCCTTCGGCCACTCCTCACAAACACACTGAGCTGACCACGGGTTCCAAGTTTTCCCGTCAGTTACAAGTATTAGAAGCCCCGGCATCAAGCGCACCCTGATAGTTTCAGGCTCGCGTCAGGCATGCAGCATAAGAGCCGCATGCAGTCTGCGCCGAGGAACGCACTTTTCTCTTGCTGCGTGCTTTTGTTCAGTATCAGCTTATTGAGGGATATGAAGGTAAATTACCTTGGAGTTCCCTGTTTGTACATGTGTGTCCTGGTAGCAAAAAAAGTTGTATCGCAGATTTTTGACGAGGCCAGTTTTCCTGCGTCATGGGGTAGAAAAATAGGAGCAGACAGTGAAAAAAATCCTAAGGATTTTTCAGGAGAAAAAAATGTCACCCTTTTGGGGGTGGTGTGGGGTTCAAGAGAAAAAACGTCCGATCTTAAGGAGGACCCAACGGGGGGAGCATTGCAAAAGTCCCCAGGATCATCACCGAGTGCGGAAGATGCAGCCTGATTCTTCCCTGTTGATTGCAGCGTCCGCCGACGGACTGAAAGAATCGAAACATCCGTCCAGATAGTCGACAGTCCGCTGCAAGTCGAACCAAGGGTGAGTGTTTAGGCCGCCAGGTTCGGCTGGTGCGATGGCTGACGGTGTAATCACGGTGCGCGGATAAACCTAGGAGACCTTCGCATGTGACTATTGGTGGGAGAGCGTTATAAAATGGCATACATACATATTACTGAAATATTGTTATTAGTAAAAGTAATGGTAGTAGTAATTACGATTCACCGTTAGTAGACACGCTGCTTGGAATGGAACTCTCCTAAAACCTCATGCTATAAGACTAATGGTACTAAAACCTTGAAAGTAGTGGTAGTATTATTGCATATTTTCGCGGCGTTCAGTAGATTTTAAGAGCGCGCATTGGTATATCGATCCGACTTTCGCTTAAAACCCTCTAGCTATTCCGACATAAAGACATCCTGAGGAAGCGTATTCCACGCTCCGACCACAATTTTTGAGAAAAAGTGCTTCCGAGCGTCTAGCCTGGTCCCAATCACACGTAGTTTGAGAGGATGACCCCTCAAATTCGTTGTTGTTGCTAATTCTAAGAAATCTCCTGATACAAGACAACAGTCCCGAAAACGAAATATGCATAATGTTAATATCAGGTCCCCCGAAGCTGCCAGCAGTGCACTGGAAAGAGGTTGAGGTTCGACAGCCGTGTTTCATAAGACTGCGAGCCCTGCCCCATAACAAGTTTGGTTGCGCGCCTTTGAAACTTTTCGAGGATTTTGATGTCTTTCGCGGCCCAGAGTCTACAAGCTTCGACAGCGGATTCTAGGTGCGGTCGCACGAAGGTTCCGAAGACTTTTGTGAAGCACTCTTCATTGAAGGTAGAAAAAGCTCGTCTGACGAGGTATAGGATCGACATCGCGGACTTGGCTACCTTTGTGCAATGCAGGGAGGGTTTAAGCGAGGGCGTGATCCAGACCCCCAAGTCTTTCTGGGCGTTCACTACCTTCAATGGTATGTCATTCAGTCGGTAAGCCGTGCCATTTGAAGAACCGGATTTGCCGACTCGAATGGTGGTGCACTTGCTCCCATTGAACGGTAAGAGCCAGTCCGCCGACCATTTTTGAAGTCTATTCAAATTTTCCTGTAAGTGCACTTCGTCAGCTGCAGTTCGAATTACGCTCCAAAGTTTTATATCGTTGGCGAATATGGCGATACCGCAATCCAGTTCGCGGACACAGTCGTTGATGTAGATAACAAACAAGATAGGGCCGAGAACGGAGCCTTGGGGAACACCACTCTCAACCTCAACCTTGGCTGACAGTTTGCGATCGGCCGATTAGGAAGCTTTCTATCCATTCAAGAAGCCTACCTCTTACTCCCATGTGGCTGAGTTTTTAAAGGAGGCGGTGATGCGGCATGATATCGAAAGCCTTTTTGAAGTCCATATAGACTGCGTGAACTGAATTTCCACTATCGACTGCCCCAGTCTACCGTTCTAAACAGCAAAGCAACTTTGTTACGCAGGACCTACATCTACGAAAACCGTGCTGAACATCCGATAGCAGATGGCTTTGTTCCAGGAGCTGCATGCGTTGTTGATTGATAATTTTTTCCATAATTGTGTAACAGATTGCAGTAAAGCTGACCGGTCAATAATTGTTCGCTGAGACCCGGCTTCCTCCCTTGTAGAGCGGTGTAATCCTCGCGGATTTCCAATCTGCTAGTAGGCATCTGGTCTCGAATGATGTTTAGAAGAGCGCAGAGAGTGGTTTTGCCAACTCACTGCCGAGCTCCTTCAAAATCTTGGCAGGTACCTCGTTGGGACACGGTAACTTAGATTTCTTTAACCCTAAGAGTTCCTTAAGGACCAGAGCCTCGTGGAATTTGACAGTCTCAACTATTGTATCCGCCTCGGTGTCGTCGGTAGTGTAATAGTATGCCGTTTCCTTTGTGAAAACTGACCGAAAATATTCCGAAAGATGATCAGCTTTTGATTCATCTTCTATCAGGTCTCTATCTATCCTCAGCGGTCCTCAGCAGGGGTATCGGATCCTTGTTTTTGGTAGTCTGCCTCAGGTAACTGCAAAAGAGTTTATAATAATAATAATTTGTACATTTAAGACCCAAGGGGCCCTGTCGTTTGTGGTTCACTGTGGCACGTTTTAGTAGGTCTGCTTCGAAATCCCGTCTTGTTTTAAGAATAAGACCCTCGACCCGATTCCTCTGAGTTTTGTACGCACTTAGAGATGCAAAAGTTCTGTCCGTTGGCGTTTTTTCCACAGCTTCCGCTTTTTGTTCACTTCTATTTTTAAGGCCTGCGTAAGCCATCGCGGTCTAGGGGCCAATCTTTTTCGCGAAATTGGACAATGGTTTTCGATGAGCCTATGCAGTGTGTCCCGGAACGTCTTCCAGTCCGTGGTTATGTTTCCTAAAAATAAAGGTTCCCACTCGGTGCGCGTGAGTTCGGAAATAACTTAAGCGAAATCATCTCGCTAAATATTTCTTCTGGCTGTTGAGGATTTCTCGGATATTGAGAATGACGACTACTCCTATAGCAGTACGAGTGGTCACTTCTACCTAGCGTAGGTAAACGGGATACGTCGTCGATGCTGTCCTGCGATTTCGTGAAAGCGAGGTCCAGAAAATTGGACTGTTGGTCATCGCGAATCCTTGTTTGAAATGTGACGTGTTGCGTGAGAAATAACTTTGGAGTCATGTTAAGAAGGCGACTATCGAAGGTTAGATCGGAGCTATGTGCGCAGGCCGCGCCTCAGTCGATGTGAGGCGCGTTAATGTCCCCAAGAACCAGGATATCCGACTGTGCAGTTATCTTTTCAAGATTCTCTAGCAAGGAGGCATCCACTACGGGCTCTGTTCTCGATGGGTGGTAGAGTGTCAGGACATCGAGGTTGGATGCACCTGGCACTTTAATGGACTCCCAGATCGCCTCGGAAGTATACGCCAGTTTATCCGTTTTGTCTAAAACGGTGAGATCGCTATGCCACCGCTTTGACGTCCTTCTCTGTCTTTTCTGAGCAGTTGATAGCCAGGCATGGTTACCTCGCCGTCGTCTATGTGTTCAGACAGCCAGGTTTCCGTTAGTGAAATTATATCTGGTGATAGCTCACAGGCATGAATCTTCAGCTCCTCTGGCTTTGATAGCATACTCTGTGGATTGGTGTACATGAAAGTTAGCTTTTTGTTTGCCCGAGACGTGGTTACAGTCAGGCTCATCCCGCCCTTTACTGGGTCGACTGCGCGGTCATCCAGAAAGGACCTGTCCAGGGGGAGACCATTGGATGCTGGATCACTTGGTTTTTGTAAGTAACCAAATGTTTTTCCCCTTCGCTCCGTCTCAGTTCGGTTACAAGTTGCCGGCGTTTATTCCGTTCCGCAGATGAGAAGTCACGTTGAAAAAAACTGCAGGATTGGAGTCTTTTATCTCAAAGCGTCTAGACAGAATGAGCCCGGTGTCCTGGATACTGGTCCTGATGACCTTAAAAGGTCCAGGACGTGTTGGTTCAGATGCACTTTCTGGCCGTTTACCCAGACGGAAGGATTTTTCCACTTCGAGTGACGAATAGGGTACCAGAATTTTACTCCGAATTGCGCGGGAGAGCTTCATGCCGTCGGAATACCCGTCGATGGGGGTAGTGGCATTTGATTCCGGTAGCCCTTGAGTTACGAAACTTTTGCCCCTATGGGTGGGTTTTTGCGTTCCCTCTACGCTGTTGGTCATTTCCTGGTGCAAAGCTTTCGCGTTGCGCTCTGGTGATGGCGGCGTGGATGCTTGTTGGCTAAAATTAGGTTTTCCGCCAGTTTTTTTTTACTTCGACGAAGTCCACACCTCAGACGAGTTTGAGTCGCAAGTGGTAGTTCCGGTGAGGGAATGGATGCTACTGCTTGTGCTTGGTGACTTGTCCACAGTATTGCCTGTGATGGACGAGTCAATCGTCGGAGCCCTTTGTTCATGTTCTTTCGCGAAGTCGGTTCACTAGTAATTGTGTGGTTGTCTGCGGATTTGCGATTTCCAGAGCTTACAGTGATTTTGCGCAGACAAGTTTTGTCCTGCGCCATTGCTACTTGCTTTCGGTAGTTTTTGCAGCTACCGAAGGGGTTGGGGCAACATTTTTTCGAGCAACTGCAGTTTTGCTTCTCGTAATTCGCCCAGTGGGCCCCTATTTGACCTCTACTACGCCTAACCTGTCTCGTAAAACAGCTTTTTCAGACGCGTTTCGACCTGAAGCTGCTTTACTCTAATAGATAGCTTGATAGCCAACTCATTGTAACCGCAAATAGCATGCCCGTCACTTGCATTAATATTAATTTGCGATATCGCTCGACGCCGAGATGCACTGGCCAAGTGGTCAACGCGGCTGACCATTTTCGGGTGTAGTAAGTAATCTTAAATGCAAAGTTTACCGGAATACTTACTATTTATATGGCACAAATTTATATAGCGAATACGCTTGACCGGGGGCTTTTAAAAAATTCCGCCTGTTGTTTTTTTCCAAATTAACGAGTGAATAGATAGAAGTTAAACAACCTGAAATTTTACTTGCATCAATGTATAACTGATCGACTTGATCCTTTCAAACTAATGAGAGGCCCAATGAACGTTATTATCTATGCCTGTTGTTGTTTTGTGTGAAAATATTACGAATATCTAGCTAAGTTCGAAAGTGCTAGATGCAATTATCACAACAATTAATTACACGCAAACTACAAATAGACGATTGACTCAGCCTTTTTACAGACACTCCTCAGTATCCCTGATGAGGCTGTTTTGGACTGGTAGGCTGTGTACGCCAAGCCAAGATTTCCAGGAGGATGCTTGATTGGGAGAAATGGCCTGGTCGAACAGTGAGGGTATCGAAGGAAATTGGATGAAGGGTCGCAGAAAACAATTTTTTTTGATCCAGTTTTTGTCTGAAGACAATTCCTTTCAGTGTGAAAACTTGAATTAACCGTGTCTTCTCGCTGCTCAAAAATTTAAACCGCGTGGGTTCAATTCATTTGATGTTGGGCATGGTCAGTTTTGATTAAGGTGTCGCTGAGGAGAGCTGTGGCGTTGATGGTGTGGCATGACTGGCGATGCCCTATCGCAAGTTTTCAGGGATGGGTATGAAAACTTTTAGGCCCGCATTGGGGTTGGATGTAAGCGAGCAGTGCGAACACCCGAGGTGGATGCAGTTAATATATGTTGCTGTGCTTGTCGCTGATTCAACAATCTCTGCACGAGGAATTAGCAAGTGAATAATCAAGCGGATGCGGTGGTAATGAGCGCAGAATAGGTTGGGGGCTGCAGAGCTAGCTGTGGTCGTGGCGAATCGAATAATGGTAACCGCGCCTATAAAGCTGCTTTTTCGCATCAACACAAGTTTCTCCATCACACTCCCTGAAGATCCTCCACTGAAAGGTTAGCTACGTTTTCATTTTTGGTTTCGTTCTTTTTTCTTTCTCTCTATCTCTCCCCCTGTGTCTTCTTCCTTTCCTCTTACCGGTGGCCTGTAGCTGGCGGTGGGGGAGAGATAAAGGTCGAACCGCAGCGCATTTCCTTCCTCACTAAAAACATTCTGATGCGCTTGAAGCTATCGCTGTAAGCTAAAAGCCGTGGCTTGGCGGGTTGACAATTGACGGGATAACTGGGACACCGCAGTCAGTCCATCGTATTTCTTTTGGTGCGGCGTGGATGACTGGCGGACTGAGGGTCAGGCTGCAATAGATCCTTTTTAACGTGGCCTGTATGGCACCCCCAGACAGGAGCCACCTAGCAAGGTGGCGTCGTTGTGGCGCGTGTTAGGGTTTTTTGCGCACACCGCCCACGCACTCCTTCACCTCCGGTCTTCTCGACTTTGCCTTGACGTCGGCTTCATGAGTAAGGTAGATTTTTAGTGGCCCCTAGCAGCCACTTGGAACCCAAGGTCAGCCGCTGACGCATGGCATCTTTGGTCTGCAAGGCCCACGCACCCAATGCCGCCTGGGGTCAGGCGCTAACTGTCGCCGACCGAAGCCTAATCGTGGCCGCGCGTTCACACCAGGCTTCGCCCATCTGAAGGTCGCGCCACGACCACTAGTCTAGACATTAGCCCCTTATTGGCTACCGTAACATAGCATGCGCTGGCATTCCGGCGATTCCCGACACTCTCGTCACTCTGGAATTGACACCTCCGCATCCAAACTGCAGTCATCCGAGAGTCAAAACTCTTTCCATCTATTCTCCTATCCTTCTGTGCAGAATACACTATTCCTTACACTCTGGCCTTCCCGCCGTCTTCTCGCTTCTCTCTTAAGGAACCATGATCTAAAGATCGTAGTTGCTAGGGTTTATTTCCCTTAAACTGCTTGCAAAATATCCGACGCGTCTACTTTCACTGTACTCCAGCTGCCGTCACTACGTTCCTTCAGTTTGTTGAAGCTCGTAGTGGACATCCTCGAGAGCGGCAGTGGAACTGTTGGTAGCCGCGCCTGATGGATGAGTAGTTGTTAGTACTTGAAATGAGGGGCTTATCGGATTCGCAATTTTGATTGACTGGTCTTATCGCTTTGAGCTACGTGTTCGTAGATGCACACGTGACAGAATAGACCCATTTTTGGCGTGTTCAGTACCGACAGCGCAAGCGGCTACGAACAGCGTATGCTAGAAGTATTTGACATTGATTCATCGGTCACAATGTGATGTCTTCGCAAGTGAACGAGTAGGTTGAAGCGTGAGGTGAATGCACGGTCATACTGAGGACGGGTTGAGGTTGAGTAGTCGAGGGGGCATCGAGAGCGATTTTGCCGGTGATGGAAGTGGGAATTTTCGACATGTGTTTTGTGATCGTCGCCAGGTCGGCTGGTGTTGGTGATCGAGAGGGGTGGGCAACGGCAGTGTGATCACGTGTGGTAGATTTAGTTGCAGTGGATGCCATGGAATTTGATGCAGATGTGACCGTTGGATTGTTTTTGGTTGAATATACAAGACTCTAAAATCAGACTAGTTAACACAAAATAGTCTACTTAAACGAACTTACATACCTACTAACGTGGGCATAACGTTTTTTAAAAGTAATTCTACGTGTGCTGCTTTATTCAGTCGTTTTTTTCATGAACAGGCTTATTCTGCAGTTAAAAAGTGAGTCAGAGATAAGAGTTATAGTTTATGTCAATAGTATGCTGACCCCTATAGCTGACGAAACTATTCCAGTACGAGACCAGGAAATTTTCAGCATCAAAATATCTGCTAAGTAGGCCAGGCCACTGAAGCATTTGATAGTTTACCTTTCGCCCTATGAGACCTCTGATCGAGTTCTCATCCACATATTGGAACTGTTCAAAGTCATTAATAATAAAGATGTCCATATCATTGGCAACCTTAACGCTCCTGGTATTGACTGGCAAACACTGACTGCGCCGGGTTGTCAGATAACTGAAACCAAAACTACTACAATGGGTCGCAGACAAAAGTCTCCACCAGAACATCACCTTTGAAGCGCAGGCTAGGGAAGAACGATGTCGCACTGCCTTGAAATTATTTTTATCCCAGAGGAAGGAACTTTAATTAATCTATATGGTCGACCCGCATAAGGGACAAGCAACCATATTACGCTGTATTAGAGTACTCACTGATCACCAAACCAGTTTTTGGTAGGGGAAGTAACCACTTGCCACACGAGTATTCTTTACTCGCATGAGAGGTAGACAAATGTCAGAGGTAGGTTGAGGTGACTGTGACCGAGGTAGTTTGGATGCGTTCTTCATCGTCCGCGCTGCGAGCTTAGTTATGCTGCCCTCGAACCAGCACCGCAGTCCATCTGGAGGCACCGAAGACGAGAACAACTGAAGAACTGGCTCGGTATCATCCGTCGAGACATGGGAGCAGTTCTTGCACCTTGTATCTGCGGTCTTTGTCGCTGGGAAAGAGACCGGGTGGAGCTCTTCAGATCATTGAGCGGCTAGATCAGGCATGATCACAGTCGTAAGAATTAAAAGTGCAATTTAGTCAGAAATAAGTTTTATCCAGTTTATATTTAATTTTCCGGCTCTAAGAAAGCTTTTGACAGTTTACTACTTAGATGTCTTGTACAGCTGTTTTGGAACGTGAGGATTAAGGGAAGTATATTTGGCAGGCATGGGGCTGCCCAATGACAAAAGCCTCCCAGCCCAAATGTCTAGCGGATTTCGTGGGTAAACGCTTAGAGTTTATTTCGCGGTCAGAAGCATTCATTAGACCAAAGAGGGGACAGCAGTATTCTAGGATGGGTAGAACATACATGTGATAAATTTTTAACTTTATTTTCAGCATGGAGAAATTATGTGATATAAAACCACATATCTGTGCAGCCTTCGCAGATATTCGATCTGCATGAGGTGACAATGCTAGTTTATTTGTTTAGCTTAGACCTAAGTCTTTTATGGTGGATCGTTCTAAAAGTGAAATATTTCGAACGACTAGTGGACGAGGAAGCTTGATGGTACCGAAACACATGAAACTACACTTGGATGGAGAGAACTCCATTTGTCAGGTAGCACCCAAACGTGAGAGTGTAAGCAGGTCCGCGTTTATTTTATCAACGCATATATTGGTTGTGTCCTTAGAAAATGAGTATATGCAGTTGAAGTTATCTGCATAAATGACTTTGTGTGAATTTTTCAGAATAGTCGACATTTCATTCATGTATAGAATGAAGAGTAATGGACCTAATATAGTGTCTTGAAAAACGCCACTCGTGATCAGCTGAGCAGTGGAGTAACTATTACCTACTAAGACCTTCTGGCTGCGGTTAGACAAGTAGGAGTCGCTGAAGTCGAGGAGAGGGGGACGGATGCCAATGGCTTTTTAATTTTACCAGAAGCCGTCTGTGCGGTACCTTATCAAAGGTTTTGCTCAGGTCAAAGTAGATAACAACTACGGGTTGCCACTCGTTACGGAGGGAAGCGACGTGGTTAAGAAAAGCTAATTGACAAGTCTCGCATGATCGCCCAGGTAGAAAGCCATGCTGCGAGTCGTTTAAAAGCTTGTTTTCTAGGCAAAAATCGAGAATTTCATTAAGCATTATCTTTTTCAGAAGTTTGGCTAGTGCCGGGGGTTTATGAACACCGCGGTAGTTATTTATGTCCGAATGAGATCCTGACTTAAAGACTGGAAGAATAATGGATGTCTTCCAAGTGTCAGGAAAGAAACCATTTGAGAGATAGACTAAAAATATATGGCTAAGTAATTTAGGAAAGGTCCACACTCTTTTGATTAATGAGTTGGGAATACCGTCAATTCTCGAAGAGTGCCAGTTTTTTAGACGAAGTATATGCTTTTGAATTGGTTCTATGGAGAAATCAATGTTCCCGAGAGTATTGTCTGAGTATGGTTAAAACGACGGGACCGGTTCGGATTCTGTCGTAAAATGCTTTGTAAAGAAAGCATTTAACAATTCAGCCTTGTCAGACTCATCGAGTACAAATGTTTTTTTTTCATTAAGCAATGGGGGTATTTCAATTCATCGTTTTGCGGAGGACCTACGACGAAACAGTTGTGCAACCGATTTCGCAGAGTTTAACTCACTCAGGGCGCAAGATTCCCTGTGCTGGTCACGCGCAAGACAAATCTTGGACGCTAATTCGAAGATCTCGGCGATCCTTAGATGCACAGACAGCAAACTACTAGATCGATTTTTCAGCTGCTTCCTCAATTTCTTTAGTCTGGGCAAAAGAAAATGAGGGACGGTTGATTCTGGTGCTTAGGGTTTCACAATTTTAGTGGACACAAATTCCAGCATTTTATTAGAAATGACCGACATGAGTTCAGCAAGATATGCAGCGTCGTTAATGGACGCGAGACTTTGCCAGTCTAATGAGTCAAGAAAATTGTTGATTAAGCTAATGTCTGCGAGGTCATAAGCATGATAGGTACGACCAGCACTAGCCTTTTCCGTTGAAGAAAGCGGAAGACAACAGTAAATTAATGTATGATCACTTTGGAAGATGTCCTGCTTAAAGTCAACGAAGAGGGGAGCAAGACAAATAATAATATGTTTATTATGCCAGTTTACAGGCAGTAGCGTTTGTAAAAATCAGATCTAGGATATTATTCTGTCTTGTTGGGGAACGAACCAGTTGAGACCAGTTCGAAAAATTAATGGTATCTAGGAAAGGCTTAAATCTAGGTGTACAACAGTTTAAAAGACAGTCGATTTCAGGAAAATTAAAATCTCCAGCAATAATTCTAACTTTAAAAGTGGATTCTGAAAAAAAATTGAATATCTCACACAGATTTGCATCTTCCTCAGATGAAGAGTTAGGAAGGTTATATACACATCCAATAATCGCCTTTTGCCCGGGCGACAGGATAATGGAAGCGAAACAGGTATCTCCAGAGAAGGACGTGCTATTTAAATAAAACGGAAAGTGCATAAATGACGTTCTAATATACAGAAGACAACCACTATCACGCTTATTTATGCGATCATGACGATAGAGATCATACTCGTCCATTATAAGGGAGAAGTCAGAAATGATTGGATCGGTCCAAGATTCTGTAATGCATATAACATCGGGCATCACCTCGAAAGCGATAGCTCGAAGTTGAGGCATTTTATCTATAACGGACCTGGCCTTAAGCACTATGACATCTAGTGTGTTTCGAGTGGTGGGACTATGGCTATCGTTATTCATAAAAAAGACTTTGGATGTGGATAGGCAAACTGTAAGCCATTGTTATTTGGGGAATAAGTACTGACGGGTATGGAGTTATTTGTATATGGGTAGCCAATCATGGATGGCTGATAAGGTCTGATATATCTAGGGACCTCACTTTCTGGCATGGGAAAATGAGGAGAGTATAGACCACAATAAGCTATGTCACTTGCTAGCTGACAGCCATGGCTGAAGTACCGGTCCCAGCACGAAATGTGGAAATGCTAAATGTTACTATATCTGCTAAGTACGCCAGGTCACTGACGGTTTCGGTGACATACCGCCCGCCAAACCATACTCCAGACCAAGACACTATCTTCCTAGCAGAATGGTATAGGGTAGGTGAGAAAAAAGACATCCTCATCGTTGGGGACTTTAACGCTCCTTGTGTTGACTGGCAGACATGGACTGCACAGGGTCTTCAAGACAACTTCAATCACAAATTACTACAATGGGCCACAGTCAAACTGCTCTGCCAAACCGTTGCTTTTGGAACGCGGGCTAGGGAAGGACAACAGTCGAACTGTATCGACCTTATCTTCACCCGAGAGGAGGAAACTGTGATTGACCTGAAGGATCGACGCCCATTAGGGTCAAGCGATCATATTTTGCTGTATTTCGAGTATTCGCTGCTCTTCAAACCCTACTCCTCTGATACATGGGAAAGTAGCATTTGGAAGTTCTACTTCCCACTTATGAGAAGAGAAATGTCAGAGGTTTCATGTAAAACTGATCATCAAAGTGGGACCAATGAAAATTGGATGACCTTTAGCTCGACGTTGAAAAGAACTGTTTGCCTCGACTGTCCCTTCAGAAGAAAGACATGTTCGAAACGCCCGAAGTGGATAAACTCAAACTTACAGGCCGCTTTCAAAAAAAGAAAACGCTTCTGGAGGTGCTACAGATTAACCGGCTCCAATAAAAACTTAAGGGAGCATAAGCAACAACGTACCATTTGTAAAAGAGAAGCTACTGAACTGCACAAGAAATACATAAGAAGCACGAAGAGATCTCAGGAACTGATCCCTGCCCTAAGATCTGCCAATGGACAACTGGTGACCGAAGACCAGATGAAAGCCTCCCGCCTCTCCAATTTCTTTGAATCCATCTACAACCGAGAACCCATAACTTTTGCTGACGGTGCGTCCGCTCATCGACCGATAACTGCCCGCTTAACCTCCTCCTTATTTCCCAAAATGGAGGACCTAGAGTTTTCACACAACACTGTCAGGGCCAAATTACTCCAACTTAAGCCTGCCAAATCGCCAGGGCCGGACAAAATTCCTGCCCTAGCACTCAGAGAATTAGCTAACGAACTATGCAAACCCCTGGCTGCCATCTTCCAGAAACCTTTTGACGAAGGCGAACTCCCAGAAGAATGGAAGTGGGCAAACGTCACCCCGATCTATAAGGGAGGTTCACGACTTGTTTGCGCAAATTACTGTCCTGTCAGTCTAACTTGCATCACGTGCAAAGCAATGGAGCGCATTATTAAGAAGATTATTAATAATTTAATGTTTTTCCTCGAAAGCAACAAAATACTATGTAATGGAAAGCACGGCTTTCGCCCCGGACGCTCTTGCCTCACGAGTGCTCTTTACTCACAGGAAAAGTGGACAAAGGCCGGAGCTAAAGGCTATCCAATTGATGTCATATTCTTTGACTTTAAAAAGGCCTTCGATAGTGTACCACACAGGCTTCTTCTGCAGAAGATTTGGGACGTGGGAATCCAAGGAAAAATGTATAAATGGATCAGTAGTTTCTTGTCCCTCAGAGAACAGAGGGTCGTTGTCAGACACTCAACCTCAGAATGGACAAAGGTCAGAGTGGTGTACCACAAAGCTTAGTTTTGGGTCCGCTGCTATTCCTGATTTACGTAAACGACTGCCTCAATGAGCTTGATTGCGTAGCTGTCATGTTTGTGGATGACATAAAAATATGGGATGAAATTAATTGCGCCGACGACGCAAAGAGATTACAGTCGAACATCAATAAACCGGTTATCTGGTCGTCCACGTGGCTTCATAACTTTAATGTATCCAAGCGTCTTGTTCTACACATAAGCCCGGGGAGAAAAGTGCCACCAAAGCACAGTTATTTTATCAATGGTACCGCATTAAAAGAGTTTGAGACGCACAAAGATCTGAGTATGTGGACAACCGCGAACTTGATGCAAACAGAGCACTGTAAAAACTCCGTCCAGAAGGCAACTAGTACCCTGCACTGGATCAGAGGAGCGTTCAAAATCTTTCTACCTGAACTCTTCGGAAAAATATTAAGCACCTTTGTGAGACCGCATCTTGAATGCGGAATGCCAGTTTGGACAACGTGGTTGAAGAAAGATATGGAGCTTCTTGAAGAAGTACAACGCAGGGCGACAAAGATGGTCGATGGCCTGAAGGACTTACCGTAGCAGGAGAGATTGATCAAACTTGACCTTTTTCCTTTGTCTTACAGGAACGTTCAGTGCAGCCTGCTCTGGACATTCCGGATAATCCGAGCCCCATTTCCTCCCTTCCAATTAGCCACCACTACTCACCTGCGTGGCCATCCTTTCAAGGTCACAAACGAGCGCACCTGATTAGACATCCAAAAATATTTCTTTAGTCAACGCATGGTCCGGCCTTAAAACTTGCAACCAAGCGAGGCGGTTTCCACTGACACCATTGCGGAATTTAAAAGAAAACTCGATGTGATTTTATTTGACAAAAGGCGACTTTTACAACACGATTTTCTACTGCCAGCACTGTGAACAACTTTTCTGACTTTTGACCGTTTTCATTCGTTTCCGTGAAAATTCACTTGGAATTCTGTCATGATATCATATTTGCTCCCCCCGACTGCACATTAATTGTAAGAACAACCTTGTTTGCGTTACATTAATAGGGTCCTCAAGGACATTTCTTGCCTTTTACCCTTAAATATACATACATAAACTTCTGGGCCATTTAGGAGGAATGGGGGGTGGCTTGAAGGCATGTAGAAGTTTGCGGGTTTGGGTGGATGAGGGTGGGTAAAGGAACTGAGAGGGGGAAACAGTAATATAATATTAGTGTTGGGGCCGTTTGCGTAAGGACTAGTGGTCCTAATCAGTAAATCTCCTGTACGGCAACTCCGATTAGATTTAAAACTATACCAGTTTGGGTTACTGCCGTGCAAATCAAATTTTTCGTGGTTAAGGACCGGCGTGTTCGATAACGCATTATACGGGGGAAAACATGACTCGCACGATCAAGGGAGGAGCTAGGTTGTGGTGGGGAAGCGGTCGGCCTAAACGCTTTCGACGGTATTGGCGACATTATTGATGAGCTTGTTGCACAGTTAAAGGCAACGGAATTGATCGATCGTTGGACAGAGAATGCATTCAGACTAGTTGTAATCGCAGTAGATGGTGGAACGGCGGGGCTTGCAGGTCCCGACATTGAGAGGGATGGGTTAACTGGTGCACTGATGTTTATGGGCCTATGACTAGACATTCGGGAGGCAGGGCTAGCAGGTGTACTGCTGGTTACGGGACTATGACTACACATCCGGGGGGCAGGGATAACGGGTGTACTGACGTTAGCGGTGACAGGTGTTTTCCAGTATTTACTGAGTAAAAGCCTTCCATCAGATACCCGTTGCTCCAGAAGACATTTCGAAAACGGCGATCACTTAACCGTTTGGTTTGTTCGAGTTTGTTCGGATGCCCTTTGGACTACGTAACTCTGCTCAAACTTTTCAGCGTTTCATCAACGAAGTCCTCCGCGATTTACCTTTCGTTTTTATGTATGAAGCTGATGTTCTGGTAGCGAGGTCCAACGAAAATGAACACCTTCAACATTTCTGCCCAATTTTTGAGCAATTCAGCCAATTTGGTGTTTTCATTAATGCATCTAAATGCGTTTTCGGTGTATCGTCACTGATTTTGCTTGGTCATCGCGAAGATGCTTTTGGTTGTCACCCCATACATGCCAAAGTTTCAGCTATTCGCGAGTATCCTACTCCCACTTCTTTTCAATTACTGCGCCGTTTTATAGGTCTTGTTAATTTCTATCGACTTTTCATCCCGCATTGCGCTGAATTGATGTTACTACTTACTAACCTTTTACGCGGAATCAACCGCGAGTTTTCTTCTCCTGACACAGCAGTCGACGCTTTTACACATTTCAGAAAGGTTTTGGCAGATAAAACTGCCCTCGTTCACCCTATACCTGATGCACCACTCTCCATTGTTGCTGATGCCTCAAAATGCGCTTCGGTGCCGTCCTTCGAAAACCGACATCCACGGGCATCCAGCCCTTAGCTTTCTACTTTTCCAAGCTGAACCCACCAAAAACTCGCAGACGAGAAGGATGCTTTTGTCGCAAAATCGCCGATGAATTTAACCTTCGACATCCTGATCGGCAACTTATTTATTTTACTGCCGTCGGGAAATCGGTCACGAAGTTTAAAGAAACAGGCCGTTTCTCGGACAAACGCCGTTCAGGGCCTTACTTTGCAAACAATGAAATTTTGAAAATTCACAAAAATCAATTATTTCCGAAGAAGAGTTTACGAAAAGCATGGTTTGCCGGACAAATTGACTTTTCAAGCTAACAATTGGAATATAAACTATTGATTGGTTTGCTTAAAACTTGACATATTAACAAATTGAATTTTCAATCAATAGTAATTAGGAGGGGACTGGGTCCGACAATAAGTTCGTGTCATCTTGTTGTTCTTGTCTTGGGTTTTGTTGGGCGGTGTAAGGACGCATGTTGTCAATGTCTTGCGACGGCTTCAGTGGCCTGGGGATGCTAAATGCCGCATTCTCGTCACTCTTCTGCGGCGTGGAATGAGGCGTGGGGCGGATGTTGAAATGGCCTCGGGTCAAGTAAGCCTTTAGGCCACTACGTACGCTTTCTGCGCACATAAAAGTTACTAGTGTGGGGCATGTCAACTGCCTCTACCGTTGCTGACACAGGAACTTTGCATTTTTACCCGACTCTTTATGGATCACTCTAAGCGTTTTTTTGACGTCTTCCCGCTGATAGCTGTCTACCAGGTGAGCCAGAATTTCCCCTGATATCGATTTAACTTCACCTCTGTCAAGCCTTTGCATAGCTTAACAGAGGCGAAGTAAAGTCGATGATTGGACGTGTATTGACGTTGATGAGGACGGGGTTTTCTGTCCGCATATCCCTGTCGTCACCCCTTTCGTCACCATCGGATTCCCCGTTAAAATTCCGGAGAGAGTATGCATATAATTAAATTATCCGTTAAAATAATATCAAATGTCACTTTAAAATGAGTTACATTGCCTTTTAGGTCCGTTTACAGCATTCTGGAAATCTCGGGATGCAGAAAAATATATATGCCTCAACCATGCCAAGTCGCCACACCCGCATGCCCCCGCCGTCACCCCGGCCCATTTTTGGGCGTGTTCGGGCAGGAATGATACAACCGAAAGATATATTTTCATGAGGTGGAAGTCTCATAATAAATGTTTCTTTCCTACCCTTTCAGCAGACTTGGGTTGGGAAGTACCGAGCCATAAATGGGAAAGCGGTGTTGCTCTACTCGGGAATATGCGGTCCAACCTACTTCGACAGAAGTACTCAAAAGAGGCCGAATCTTTATGACTTTCAAAAGCATACAGTTAATCAGTTGACCTCGTCTAGCTTTTAAAACTAGAAAACGCATTACAGGATTGTTTTAGAGAGGAACAACCACGAATATTTTCTGTTCTTTAGTAAAAGTGATGAACAACAGGGCTGAACGTGGTAATGAAAAACCCTGGGATAAATCCCCAGCACAATCCACATACCTTGAGAACTTTTTTAGAAACGCAGGACATTTGAGCTCGTACATTCAGATTTTATGATTACTGCTGACCTAGGCACCGGATTTATAACACAGTGAAGGTGAAGTATTTCGAATCATCTAATAAGCTCATTAGGCGGAAACACGTGAAAAATCAAAATCCATTCACCAATTTGGACTAGATACACGACTCCGTTTTTCCAACGCTACAATCTGCAGCATTCAAGGGACATGGCTAGACAAATAACAAGCACCTAGCATAGATCACTAGTTGCGATACTTTTACTTTTATTAAAGCATGGTGACAGCAAGGTGAGTGTGGTGAATGAAAACGTCTTCTTGCGGCACGCTAACGTTTTTCAGTTGGAGTCTTGAAAAAGCAAATTTCAAATGGTCAGACAATTAGGAACTACTTCAGTTAATTTGAATATACTGGATTCACCAGTCCTCCGGCTTCGGTAAAAAAGCATCAATCGTTCACCAGAAGAGGCCCCTAATTGAGACAAATTCAACGAATGACGCACGCAAATTTCCAGTAAAAATGAACAGAAAATGTTCAATTTAAAATAAATAATATGTGCTGCAGAGGTCTTTACCCAAAATTTTACAGTGTTAAGAAGTTAGACGCCAAGTACCCAGAAAGAAATCTGGAGTTAAGTCCTATTCCCATACGTTTTTGTTTAAGCACTATCCTCTCAAAATTCAATCTTTTAGTCAACTCTCTTATCCTATTTACTGGGATGTGAGCGTATTTATAGGCATTGCATGAAATATTTTGGGTTTGATCAAGTATTCTGCCATGATGCTGTTTAAACCTATCAGAGTTCGACCTTCACCTAAACGTACTCCGCCCGCCATTTTTTCCCGTTCTGATTATGGCACAGCGGGGTTCTCTGCTGTCGACAGAAAACAGGTTGTTAAATGCCTCAATTTCCAAAAAGCCAAAGACCGAGAGGATAACGGAACGTCCGCAGAAGACAGTTAAGCCTACAGAAGACCTTCAAACGCATCGTCCGAATACTCCCGCTACTCGAAGCGTTTATGAAAATTTCCAAGACTGGTTTGCACATCAGGATGCTCTTAGTCACGGCGAATCTGTCGAATTTTCTCTGCCTGAAATTGAGACCAATAAATCGGCTGATATTAAGGACGTCAGGGGAAATTTATCAGTGGAGGCTGATCTGTTGAAAGTAGCTGCATTCATTTTACCTAAAACTTTCAGGAAAACCTCATAATTCTTATTTCTGGCACAATTGTTCCCAGTTTGTCTTTCAAAAACAAAGCTATTCGTAAGGTGGCCATGGAATTGTTAGACGAGGTTTCTAAATCCGACCCGGAGTTTGTTTTGAAGGTTGTCAACAATATAACGTTAACATATTTTAGACTGCATTATATTGCAGACAAGAACTGAATATTCGTTTTACGACAAACTTTTTACTGGCCTACGCAGCTGCCAACAAGGCTTGTAGACCGTACATCGGAAAATATTTTTCCTCGTCGATCAATCTACCTTCAGACTGGATGGAAGTTGTTCAGACCTATGAGGTATATGCTAATTTTCCATATTTTTTGTAGCTAGTACTAGACCCATCTGCTAAGCGCGGCAGCCTGCCACAAGCCCTTCGGAAGGCTATGAAGTCTAAATTCAAGGAATTCGATCAATATCAGTTAGGTAAATGAAACTACCGTTTCCCATTTTCTTCAGCCAAGTACAACAGGGAGCTAAAAGGGGAAACAAAACCCGCGAAGAACGATTCGAATGCGAAAAGGGTATGTTTTCTAAAAGTGTTCGTACTTTTCAAAGGATTTTGCATAGTACGGTTTGCTCATATAAATTTGTACAAATTTTGAAGGAAAGACATGAAAGTGCATCATCCAGCGGGGACGAAACTGAACCCATACACAAGCGACCGCTGACGCTTAAGAACTTGATACGCCAGTTACACATATCTGAACCAAAGGACAACGTCCTGCGCCTTTTGGGAAAAAGATACCCCTCTAGCGCTCAGGAGTTTCTGCAATGTGGTCTCAGTGGAGAGTGGCAACCAGAGTTGGTTGGCACAAAGATGAAACTTCCGGTGCCGTATACATGGGAAACGGAGCTATCTAAAACACCCATTGAATCACAGAAGGAGGCATGGGAACGTCTTATTGGTCAGTCTAAATAATTTCTTGTATTTTTCTATCTGCTTATGTACATGAGGTTTGTGTAGGGGTTTGATCTTGAGATATAATGAATTAAACGACCATAAAAACCTATTAATTATGAGTAAAATTTTAAATCTTGGACAGTGCTGTGTACATACGCGTAGGTTAGAAAAAAAACCAAAACATTATTTCATATGCAAAACGATTTTCTTATTATAGTAAACTGCAATGCTCTTTTGTGCTTTTTGTGGTGTCGATTCATAAAATGGCCAATACCGATACCGTACTGTGCAGAGCTCCTTATGCTGGGATCTGTCCACAACTAGTTTTTATTTTTCGTGACCGCACCATTTGCTTATTTCAAAGTACCGTACTCCATATTTTTAACATTCCACATCCAGATTCACGAAAACTACCCTACATGGCTCTTATGAGGAACCTACGTAATTTGCTCCTGGTGGGCATTGGCAGTGATCAGAAAACCAAGGCTATCAGGCATTTGACCAACAAGGTGACGTTATATACCCCTCCCATTCATCATCTTTTGCTCTTTGCAATTTGAGATGTTCGATGCGCGACATTCTCCATTTCATCATGTTGACAAATTAGGAAGTACCGGGCGGAGATATGGCAGGAAATACAGGTCTCGGGTATATTCTGTCCTCCTTCAGCTAATAATAATCCTGACTACCAGCTAAGACTGGATTCGTAAGTATGCGCGCCAGTACGGTTCACGCAGTCAACATACTGTATTTAGCAGATAAGTTGTAAACTGAATCAAGGTTCATCAGTGCCTCACCAGCTATCATCCTCTGACGCTGCACATTCCATTAGGAATGGGCCCAATTATATTTTAGTTGACTTTGGAGTGATAGTTGGTTACCCTTTCGTGACCTCTGTTGCCCATCTGCAGCTTATTTGATTCGGAAAGCTAATAGATCGATGTGCGCCTATATCAACGCGTTTTAATTCACTTTCATAAGTTGCTTTCTTTGAGCTTTTCGTTCTATGTTATTTCTCATGAATTCATATCTGGTTGAAAAATCCTACTTTCTGTTTGATAGCCAAAGTATTTTGGTATTCTGTACATAAATGGAAAATTATTTATATGATCAAAGTTAAAAATAAAAAGAAGCCTGATGTTGATGTCTTGACAAATTTTATTTTTATACGAGTCTTTTGAGCCTACGCTGTGAAAATCATGTTTTCAGTATTTCTGAGGGTAGTTTACATGGACTAAGGTCCGTGTATTCTATTTCTTAAGTCCCTTTTGACTAGATGATGTGAGAGTTAACGTTATTTTGATACGGACCTGACCTTACACTTTTGCCAGTAATATCATACCAAATTGCAGTTTTGTAGTAAAAGGAACTTTAACTTCACATTCTGCCATTTTATAGGGTGCCGTGTCGTCCTCCAAGCAGATGCCATTCCGTTACTTTGCTGCGTACAGTGCCCTCTCGAGCGTTGTGGCCTCTAATAAGCAGAAAGATGAAACGAAGTCTATTAAAAGTGCGACTACTTACTAATATGGACATTTATGTGCATTTTAAATCTATGTTCCTACTTATCTTATGCTTATTATTAATTTTAGTTTCACGAAAACAAGCTATAAAGCAAGAGCGCTTGAAGAAGTAAGTCTTGTTCCTATTTTATAAGAGGTGTTTACAGTGGAGCTAAGACCAGCCTGCATTCACCTCTTTTTATTCATCTAGTTTAACGCATATATTGAAATGCTTAACTTAAAGTCCAATGTTTAAACTTTGCTTTACGACTGTCTAAACAGCCTGAATATGGCGGAGCTGAAGGAATATTCTCAAGCTGTTGAGACGGCGTTCGAAATTGCTGTGCGAAATAATTTGCCCGTCGTCCAGGGATCGACTCTTATCGTCATTGACCTAAAGGAAATCCCTTCGGAGTCCGTTAGTTCTTTTGGCCTCCTTTCCAACAGTGTAAGTGTCGCTTTTTTACTTTCGTACATTCACACCAGTCAGTACTTGTCTCGCTTCTCTTTTAACTCTTCCTGCGAATGGTGTGGAAACATCTAATTTACTTCTAACAGAGTAGGTCACATTTAATTTATTTTTAGGACATTATGCCAAAACATATACATAGTTCTCTTAAGGTTCGGTAAACATATATATCGGAGATGGACCAACTGTTAGAGAGAAACGGAGGCAACGCTTGTTTTCATGTTATTTCAATGCCTGAACTTAAGAACATACACAAGCACGTACACCGTTGTTTATACGCGAGATTGACTTATCTACTAGTTCTAAGGGGCCGGGAGCCGTTATGCCTTAACGGCCATCAGCGAAAAGTACACGTCAGCCACAGTCAAGCCGCCCACGTCGTTGTTTCGAGCAAACGTGACGACTGCCTACACAGCGTGGGAAGTGGCCACTCAACGTGGACACGCCGCACTCCAGAAGTTTCCAGAATGCCCGTTTGCGTACTATACGCCAGGAATGTTCTAGAAAGACCAGGACCTTATCAATACACTGCACTGGACAAAACTAAAAAAGCCACAGTCTCTGCATGAGAAGAAGACTCGATCGCTGGGACAATACGTTTATTCGCCTGACGTTTCGATATCCGTCGCGGATTCGTCATCAGAGACATAATAAGCAGGAACAGGTCAGAACCGACTCTTTGCCTTCTTCTGCCTATTGGTCGGGTCATAACATTAGGATATGAACACAATAAGGCAGAGGTCGTTACTTTGAAACAGTTGGAAATACTAGTTGGCTCTCGGAGGCCAATCCAATAAACCTACTTCTGTCCATAAAAATGAACACCTGCACATTTTGCACACGAAACACACACGCTTGAGCACCTTTGCTGTTGCTGAAATGCTGTTTGAAGAGCGGTATTCAACTTTGAATTTGGTTGTACCTGTTGTTCGTTTCCTTATTTTCCGCTGGCTCCATAAGCTTTTGTGCAATTACTCTCTGGTTGTTCACGCTCTGTAGAATTTTCAAACACACATAAATCTTTCATTTGTCAGTTGCACCAGCCTTAATCCCCCCCATCATCTTTTTTTCAGCCGGTAGCCCTGAAGCTCCTCTTAGGCTTCATGTGCATGACTGCCTGCGAGCACTTTGAGGCCTACATTTCCGTGCACGGAAAACTGTTCAACACGTGTCATTTCCGCAAGTTGCTTCCCAGGGCAGGAGAAATGCTGAAAACAGTGAAGGAAGCAGAACAACTCTTAAAGGTTCGTCGGTGCCTCCTAACCCCCTCCCCACCCTTTATGTTTAAACCGTTTTCTAGCAAATTCTTGAGATTACCGAAGGTAGCTTCATTTCTGTGAAAATGACGTATGACAGAAGGTAAACTCCAGCTCTCTTCGTGTCAGTGCGTACTAGTTCGCCAGTAATAATATCTTCGAAGGGTGGGTATACTTTCATAGTATGTTCAGTATGAGTAATTATTATTACAACTCACATTGTTGGAGTTTATTTCTTCTGTGTCCGAAGACAGCACTGACATACTTGTACGCCAGGCCCATTCTTTCAGTGAGACTGGAGGTTAAAAATCGTATACCGCAGTGAATAGCAATGAAACCCTACTCACCTCCCCTTGGCAGTATTTTAAAGCAGAACTGGCGAAATCGACCGTATAGATTATCCTAAAAGATCAGACTTATTTGGTCATGCAAGCAGTCGTTTTCTGCATTCTCGAATTTTTCAGGCTTTCACTAAGATTATGTGGTGACCTTTCTTAACCCGCGCAGAGGGGGTTCTGAGCGAATAAAAAGAGCAGCCAACTTGTTACTGCGTATTGCTCCCCAACAGAATTTTAGTGATTTATCAATTATGGGAGTTTTATACTGTATATACTGAGATGTTCGATGGCGGCGGCATCTTGTGAGGTACTCAGCAGAGAGACGCTTAGGAATGTAATGCGCTGGACACATTTTGCAGGTTTGCATGTATTGGCAACAATGTAGTTGGTCGACTGGTTGGGCTGAGAGTCAGATGCAATGGCTCCTTCTTAATGTGGCCTTTATGGCGCTTCCTGTCGGGAGCATGCCTAGCGTGACGTGCTGTTGGTACGCGTTTTGAGTGTTTGTCGCGCCAGCCGTCTGCGCCCCCCCGGCTCCAATTTTTCGCTCTATTGGACTCTGTCTTGAAAACCGGAATAAGGCGTAGGAGTGGTCAGAGAATGGGTTAGACCCGGCCAGTTTGCCTTCATGATTTTTTTGTTTTTGGCTACAGTCACCGCATGCCTCAATTCGTTGAAGCCCGTAGTGGATATCGTTGAACACGACGGTCAAACTATCATAGTTTGTCGACCGCCTGAGATAGCCCTTGCCCCTAGCCCTGTGGTTTTTTCGGGTATATTTATTTTACTTTAGTTTTAGTTTATCATTTAGTTTATAAGTTTAATTTAGTTTATCCATGGTTATATCAGTATACTTAAATAGCTACTATATGCTTACCTAATTAATCTAAGCTAAGCTAAACTTAACTAGTTTGAAACCTAAACTACACTCAAAGTGAAAGTGAAATTAAGGCCCCACAGTTGGCGTGGCCCACAGTCACTTAACAGTATGCAGTCATCCATGCTCCCCCTCCCCCCTCTCCCCTCTCCCCGTTTCCTTCTTTCTCCTACTCTAGACTGCTCCATCAAGCCTTAACCTCACAACCAGCCTTCGCTTATCGACCCCCACCCCCATTCCCACTTCTCACTTGTCCGAAGAGACGACACGTTTGAAGTTGCAGCCAGTTTCCATATAAATGTAAGGCCTGACGAAAATTTGTCGAAAGTACCCGTATACTCGTCATGCTAGACTTCTGAATAAATTAAAAGCTCACATTCCCTAATTACATCGGTTCCGTAAGACAGAATTCTGGGGCAAGGTGGTCGATCAACTTTATTCTTGCCTATGTATCATTTGTGAACAATTTAGAAATGCCGCTGAGGCAAATAGGACTTAAATTTTGCTTCCTTCCCTCACCCAGCAGACGAATTCGACAGAAGGTTGAGAAAGTATCGAACGGTCACCTGGCTGACTGAAACTAGATCGGTGAAACACATACATCCATCACATTCCCGACCACAACCGACAAAGCAAGGAACCCGTAGACTAGAGGTAGAGTATTGAACTCAATGACCAAAGGTCCCGAGTTCAAATCTCGGGATGTCAACCCTCGAGATTAGGTATGACTGGCTGATGACGGCTAATAAGCCAGAAATGGCTATTCCGGTCTTCCTTTGCTTTGTCGGGTCCACTTCGGTCATAAGTCCGTCCAAAACTTCACCCTGATTCCAGTTGCGATATTTTTCGCCGACTTGCAGAACCGTTGCTTAGAGCTTGGGTATCTTTACCAGTTGATGCCCCAATATTCAGTGACTTGTGTCACCTGTCACTATAACTGTGTGCTTTAAAGATGTATTTATGTTTAGCTCTTCTCTAGAGCATGGTCACTGCTTACCCCATGACTAATTAAAGTGCCTTTTTTAGCCAAATATTCCAAGATTTCATTATTTGTCTTTCATTTTTAAGGGAGACCGCATTACAACCAGATATGATACACTTGATCCTCTATTCGACACGGTGAGTCTTTACGTGATGCAAATATTTTTCAATCGTAAATCGTATGAATTTCACAGTCTGTTCCAAATTATCGTTTCACCATGTCGTTTTTCTCCCATGCAGGCAAAGCCGGAAGAGACAGGCGTTCTTCTTACTGATCTGCTCTGGAAGAAAAAACAGGTGCATATGCGTGTTTCTTTGTGTATATTTATTTTCTTTCTACAGAGAACGGGCAAGTGTTTTACGAGGCGCAGATCCGGATTGTCTGTCCGAGGAATTCTATCTAGTGGTGCTTGGCGGGACTTAGTTGCATACGTTGACGTGGCAATTTGGACCAAAGGAATGTAGCCAGTGTGTCCGAATAACAGCAATGACTTTCATGAATGCATATAAAGTTGCATTCTCTTGCCCTCCAAGTTCACCTTCTTATGACTACCGTTGCCTATTACGGAGTATGGATGGTCGTCTTGTGTTTTTTGTTAGTAATCTAATTAAACACTTCAATGGAAGGAAGACTACAAACTCGTGAAAACGGGGTGCAGATTTTTGTTCCCAAGTCATCCTTAACCCCTAGTACATCTGAGCATGTTCGTGTGAATGCATAAAACGTTGCGGTAGTACCGCGCTGCCGCTCTAGTAATATCGACTTTCGCAACTTTTAGAATCCTGCTACCACCTCTGAAGGGACCCAATGTTTTCACCATGCATTTTGGTCTCCTTTCATCCCAACGACTTGTATTGTTTTGTTCATTCTCTACTCGCCTTCTCGTCCATCCTCTTTGTATCAAATCTTACTTTGTTGTGTATGGAGCCCTTGGCGGTGTATGGGGCACTCGCAGGCGAGCTGTTGTGCGTTGGCTGCCATGTCGTGTAGGACACACTCCTTTGAGTGTCGATGTCAAACACTGCCCCCCCCCCCCCCCCCCCCCCCCCCCCCCCCGCCCCCATCGGGGGGGCTGGGGGTGGGGGGTGCGGGGGGGAGGGCTCCAGAATTAAACACTTCCATTTGGATCCGTTCCGAC
>JAYGXS010000002.1:16745835-16829491 GCA_036362985.1 Ligula intestinalis | reverse complement strand
GGTTATCCGAAGCACGGCTTTTCGACTGGGGGGTGCCTCTCGGGGGGGGGCCCCCCTTTGGGGGGGGGGAGTAAAACCCCCCCCCCCCCCCCCCCTCAGCGCATTGCCCAGTTCCGGCATTAGAGTGGTGTCTGGGAAAGGCGAGTGAGGTCTACTGCCTGTGCCTATATTCCTCGCGTTCGAATCTATCACGACATGCTAAAAGCCATGGTTTGGAAGACTGCCAACCGGTGGGATAGCTTGGTTTATCCCTTGCGGATGGAAAGCCAGGCTGCACTGACTTTCTAGTTTGACCATTTTGGCACTTTCAGTTAATTGTTTTCCGAGCCGTCCACTCCTCCTCCCCCCTTTTTGTGTGAAGCTCTGTCCGTAGATCAGGTGAGGGTCCACACCGGGTGCAGGCGGGAAAGTACGAACGACTGTGGCTGATGCTGCACTAGTTTGCTATCATTATAAACCAATGAACGCACAAGTTACCGGTACTGAATCAACTGTGCTGTGAGGCATCCGTTTGACCTCGCCAGGATCGATGGTTGAACTGTCATTTCTTTTCTACTTGGGGTAGATAGAAAAAAATACACTTGTATACACAGGGGACATGCTCTATTTAGCACAACCTTTCTGAATGATAGAAAGTAGGTTGTGAGTCCTGTGATACGCTCGATGGTTAACGTTACTGACGATATGTTTTGGACATAACCTGATACAACTTTTTAAATTCCTACCTACAATGAATGAGGCGCCATTCTGGGTACATACTGCCATGGTTGTTTGCATAAGGGGGCATTCGTGCTGTTTTGGAGATTCTGATTTCACGTTCTTCAATATTTTTGACTGTGGGAAATTTATTGCGTCTTATTAGTCAACGCTGTTCCCTCTTCTTCCTAGTTTTCCACCTTCCTGGTGATTGGAAATTTGGACGCGGAGTACGTGCGCTTTGCGGCAACATATCGAGAATATGTTGGTCCCCTGAAGTGTGTTCTCAACAGACACGAAACCAACAAGTAAGGCATATTGTTTTTTTTATCCAAATCACCTCCAGTCAGTCACTGTTGTTTTACCCCAATAATGGTTAGGATTGTTGTAACGAAGGCCCAGGCCGAGATATCACCTCGCCAAATTGTTGTTATGGATGCCCAGGCCAAAATATTCGCCGTCTAACTACGCCTCATATGAACCCCCCAAGAGAGAATGCAACAAGAATTGTGCAGAAAGCGGAAGTCTTTGAGTGTTAGAGGTACAACAAATTTAGGGAAACAAAATTGTGTCAACGATATACCTTGAGCCAATCAGATTCTCTTCTGAAATAGTGGCCGAATCCATTGGCTGTTGGCTCAGTGAATGACTGTAGTTTGAATTCTGACTTAGAGTACGGCTATGCCTGCAAGCTATTGCTTGCTAAGGTTGTTCGTTAGGCCGTCCTAACAAGGATAAGGCTTGGGTCTATTTATAGCTGTCGCCTCGAGGGTCCTCGGACAAACGAAATGATTGTAACTAGCTTTCCATTCATTTTTCCGGGCTCTCTCCGAATGAAGGTTCGATTTGCTTCAACTTATTGCTGATGTTATGCTTTAGTTGGCAATGTTTCCATTGGTATACAAAGAAGGAAAGACTGCGTGTTGTTTTCAACCTTACCCCTTGTGTCTGCCTTATAGGACTGCCGTTGTCATTACACAATAACTATTTTTCAAAAATTTTGCTCGAGATTGAATTCCCCCCTTCCCTTCCCTCGGTTACTCCTTAGATTAGGCAATGAGAAGGACTGGATTCTCTTGCCGGGATACTCGGATCAAATTCTTCAGTTTCTTGCCACAGTGGGCAACCAGGCATTGGTGAGGCATGTAGATAGCATAGATCGTCGGTTTAACCTCATCAAAGATCTACCCGTCCAACGTTGTCCATCGGTGTACACTTCACCACAGCACAGATTCAGCATCGAACTTCCGGAATTCCAGTAAGTTTGCCTACAATCATTCACCTAGTTAGCCGATTGTGTCTCCTTTTTCCTTCTTATTTTCTTTCGTTATGCTACTGTCTTCAGCCGCTCCCTATTATGCTCGACAATGTTTCGTCTCGCTTTTCTTCATTCATACCTCATATATGTTTTTTGGTTGGATTCTTTCCCGCTTCAATTAGACAACCATCTGTCCGCGTCTTTGTGTCCTCCACCTTCCGAGATATGAGCGGCGAGCGTGACCTCATCTCGGGTCTGGTCTTTCCAGCTCTCCGGAAGCAGCTCTCAAAACTTGACTTTCCCGTCCACCTGAATGAGATTGACCTGCGATGGGGGGTTCCCGAATCAGCCATGCGAACTCCTGATGCTCTGCGCGCTTGTCTCGAAAACGTGCTCACTTCGGACTACCTGATTCTTCTGCTGGGCGAGAGGTAAGAATCACCAGTTGAACTGCCTTAAGAGGTCCTATTTGCCTTTGGCTTATAACAATAACGTACTTTTCCATTTTCAGTAACCTGACTTTCCTTTTTTTGCGTCGAATTCCGCCAATATCAGATCGATTTTCCTTTTTTAAGTTCCGCCAATATAAATATGAATTTCCCTCAATTGGTATCACTATCCTGAGCAACAGGAGTTTATGTCGATTGACTTGATTCTATTAAGAACATTGAAAAAAATATGGGTTTCTTTACTTTACGATTGAAAAGTCGTGTTGGCAAACAGCTGTTTTTGGTCATTCACTTCAGGCCGTTACATTGACATGGAAAAATAGGCGAATAAAGCAGGCAGTTCGGTACAGTGCTAATATAGTTCTTGAGGTGGGGGGGGGGGGGCTAATTAGTCATCGCGTGGTTCTCTCGTCTCCTGCGAGCCGGACTCAGCACGCCGAGGACGTTGGGTTGTCACGCTTGTGGAACGGGGGAGGGACGTTCCCACGATCTACGTCACACGCGCAGCGGGCTCTCTGTGACTGTGAGCAGCATGGTCGCACTGCGTGTTCTCTGCGGCTGTGGGTAGTATGGTTTCGGGCTGCGTAGCTTCTGACGTCGTGAGTTCTGACGTAGTGGCTTCTGGCGGTGCGGGATCTTTGTATGCAGTCGGCCACGGGAGGGAGACCGCATGTACCAGCGTCTTTAGACAGCAGAGAGCGGGTTTTGCTAAACGAATTGCCACTGCCTCAGCTGTGGCTAGCACCCGTTTACACAGGCCTTTAGAGTAGAGCGTGGGTGCCTGGTATATGACCTGAAAAGCCTCTCTCGCGTCAAATTGGTGATTTGTATCGATCAGGTGTGCGAGGATTGAGCTTGAGATCGATCGATTTTCCCCTTTAACTAACTAGGCTGGTATGTGTTCGCGTATCCTCTTCTCCAGACGTCTCGTTGTTCGGCCGATATATCCCGCCCCACAGGAGCAGGTGAAGGACGGGGCAATGCATTGATTTCAACAGTTTTGTTCCCCTTCATCTTAAAAGAAACTTAGTCCAGGGATTGGCAGCCAGAACACGACGCATCTGCTCTCCTGAAGTAGTTGAAAGAGAACTGCAGCAGCTACAGAACACACTTCGTGAAAATGGTTATCCAGAAAGGTTCATCCTTCGTAACATTAAGGAGCGTGTCGCAAAGCCTGCCGTAGCAACGGCAAAAAGAAAGACCTTTTCATAAGACTGCCCTTCCTAGGAGACGCAGCAAGCGAACTAGTAAGACGACGTCTAAGGACAGCAGTCACGAGTGCTTTCCCGGCGGCTAAGTTACGCATACTCTTCACAAACTCTCCCCTTCTGCGGATGGGGGGTAAAGACAGATTACCGCTACAGGCCACTTCCATGTGTATTTATTCCTTCACCTGCTCTTGTGGGGCGGGATATATCGGCCGAACAACGAGACGTCTGGAGAAGAGGATACGCGAACACATACCAGCCTAGTTAGTTAAAGGGGAAAATCGATCGATCTCAAGCTCAATCCTCGCACACCTGATCGATACAAATCACCAAGTTGACGCGAGAGAGGCTTTTCAGGTCATATACCAGGCACCCACGCTCTACTCTAAAGGCCTGTGTAAACGGGTGCTAGCCACAGCTGAGGCAGTGGCAATTCGTTTAGCAAAACCCGCTCTCTGCTGTCTAAAGACGCTGGTACATGCGGTCTCCCTCCCGTGGCCGACTGCATACAAAGATCCCGCACCGCCAGAAGCCACTACGTCAGAACTCACGACGTCAGAAGCTACGCAGCCCGAAACCATACTACCCACAGCCGCAGAGAACACGCAGTGCGACCATGCTGCTCACAGTCACAGAGAGCCCGCTGCGCGTGTGACGTAGATCGTGGGAACGTCCCTCCCCCGTTCCACAAGCGTGACAACCCAACGTCCTCGGCGTGCTGAGTCCGGCTCGCAGGAGACGAGAGAACCACGAGATGACTAATTAGCCCCCCCCCACCTCAAGAACTATATTAGCACTGTACCGAACTGCCTGCTTTATTCGCCTATTTTTCCATGTCACTGTAACGGCCTGAAGTGAATGACCGAAAACAGCTGTTTGCCAACACGACTTTTCAATCGTAAACGAAATGGGAATTCTTTAATTTAATATTTTTGATCACTTCGGACACAATTCAATATTCATTTACACCCGCTTACCAAGAATTACGCGTTTAAACACAAATTACGCAGGACAGTTGGACGTGGGAATAGATAGTTATGTGACCTCACAAGACGATTTTGCCGCATCACACTTAAGAGCCACGGTTCACGCCTTCTAGCGTAAAGTGCCTTATCTGGCTAGCTTTTTTTCTGGTCCAAGTTATGTATAGCGAACTCTCTTTTGCGTGACACCTACTTTTATCAGACTTCCGATATACTCTTCACACCGCCTTTGTTATGCACACTCCTAGCTTTGCTTGTGCTGTCTCTGCAGTCTACACGCGTATGCTTCTAACTGGCATAGGGATGGGAGTTTTAGAGAAGTAACGGTGATAGGTTATTTGGGGCGCTTCACGACCGATCAAAATACTAGATGCCTGGCCGCTTCGCGCAGCGGACTGATGCAGGAGTGAGGTAGGGGACAGTTAAGTCAACCCGTTGGAGATTATCCCACGGAATTTCAGCGCATTCATAACTATTGAAGTTATAATTAGTTTTTAAAATATCACGAATTTTTAAACGTGGTAGCTTGGAATGTTGCCAAGCGCGTGACTTGATGCTTGTGGTCAGAAATGTATGAAGCGGTTGGCCAGTGAACTGGGGACCAAGCCCAGTGATTCCTCCTTGATGTAGCACTCTCACGCACGTGAGATCCGTGCGGCCTGTTTGCGTGAGCACCTGGTCCATTGTGCGGTCACCGGATCGTTTGTGCAACCGTAGACGGGCTGTTAAACTTAATCAGTCCCTGTCTCCGAGCCCGCTTACGGTCGTCTCGACTCTGTTACACGATGGGAGAAGAGGGTGCGGTGGATGTTTTCCAAGCCTGATGTCACTACAAGCTAATTCACGCCCAAGTCATCGTTCAGCGTTCACTACTCGGTGAAACATATGATGTTTAAGCTATCAGATCGCCGTAAATGGCCCCTCATATGCGTATGCGGTTTGGTTGTTTCATCGCCAATTTCTGGCATATTTGTTCGCGTGGCTCACCCCGACTGTACTTCCACCTGACTGCATTGTAACCTATTTTCTGTGCATTTAATAGTATACTTTATAGGGACTTTAGTAAACGCGTCTTTTTCCTCTTCAGGTATGGTTGGGTGCCCCCGGAGGAGCTGGTGCATGCCCTGCCAAAGAAGTTGTGCAAACAAGCCCTCAGAGTTTACAAACCTGGCATGTCCATCACAGAGTTAGAGGCCTCCCTCTTTCTCGATGTGAATTACCAGAACGAAAAGCGTCTGATCTGCTGCCTTCGTGACCCCAAATGTTTGGAGTACGTTTGACCTTTGCGTCGCTAGTCAAAGTTTCGTTCCCCCTTTCGCAAGTGTAGTTGGAAGAGCATTCGTAAGGTTTTTTTCCCAAATCTACTAAAACCGCGCATCGCTGCTACCTTCTCCGTGAGCGTTCCCAACACCTCCCATCACGAGATATGAACAACAAGTCTATTGCTTATTCTAGTTTATATTTAGAAAAAAATTGTTAGAACGTTTTATCTACTATTTTACCGGGCTCCCGCCGTTTTCCAAAAAAGAATGCAGAACTACTCAAAAGAAGGCGGAGAATCCGTTGTCCCTGGTCCTCTCGTCAATAGTTTGCTGCAACTGCTCCTGCGCAATTGACAGCGGTTGAAAGGGACAAAGGAGGTGCTGCCCTAGTCGACAGGCTTCTGCCAAGTGAGACACACGTAGAAGAAATCAGTTCTTATGATAGTAGTAGGAGGAAAGTAGAAAATATCTGAACAATGATCGGATGTTAACGAAGTGGTCAAATAGGAGTAAAAACCATCGGTAAACCAACTAGACTCTGCACAGTTGTGCCCAAATAATTCAATAGTGTGGTATTTGTCGTCTCATATCCACCAATCAGCGAGGGCTGATAAAGCTACGGATTGGGCCCGCTGTACAATTGTGTTCTACTACCTGCCTCGTGCCGTCGTAAGCAGATTAACAGAATTTGGTTGTGCAGCACCCGCCATCTTTACTTGATCATGGTCCAACAGATTTTCGTCGTGCTACTCGTTATCCATTTTTCAGAGCAAGGTGTACAGACACCCAAAAATTGCATGTGGTACATTTGGACAGGTTATTAATTCTAAAAAATCACATGATGGAAATCCTTCAGAAGAGGGTCATTCAAGCCGAGAAAGCACATTTTGGTCACTTCGGTTCGCTTGACCGAATACAACGGAACCGTGGTTAGTGTTACGGAGGCGGGATCCTCCATGCACTTACGGCAGTCGCCGAAACAGACAGACAAACCGCGTCATGTACACAGTCCAGGCTCTCCCGGTGCGTCACGCCCACACGCATGCCGTCCGCGCCGTGCGTTGAGCAAACCATACGACCATCCAAATAGCGGGGACAGTGGTCGTAGTCGAGATGAGTATAGAATGTCAGCTCGCATACTATACGCTAGGAATATTCTGGATAGACCGGAGCCATATAAATATGCCGGAGTGGACAAGCTAAAGGATGACTCCGCAGACCTCGCACGCTACACAGTTTTTGTGTTATGTTGAATAAAGCCATTGCCCATCAGAACCGCTCTCTGGCCTTCTTCGGCCTACTAGTTAAGTTCGAAATAGTGGGCTATAACAGTTTGCAAGTTTAATCCATTCCGGTACCGAGCTCGTCATGTGAAACACTTGTTTTGTGAAAATTAGCCAATCAAACTGCATCACTTCACTGAAAACCCGTTAACTGAGCGGAAACTCGTCAATCGAAACCGGCCTTCTGCTAGTCACTCCCTCGTTGTCTGAAACGCTCGTAGATGGGGCTCCTCGTCACCCGAAGCTCCACTGTAGATAATTTGTTATCTCTTGCGATATCTGTAGATATACGGCCTCAAGTTATAAACAAGATGTCTCTGTTTCGTCCTGCATCCAAGATAGGTCGGCCAACAAAATTCTCACGACACCTTCAACACAGTCCATCGCAGCGGACAAAATTTGAGTCCGTCTCCCAACTAGAAGGGCGCCTAGCTCCACGGCCAGCAGATCTTGAGTTCAGTCCTCAGTTACTGCTAGCTTGGGCTTAGCGTATGGTTGGCAGGCGGCGGCGGCAGTTAATACCAGAATGGCCACCTCAGAATTCGATAACACTTTCAGTAAATTAGGCTTATCCGAGTATGCGAAATAGGTACGTCAGGTACGATTTTCCGGAAGGTCAACTTGTTCGGCAAACTGTGTTTGCGAAAGCAGATGCCTACCCTTGCCTCAACCTCATGAAAACTAAAAGCGTTAACAGGAGCTCTGTGTAGACTTTACTTACCTAGAGCAGAATGTCAGATAGAATTCTAGTATTTCTGCAAGAATTGATCCTATTCATTCAACAGTGCCTTCACGTGCGTTAATTGCGTCGTCCGCTTTTACACAGGGTGTCCCAGAAGTAAGTGACCCTTTTGATTTGTCAAAAAAACAAAAACTATTAGTGCTAGGATATTGAAACTTGTTTTATTCGAAAGAAAAACCTTTTTTATGCTTTATTAGAACTAGGTTGTGAATATAATGTCTTTTAAATGATGGCCATGGTTGTTTTGACAACTAAGGGTTCGTTTCTTTGTCGTTTCCATAACGCTCCTTAGTGTATCAGACGATAGTTGTCTTATTTCAGAACAAATTATGTTTTTAAGTTCTTGCAGATTTGTTACATAAACCTTTGACTTCAGGTAGCCTTATACGAAAAAATCGCATGGGGTCAAATCTGGAGATCGAGGGGCCAAGAAATGTTACCAAATCGTGAAATCAAATGATTTAGAAAGCACTCATTTAACAATGTCATCGTTTCTCTTGCTGTATGGGCCGTGGCTCTATCCTGTTGAAACCAAGTATTGCGTAGGCCATGTCTCTCAAGTTCAGGAATTAGAAATTCGCTAATCATAGTTCGGTATCTTTCACCATTACCTGTTACTGTTGCGCCATCATTATTTTCAAAAAAAGTATGGGCCAATCACATTGGAAGCAGTTATTCCGCACCACACCGTCACACGAAGAGAATGCAGCGGCCTTTCTTGAATTTCTCTTGGATTTTCATCGCACCAACTTCTAGAATTATGTTTTTCGAATGAAACAAGTTTCAATATCTTAGCGTTAATAGTTTTCGTTTTATTAGCAAATCAAAAGGGTCAGTTACTTCTGGGACACCCTGTACTACGTTAAAAGACTGCCTCAGTTTCAGCTCAGGATAAATTACCCCTGATCTTCATTCAAACACACGCCTGCGCATGTCAGTGTTCTCACCCTTCCCCTTTCTTTCTTCAGCGACTTGCCGGCGGTTCAAAAGTCAAACTTTGTGGAGGCTTCTGCCGTGAAGACCTCTCGCCTTAATTCGTTTAAGGCCCAGCTGAAGTCCAAGGGTCTTATTCGTATCAACGAGTAAGTTTGTTGTCTCAGTGTTTGGGTTTCGCTTAAAAGCAGATCCGTTGGGTACTTTTCTGCATTTGAAGTCATGCATAAAGCCAAACCAGTTTTGACCTAACCGTCCTTCATTCTTACAGTTACAAAGCTGTCTACGCCGGTGTGGTTTCGCAGTATCCTATGATGGGCAACTTAGGCGATCTCGGGGAGGCTATATTTAGCTCTCTATATGCGGAAATCATCGAGCTCATGGGAAGTCGCATTAACGACCAAAGTGTAGGTTTCTCTTGATGTTTGCCCCTTTTTCAATTGCCTTCTTCTTCTTCTTCTTCTTCTTCTTATTTGCAGTTGTTTTGACCCCAAGCTGTGTAGTTTGGATTTGTCAAACGAAACTTCCCGTACGCGATACTTTGCACTAACTGTCTATAATTTACCCTTCGCTGTGTTCCTTAATGATACGCCTTATTTAGCAATTTGCGCTGTAGGTGGCCCAGAACAGAAGATAATTTGGTAGAAGAGGTACTTTGGGAAACGGTGGTTTATTGGGTGACTTTTCGAAACTGGAACCCCAATTCGTCTTAAGACGCAGAGAAAAGTGAATGCGCCAAAACACTTGACAGCTAAAATCGAGAGTTTGTGGGAAAATCGATAATACCGTGGCGTGGCGCTTGTACCAGTACCCTGTTGTCATGCCTTCCATTCCGCTCGGATTGGCTCGCGCCTCGCCCACTTCTGCTTGAGGCTTCTGTATGACGACGCCAACTCGATGTGCCTGTTTATGTATTCTGCGTCCGAGTGCATAGCTTCGAAAAATTCGCATCCTTTCTTGTATGGACAGAAGCCAACAATGCAGGTTTCGTCCTATGCAAGTTGGTGTCCAGTTTCTAATGTGTGCATGGTGACTTCGGACCAGTAATATCGCTCCTTAACGGGTCGCTGATGTTCGCATAAGTGAGTGGCGGCTTATCTTCCTGTCAGTCCGCAGTAAACTGCATTCAGCCGCCACAAGGGTTCTTGTAAATGACTTCTTTTCTGTGAAAATAGCCAACCCTATCCTTAGGATGTACAATCTGATTTCGCAGAGTATTCCTCGGTTTGTGCGCCACTTGGATTCGATGCTTCCTCAGGTGTCTTCCAACGAGTTCGGACGCGTTTTTAATATATGGAAGCCGAACTCAATTACCTGTTCAAATTGCTAGCTGTTAACTGCTTTTGGCGGATTCACTTGCTCTGCGTCTGAAGACGAACTGGGGCTCCAGTTTCGAAAATTCACTAAATAAACGACCGGTTCCCAAAGTAATTCTACCGAATTCTACTTCTTGGAATGCAGATTTTCCAGTTCATACGTATTAAGATAATTTGTTGTTAAAAAAATTAACAGATTCTTAGCTAGCTGTTTAAAGGATCCACGTTAAGTTCTCAGCCGTCAACTTTTTACGGGCGCCGCATCCTCTGAATCACATTAGATGCCTCTCCGACACAAGTTAATTAATTATGATTCTTTGACCTCTGATTTATTGTTGGGACAGCATTCGCAACCGTTTCAAAACCTTTCACCACTACTCCTGATCCGTGAACTACTAGGGGGTCTCTATCATAAGGACGTAGTCTGTGCATCGCTTCCTAAATTTTGGTCTGTAGGCATCCTGCTTAGTCCTTTCTTTGGTTTCCGTTGCACCAGCTTTTGGGCAGTTCGTTTGCTGCACCACAAATAACTATTATTGAATTACTGACTCGTCGTTGGTTGGAGAATATTTTAACGCCTTCCACCTAGATGTGGTCCTGGTTGGATTAGACAAGTTGTGTTAGCCAACATCAATATGCTTCACCCGCACTACCTTTCTACCTTTGACCATATCAAGGGTAAATTTAACCCTACCACCTCATGGACCGCGCTTTTATTATTCAGTTTTGCTGATTCCTGCTTCTGCAGGACCACGGGGTTGCCGATCTATTCTCACCTCCTCTACTCCGGGTTACGCCTTCATGTTTTGTTCTGTTCGCGTTCGTGCATGCATGCACGCACGCTTCGTGCCAAGTGCTCCTTGCAACCCGAGCGGGCCTGCACACGTTTACGGGTGTCTTAGAAGCAGGGTGTAACTGAAGGGCTTTGTTTTTGTGCAACTCATTGTCTGCATTGCACAATGTGGAGCAATGGAGCGCCAGTTCTATCTAAACACACAAAGTCACCGTTGGATTAGTAATTTTACTGTTGTTCCAAATGCACGACTTTGCAGCACCTCAGGTTGTCAGGTGCATTGAGTAAATTGACGCCGGTTGGGAGATTTCTCCGAATCCTTGTCCTTCTCTGCTTACCTCTCTGTCCCTCCCTCGTTGTTGCTGCTGCGTGTACGCACCGGCCTCAAGCTGGGGAAGTGCCTCTAGAGGTTTGCCGGATTGAAAAATAAGGTTGGATAAATAGAACATTTAAAGTAATGCATGGCCGAAGAAGACAAGCAGAGTGGATTTCACATTTCTGGTCTAATCTGCTGCAACCAATGATCACCTATATAGGCCGTGTATCTTGACCTCCTATGGCACACAGAAATGCCCATATTTGTCCTAAAATCCGCAGAGACTAGTGCACACCATTCTCAACTGCTTGTAACCATCTTGAAAAGGTACCGTTGGGTTCGCCCTGTCTCCTCTTGTCACAGAAACTGAGAAGATGTGGTGCCTCAGGTTAGTATCGATGAAGATTGATCAGCTGTGCTATCGTCACTTGGTACAGTTTTTTTCGGGTTGACCCAATTGTCAAAAAACTGGAGGCGTTCAGCGGGATTTTAACTCACGTAGTAGAGAAGGCCTTTACCGGAAGCCAACGCTCTAACCACCTGATCTACAAACGCCCCACCTCGTGCCATTAATTTAATCACACTTGGATCGATATTACCCGCCCAACTTCACCGCTCGTATGGAATCCACCAATGCAGAACAGCAAGCTGACTGCCCAAGCAGGATTTCCTTACCAATCATCTAGAATCCACCAGAATGATTACTAGGCTGACTTAATTATAAAAAAGGTTTAACAGATTTGCTTGGTTTGATTTGACCCAATTGTAAAAAAACTCGAGGCGTTCGGTTGGATTTAAACCCGCGTAGTAGAGAAGGCCTCGAGTTTTTCACAATTGGGTCAACTCAAATTCAGTGAATCTGCCAAACCTAATGCAGGTTCTTTATTGCTCCTGAATTCTGTCTAGCGCTCGCATAATCTGGCAACATCACATCACGTCTGCCTTTTCCCCGACTTTCATTTGTTGAGCTAGAACATTTGCTGAGGCAGTCGAATATACCACTTTACTCCTAAAGTTTTCAGCGTCTATTGGAGTGTTCATCTCAGAATTGCAATTTAAAATAAATACAGTGACTGGAATCGCATTAGGAGTTATATATGCGGTTCGGTAGTAAACTGTGTCACAAGGTTGGTCCTTGATTTGTATCCCGTTCCGTCTGCCCTTTTTTGCGACGGAACGTAATGAAAATAGTTCTATAAGACTGTGGCTTTCGTTGACAGGCGTGCCTGAGTAGTCCTATGAGACAAGAAATGTTCATCTAGTGCCATAGAATCACAAACTGCGAAAACACAGCTTGCGTCAGGCCTTCCTTAATTTCAGGAAAAGGCGTCCTTTGGGTAAATAAGCAAAGTTAATCAGAAATTTTTGACACTGGATCTCCAGGTCGTCGACAGCCCTGAGAAGAATTTGCAAAAAACAGTTCACATTTCAAAGTGCTAATAAAGTTATATTGTCATCTAATGTGGGGGCTAATTGGGAGTTGGTGGACATAATTAACAGTCCTAATAGTCAGGGGCTTAGGAAATAGTGTCGGTTCAGCGTCGAGCACAACAGGCATAATTAAATTTACAAATACGAACGGCCAGTGAAGGCTCTGCCGCTACTGCGTTGTACTACGGACTGCCATTATGTGAATGAACATTTCAGGTTTTCGGTTTATCTTCCACAGCTTTTATTTGTCATCCATCTGTACACAGGAGGACGATTTTACCAGCCCAACCTCCACCACTGTGTCCGCTGCCTATCTGGAATCCATTGCTGTATCTGCCTGTCCGCGACACCTACGTGAAGTGGTGAAGTCCCTCTTTACTGATTTGCCTCTGCGAGGTGGCCAAGTGCGTCGAGCCCGCCAACTGGCCGCTGAGGCAGCGGCCAACAAGTCGCCGGACATTTGGAGTTTGTCTGTGGGACAGAAACGAAAGCGGTCAGAAAATATTGGTAGGTTCCTTGTTATGGGAAGCATTTTGGGTTTTCACTTTTTTCCCCACAAGTTGAATCCTCTTCTTGTAATTTTAAAGAATTCCTCACAACGCTGTCTCCCCCAGCTCTTTCCACTCAAGTCTGAAACTTACAGTATGCTTTACAATTAAAACGGCAGTATCAGACGAGTTAACGTGCGTAGGGACTGTCACGACAGAAATTCACGAAGACTTCACACAGAATTCTACTATTTATTCACAATACGCCTTGCATCTGTGTGTATGTGTTCGACCATCGATTTCGATGACCTCCAACAAGTGCACCAACAGGTTGGTACAGAAGGTGACAGCCTCAGGGGTTAGCTCTAAAGTGATGGAGGACGTAGTTAGTGGCTCCGCACTCTTCACCTTCTCCCGGAGTATCAAAGACTAAACGGGTTCCGGCGTAGGCTGCTTTCTCTAAAGCAAGCCGAAACACCGCCTTATTTAGTCTTAAGTGACAGTAGACTGTACGCGGATACCACTGTACTATCTACCCTCACTCACCCATAGTATGTGTGAAGACAGACCTAAGAAGGCCGAGACTGTTAGGGCTACTATTGTTTCTACTACTACTGACTTTCAATGTAGCAATAGAGTGTGAATCTGGGTTTGAACTATTTCGAGTAAATACCTGTTTGGGGCTCTGAGCAAAAGAGCGTCTGCCTTGGTTTCCGCAGTCTAAACTCTATTCATCGAGCTGTACGGACTAAGATACTGCTGCTATAGATACGTGCCTATGATAAAAGTGCTTATTTTTATCATTCATGCTTGCTTAGGCCAGAAAATAGTATACTATCGCGTTTATCACCTCCCAAAGGTAAGGACGAAAAAGAGGGGCGGGTTCATGTACCAAATTATATTTGAACTGAGACCACCAAACACACTCTGACGATGGAAGTGAGAAGGTTTTCGAAACGTCAGTTCAAATATAATTTGGTCCATGGACCCCCCCCCTCTTCTTCTTCCGTACCTTTTAAAGATGATGAACGCGATATCATCTGGACCCCGAACCTTTTGGAATCTATAGTATACCCTAAGTACCGCCTTTTATCTACCTTTCCAGTGAAAAAATTAGACGGACATACCTTGCCCTTGCAGAAATATTCATTCTGAACTCACTGAATTGCAAACAAAGCACTTCTTCCCATCTCCCCCATAGATGCTGCAGTTTGAGTGGGATCTGCTGTGTGCTCCATACTCTTCACCGAAGCGAGTAGTAATTACTAGGCATAACTCCCATTGTGAAATTAATCCAATGCTTCCGTGTATGAGGAATCTAGCAGTGAGAATTTGCGGACGTGTAGACAAAGGTCAAGTTGCAATGATTCAATGACTGTTGCTGCGGAAATAGGGATTTCATTCGTAGTTTCCTTTAGGATGCCTTCATCCACAACGAGGTACTTTCTCAATTCTACTTATTTTTAGCGACTCGCTTGCTCTTTTAAATCAAAATCGTTTCACAGACCCCCGGGCTCCGATGAGCTTTCGGAAAGCAGGGCGACTGCAAAGGTTGTGAGGGTATTTTTTACCTTTGCGCTTACTTTCGAGGTCTGACTCGGTTTTGCGCCTTCCTTCAAACTGTAGGTGTTCCAACAGTGGAAGGAGGATAAGAAGAGCGTGACTGTTTCGATTGAATGTTTGGTGTGCATGAGTAGCCATGCCCTAATCATATTGCACTAATAGTTATCATCAGTTATTAGGAGGGTCGGACAGATGTGAATAATTAAGCTGACAAAATTGGAAAAATTTGTGGCCTCGGTGCGATTCGAACTCACATTAGCAGAGAAGGCTTCAGTACAGCCAGTGCTCTACCATTGAGCTACGAGGGCACGCTTGATTATAGAACGTTGGCTGCACTAAAGCCTTCCCTGTTGATGTGGATTCGAAACCCACCGAGGCTACAAATTTTCGCAATTGGGCCAACGCGATTGATCAAATCTGCAAAGTCCCCCTAGTAATTAATTGAGTCTAGTAGTCAATCTGCTTAATGATTGTTTTGGAAAATCAGCCTGGCAGTCAGCTCACTGTATCCGTAGTGGTGGATTGTCACACGAGCTGTAGGCTGGGCGGATAAATCGACTCAAGTGTGATCAAATTCAAACCTTCGGCATGCCTTCGTAGCTCAGTGGTGGAGCGTTGGCTCCCTGCTGATGTGGGTTCGAAGCCCGCCGAGGCCACGAATTTTCACAATTTGTTCAATTGAATGAACCATCAGTTAATGAAGTTTGCTGTAAGAAGTGAATATGCGAGTTCCAGGAAGCACTTCAAAAGGGATCTGAAGCATTTTTCCCCGGTAAAAATTTAAAACAGGCATAGGCGGCAGAATTTATTGGTACCAGTAAATTTCGTGACAGCTCTTCAGCTGCGTCTTGTCGCTGCGTAAGTATGATAACGAAGAAGCCATGCAATCGTTTGAAATTTCGCAGAATGGATGACATAACAGCAAGGATCATAGTTGGGTTTAAAAAATCATCCGGTAAAGGACACATCACTAGTCAACCTATGGAAAGGAAGGGGGATGGGGGAATAAACGAAAATCACTTGGGGATTAAAACTAAGTAACCAATTACCTGGGTAATTGGAGGTTGACCACGTGATCAAGCTACATGCATAGGTCAGATTTCTCCCGTCGTATGTATGCAGCTTCCACGTAACGCAACATTCGAAATGTTCGGGCCCGAACAAGTTCTAGAAATGCTGTCTTGACGTCAACTGAATGACCGCTGTCAAGGAAATGTTTAGTAAAAGAGGACCGTGGTACTCTGTCTTCTTGCTTGAATAGCCAGCTGGGCAAGTGTTCAGCGGCCCTGGCTGCCAGTTGCCTTTGCGTGCGCCCAATGTACTTGCATCCACAAGTACGTGTGAATTCGTATACACAATTTGAGGTGGCGTGCAATGGCAAGGGATCCTCTGCCCGTTTTACTGGAATTCTTGTAGTCGGACTCAAGGGGACGAGCTTTACTGGTACCAATAAATTCTGTCGTCCATGCATTTTTTAAACTTAAAAAGGAGAAGATGCGACCACTGAAACAAGAGTTTTATTTTTCTGACGTTTCGGATTCCGTCAGGAATCCTTAATCATAGGTACTAGTACAATAGCCTGAGTCATACGCAGATAGGGGTGAAAAATGCACAGATTGCACGGTATTTATAGTTCGCAGCGGTCATCCGCGTGCGTACTGTAATTATTCACTCCTGTAGCCACCGTTTGGGTCTTTATTGGTGCGGTGATGGCCTGACACTTCGCGTTCGATTCATTAATTGCCGCGAAGTTCTTGTCCCTTCAGAGGCGGGCTTGATAATTGCGCGACAATTATGCTCGCCGTCGTCAGAGTTGTTGCTGCGCCCGGCCCTTCCCACTTGACTGATTCTCTTGCTCGGGCAATGTCTGAGTACGCAGTATGGGAGCGCCAAATCGTTGCGCTTGTTGGTGGACTGAGGGCCTGAGAACCCTGACACGAGCAGCTCGCAGCTCACGCGGTTGTCACCTCTTGCGAGGATTTTGGCCTCGTTAAGTGTAAGCGAAAGCAGAGGACTGTCTCTTTGGTTATCAAGCTTTTGCACCCCAGTAAACAGCTGCAGTTCACTGCAGGCTCACACATTACAATTACCGCCATTTCGGCGTGCGCAGTTAGTCAGAAAGCGGGCCTTGTCGCGTAAGCGTGGGCGCCTTCGTTGTTCCGCGCTAACACCAGGCAGTCTTCTAAGTCACCGTTTTAAGTCGCTGCGTCACAGCTGAGACAGGTTATAATAATATGTTTATTATGTCAGTTTACAGGCAGTTGTAAAGAGTTGGTAATGCACCTCTTGGGCGCCTACCAACACCTCGAAGACCGGAAAAAACCTAAAACAAACTCCCTATGTTGCAACCAGTATTGGTTTTGTTTCAGGTTTTTTGTTTTGTTAATACTGGGCGAGATAGGGAGTTTGTTTCAAGTGAAAAAAAACCTGCCTTCAAAGGTATGATACAAGCGGAATAAATGTACAGTTGTAAGCTGAGTTGACTCATCAGCAGGAGAACTGTTTCATATCGTTTAAAAACATTAGTTCCAGACGGAGAGGGTTGGCACAAGAACACAGTGTTCTCAGTCTTCCTTCAATGGTTGTCGGCAGAGTTGCGCGCTATCGGCTGAAGGGTTAGCAGACTGCGGGCTGCTGCTTCAGCAGCATTATCTTCAGCATGAAGCCTGGCGGAGTTCAAAGTCCACGAACGCCATCAGAGTGAAAGAGAGATTCCACCGAGTCAGCACCCAAAATTCGTGAAAGTTGTCCTAAATGTAGAAAACTAGTTATAGCTCTCTTAAACATAGGGTAGTTTTTCTGGGTTTTAATACTTTTGGGCAGCTTATTCCAGATTGATATGGCATTTACTAAAAAGAATTGCCGGTACTTAACTGTACGTGCCAAAGGAAGAAATAAATATACGTCTCGATGACTGGCGCGTCGAGAGTGCTCAAGCTGCCTTATTGTACTAAGAGGATTAAAGGTTTGACCATTCAAAAGTTTAAACAGTAAAAAAAGACCCTTCTGCAATCGACGACGCCATAGGGGATCCAGCTTTATAAGTTCGCACCTTTGTTGGTAGGTTAAGTTACGGTGTTCTGTAGTGAACACTCTTATAGTGAAGAAGTGCTGCACCGATTCTATTATCTTCACTAGTGCGCAGAAGACTGAATAGGGGCGAGCAGTATTCAAGACTAGGTCTCACGTACGTATTATAAAGGCTAGTTCTAACCTTGGTAGTCTTAAAATTTCTAAGGATAAATCCGGTGGTTCGGCGTGCTTTCGAGACTATCAGGGCACAGTGCTCTGACAAATTGAGACTATTAGAGTAGGATATGCCCAAATCCTTGATAACTCCTGGGACATTTAGTTCGTGGCCGTCAATACTTAATTCCGGTTGATGATCGTCGCCAACAACCATAACGGACCATTTGTGCCATGACAGGGTGAGGCGCCATGTGCAACACCACTGGGCCAAGGCCTGAAGATCCTTTTTTATCAGCTCGAGCACGATGTTGCGATCTGCCGGTTTATATCGGTAAGCGACTTTTAAATCATCAGTGTACATGAAGGGTCTGCCATACTGAAAACAATCTGAAATGTTTGTTTCCATGCCAGCAATACGGGTTTGTGCGTGTTACAGCGCGATGGAGAAAGGAGTCGGTTTGGTAAACAAAAACTTTATTGACTGGCCACGAAAGCGGGCGTTGCCTTTTATCCAAAACTCACCTTATTTATTTGGCACTGTGAACCTTCAGGAACATTCTGGCCTATCGCGTGATAAATCATGAAGGGTATTTAAGAACCATCCGGCCTATGGCGTGGTGGCCGCCGTTTGGCTGATTCGTGCGTGAAAATTCTCTGCGAGAAAGTATCCACATTCAGTCTACGGCATGCGAGAGCAAAAGCATCAGTCGTGTAGCCCACACTACTAGGCCGCGTGAAACCACTGGCTTCCTGGACGAAATGAGATGATCCTCGGGTCTGACCAATAAGCTGACGCTGATCGGCAGCGACAGTGCTACCAGTGCCGCAAGGCCCGATGATTGGATTATGATATTGCTCCATTGTTGTCTTATGGTTAGCCTTTTGACCTAAAACGCTATGGAAGACACTGTCGAACAACCCTTCCGAGTGGCTGTTGGGGACCCGCCTACATTCAAAATCCCAAGGAGATCTCATGAAAATACAGTATTACGCGCCATGGTACGGCTTCCACGGGAACCGACACGCTCTATAATCCCTGTCTATTGATGCAAGCGGGTAGTATGCGAGATTGACTACGCATCCGGAAACGGACCCTTAGTATTGAACGCTGAAATGGGCGAATTTTCGTGAACCCTGGTATCCAAAGCCTGGAGGCACGCGGCTTTTAGTGGTACAACGTGGATGTGTGTTGCCGGTCTGATGTCCGAATTCTTCACTCAGGTGCTCAAAAGATTTCGGGAGCGAGCTCACACTGTGACCTGTACCAAAGTAGTGCATGCAACTCTTCTGCTATACACGATTTGACGATTACTTTCTCGTAACAAGTGCAGTTTGCGAGTCTACACGTGCCCTCGGGCATTCTACATATGCCTTATTTGATTGTACAAAATCCCAATCCTGCGTATTCTTTTGATTTATGTGAATAACCTAGTCTGTGTCAAATTAAAAATTGAGTGTTGACTATTAAAACCAGAACTTGTCCTTGAAAACTCATTCTCGGGAATCTGAACTTATTGCCAGCTTTAATTTGTAATATTTATCCTGGTAATCTTATAAGGACCTTTTTCCTATCAAATGTGGTACAACTCTAGTAGAACAGTTCTTGGTGTGCTGGACTTCTAGTAAACAAAAGCATTGTTTGTATCACCTAGGACATGACGGCGGGATACTGTGTCTCATTGGAGCTCCTGGCTCTGGCAAGACGACACTCATATCCGCTTTGGCGACGATTCTGGCCAGACCCGGTTGGAAGCCTGCTGCCAAGGAAGCCTACGCTCCAGCACCAACTTTTGGAAAGTCACGAAGTGCAGAAAAAACGCCGAGTAAAGAGTGGGTCAGCAGAGTGTTTGTTCACCTAGTCCTTGGTGCCTACACATCCACCACTAAACAGTCGGGTCTCATTGTGGCCATTCCTCAAATGACGCACTTGAAGACACTCCTTGTCCAGTGGAGAAGTCGCATTGTCAACGAGCTCCTCATAGGCAGCAGCCCAGATCTGGAACGAGAATTAAATAAATTGGAGGCGGAACTACTTGCACAAGCCGGAGACATCTCCGATGACTTGAGGTTTGTTTTTCGTTTTTTTTACTGCCGCCATTAATTCAGGAAGTGTACAGTGGTGGCCAACTAGTGCATGCGAGTTCAGTTCAGTTTTATTAGGGGAATATAGGTAAATACTTTTGAACTCCCACTTTGTACATAGCCATGATGCAGAACATGTGGCGTTGCCAGTGATGGAACTGCTTTATGGGGGCAGACAGAAAAAAACTACTGAAGCATTTTTCATAAGTCTAGTTTTTAATGCCATTTATGGGATTTTAAGGAAAAAAACTGTCGCCTGTGGGGGAGGAGTGCGAAGGGAACATGTAAATCGGATGTCCTGCTGCTGAAAGTGTTTGGATAATGTCAGGAGGCCATCGTGGTTGTTAAATATCCTAATGGTCACACGAGGAGAAGATTGCGGTGGTCTCGAGAACATCCCCGAGTGTCGGAGATGCGCCTATCATGCACCCTTGCTGGTTACCGGGTCTGCCGACCAGATGGCGGAACACGGGATCAATCGTAATTCTAGACAAACATTGCTGAAAAGTAGTGAGCAGTATGTTTTTTAAAGGTAATAACTGCCAGAGAAGTCTGGTGGAAAATCTTACTTGCTGACGGGTGGTTATGCTATTAGTCTAGCATCATTGCAGTGAATATCTTTCCTATGCTGATCCAACTGCATCTTAAACGTGTTCGTCCTGGTTTTTGACTCTTCCCTCATTTTTTGCTCAAGGCGCCTACTGGCTGTGAGTTTAAGTGCCATGACCAAATCGGCACGGGGAATGAGTCTGCTTTATCCAATGATCAACCTGGGTCATCTATTGCTTGATACAATTTTTAACATATTAAATTAATCGTGCTTCTGGATAGTTTATGTTAACCCCTGTCAGTTTCGGGAAAAAATGATGTCGCTTTCGTCAGAAAGTGGTCGAAAATAAACATTTGGCGTAGTTGATGTGCGCTTATACGTATCACTGTCCAATTTTTCGAACTTTGTATATCAGCGACTTCCAGAACATCGAGAATTGGGCATGTTTTAATTTATGTATATTCTACATATAGTTGAGTGATAGAATGAAAGCGTAGTATCACTTTACATAATTTCCCTTTACTTGCTGCTCGCATCCTGACGGCTTCTAAGCTAACATTTCACCCTAAGCGTTTACTCCCTCGGAAAATACGAATGATAACCACTGAAAAATGTGTGGCTACCAACTTGGGGAAAATGCAGCTTGACGAAGACTCAGTTCAGTTTGTTCAAGACAAACGTAGATTTAAGCCTTCAAATGCCCTAGTCGTTTACAAGCAAAATAAGTATATCAAAAATAAGAAAAATGTCACATTAAAAAGGCGACAAAAAGTGCCAGATCTGTACAGGTAGACGCACGATCTGTAGTTTTTGCGACCCACACTGGCATATAAATACCACTTCATATGTAGTACGGTAGTTGGTTTGTATACAACGATGAAACAGTGGAATACGTATGATCTCATTTATCGGCAAACGCAAATATGAATGGCAGTAGGCATATGCGATGAATTTGATCCAGCAAAGACTTCAATAAACAAATGTTACTGAAATATAGAGAGTAGCACTATAAAAAGGATTTCTTTGTTTGTGTTCTCGTGCAAACAGCAGGTTTTGCATTCCAAGATCCAATGCTCAGAAGGATTCCAAAATGTTTTATTCAACATGTATGATACGAATTCTCTTCTTTACTTTGCGCGGTTTTTTGTGTTATATGCGAATGAGTATGCTTTCTGTTGTATTTTTTCGCGGATCCATCATGGAATTGGAATTCTTAATAAGACTATATATGAAAAGCCGAACTTGTTCGATAGTATGGTGCAGGCCAAATTAACTGAGTTCATTAGGTATACTCAGTGTTCCTCCTAGCTAACTTTGTATCTCTTCTGACTTTTTTAGCCCTCAAATCCAGGCCTTTAACAAGCTGCTGAACATTATCGGCAGATATGTACGTGATGAGTACGTGTTCATCATCGACTCGGTTGATCATCTACAGCCGAAGACGCTAGAATGGATACCGGAGATAATTCCCCAGGTATGACTTTTGAAATGGCCATATAAACAGCTTAATAGCCTTTTGTAAAGTCTGGTGTATTTTACTGTCGCACTGGTGCGAAAGCTGCTTATACAGGCGTGGCGTTTGTAGCTAAACGAGGAGAGTATTGGCTTCGATTAAAGGCCTTCTGTACTATGTGGGTTCAAATCCCGTCGAACGTCGCCAGTTTTTGCGCGATTGAGTCATTTTTTTCTTTGGCGACTAATTTCGTATCTGATATACTTTATTATCCTTCCTTCCGCACATTTATTTTGTTTCCCTGTACTTTCAGAACGTTAAATTCATCTTCTCCCTCGAGGGAGATTCAACGACAGCGGAGCACCTTTCAACGCGCTCGGATACTCTTTTCCTTCGAATGTCTGAACTTTCCGGTCCTGAGAAGGCGGCGGCTATCCGTTGTTACTTTGCACAGTACGGCAAAGTTCTCAATGAGAGCGGTATATCCAACCAGGTGTGTGTGTGTATATTCCAGCGTTCGCGTCGCATATCCCCAAACACCTTTTTAGGAAAACTCTTCATTAGATCTTATCCATAATGCGCCCTCACAAATAGTTGCCCAAGTTTTGCTAAAGGGGTTAGCTCTTGGTCTCTGAAAGACTCCCGCGGATCATCTCCATGGTTTACAATAGTCATAGCAGGGGACACTGTTACGTTTAGTGATTTCCGAAAGGCAGGATTCTTTCCGGAAAGAGTGAGGGTTTCATAGCTCAACAGTAGGAAAGTGTCTTCCATTCATCCTTAAAATGAGTAAAAATGTGGCTGGGGTTGGAGAAATAGCTTTACTTTCGAAGCCTTATTTATATAACATAAGACGGAGTGTAAATACCTCAACAATGGACACACCAAGTCAAGAGCGAAGGGAGTCCATACAAGGGAACGACACAAGTTCAAGAATAACGCCATGCAGGACGAAACTAATCTTGAGCAACCTTGTGTGTGTGTACGTGGGAGAGGGGGGGGGGAGTGGCTCCGCTTTTATATGATTTCACGAGACAATTCACGTCGCATCAGGATTGGTGTGAAACCCCAGCGCGAACGGGGGAGGGGTTCGTGGAACAGAGGCCATTTGAAAGTGTCAGAGGCGAAGGGGAGTGACTAGACGAGTGGTTCTCGGAGTAGCCGCGGCAGCTGAGTCAAGAAGGGCAGAGGGGGCTAGGGGTACTGACATTAGCGAAGGATCAACAGCCTCATCGGAACCAAACTGAGGGGCTGGGGACAATATTCAGTTATGTGCGATCCAGGGAGGGCTGCCAGCATTCGAGGTAGGAAGGGGACAGCCTCCGTAAGAGGTAAACAAGCATTAGTAGGTCAGACGGGATTTTCGATGGAGAAGGGATGTGGCGAATTCAAAACTTGTCCAGCCGGAAATAACAATCAATACCAGCCTTTCGCCTCCCGTTTTCACAAAATTAGCCTGATCCACCCTATTCGTCATGCCTCTATATGATTTGGGCGTACGCGTGTTTGGGCTTCTGGTAACCCAGATTTACGTTGAGGTTTTCGTTTGTGTTCGGTGTAGGACAGGAGAGTGTTCATTTTTTTTTTCTGGAATTTTCCCCACGGATACTGGTATTACAGGGACATTCCTGTTCCCGTGTTCTGCCCGAGGGCATATAAGTGTGGCTGTGTCAATCTACCCATGTTTTCGTGGACACCCTCGTCTGCTATCATTGGCCGGCCTATTTTAGCCTAGTAGATTGTTTCTTGTTCGTCACCTCCGGTACCCAGATGGAACTTATTTGTTTCGAAAAGACAATGCTTCGGTGTTCAACCTCCTGTATTAATGAATATCTGATCTGCTAAGCAGGTTAGGCCAAATAGCGAGGCGGTACTAAACTCCGTATCGGTAAGGTGGGTTTGAGTCATCTGTAAAAAAAGGCTTCTGTTGTCCTGCCGGCTTTGCTCAAAAGGAGAGTAATGTCAGAGACCGAGGAGGCTGGACGCGCTATTTGCTTCTTTATGGCCGTCGTTAGCCGGTCATACTTAACCCCATATAACTGAGTCAGTATATGTCCGAATAAGATTAAAGCAGTGAGCGGTGACAAGCACTCAGTCACTGGCGTAGGAAAGAAGGCTGCGATAAATTTTCCTGGTTAGTAGTAGACACACCCACCATAGTAGTGAGTTTAAACAGTCATGTTTTATCGTGGACATGGTGGACTGTTCATTTTGTTGAATATTTTCAACAGGAAACTGCATTTTTATCGAATGCGTAGCCATTCCGGTTTACTTTAGAAAAATCCTCCCACTCACCTCTCTTCACTCCTTACTTTTTATGCTTCGTAATCTTGCGAAAAAAATTATTTGTCCTTACAATCGGTTAGTTCGTTCAGCATAGATGAACATAATTTTCCCCTAGTTCATTTTCACCTTCTTTTCTTCTCTCAGCTCTCTAAAATCTGCAAGAAACGTGATGCCGGCTTGCCCCTCTATTTGAAAATGGCCTGCGACGAGCTGCGCCTCTTTAGTTCTTTTGAAACGGTAAGTTGGTTTAGACTTGCAAGTGCTGCGTGCATCTACTGGAGACAATTTTAATTTAGTTAAAGAGAAGGCTGGTCGAACCTTGGAACAATGTTTTTTATTATCACGAGGTTTTTACTGTTGTCACGGTGCGTTAAGTGGTGTCACCGCCAGTTGGAATCCCAAGGAAGAACACAAAACCCGGAGTTGCTTTTTCGGGTGGCAGTTGCCGCTGGTTGATCTCCAGCGCGCTGAACGTCACCGCTTCGGGTTGAACCCCGGTGTAGGGATTGCCAATAGAGGAGAATATACGAGTTCCAGGCAGCAGTTCTGAAGAAGAAGATGCGATCACTGGAATAAGGACTTTATTTTCCTGACGTTTCGGATTCCGTCGGGAATCCTTTGTCATAGGTAATCGTAAACAGGTTTGAGACAGGCGCATGTCTCAGACCTGTTTACGATAACCTATGACTAAGGATTCCCGACGGAATCCGAAACGTCAGGAAAATAAAGTCCTTGTTCCAGTGATCGCATCTTCTTTAGGTGTAGGGATTGTCAAGCGCGTTCGCTTGTGACCTCAGTGACCGCATTGGAATAAGGTCACGCGACCGGTTGGCCCTTGAGGGACTGCAATCATTTGGGTACGCGCTTAGACGCGCGTGCGTGTGTCCAGTTTACGTTCATTGGGTGTGGACAATCATCGCGTGGGCGCAACCACCGCGAAGGCATATGACCTTGAAAGCAGTCCTCTGTTAACATAGGGATCACTGTGGCAGTCAGCGGCAGACACAACGCCTCAGAAGAGCCTGCATGGTTGCCAGCCTTTGGTCAAGCTACACTCCTAACACTGACCTCTTGCAGGTGTCCATTGACAGAGCCAATGGCAGCAACAAAACATGACTACAATTAAAGGGGTACAAGACAATCAGTTATCCATGACGCAAACTTGGAGGTGACTGCACCGGACTCTGTAAGCGGGCGCCTGTTGAACTTGGTGATATTCTAAGATCTTGAAGGTAAAACCACCTTCAGGAGTTTCTCAGTTGGAAATGCAATGAGCAAAAACTTTTAACTTAACAAATTCATTTTTTGTAGAAAGCAAGGCTAATCCATCTTTAATAAGAGGAGTCGGTTTGGAGCAGATTTTAATAAATCATGTGACTCAAGTGTAAAAACCTCGGCCGTTTCGATGAGACTCGAACTCACGATAGCAGGGGAAGACTTTAATACGGCCAACTATCTAATAACCCGGACTGAAAGAAGTGGGTTTAATCACATTTGGAGGGACTTACCTGCCCAGTCTACTGTAATGTATGGCTGTACTAAGGCCTCCTCCTTGTTATCCTGGGTTCGAATCCTACTGTCACTGCCAGCGTTTTCATAACCGCGTTAGATAAATAATCCATCTTTGTTATTTGATCTCTTGCATAGAAGAGCTCGACAGGAGTTTTCTTGTTAGTGGACTTGGATACAACAAGCCGTAGGTTTTTTTCATACGGTCACCGTGAGAAGTTTTTTTTTAAGTTGATAAACCTGATTTACCAAAAAAGGATTTTATAAACATAAGAAAAAAAGTCGTAAAATTTTGTTGAAATACTTAATACGGTGGCTATAAGCCGACGGCGTTGGGCGCTTCAATCGAAAAAAGGCGCAAAAACGAATCGCTGTCGACAAACTTGGAAATGTGGAGTTTTATTCCGAAAACTTTCCTTTTGCCCAAAACCCAGAAATAATGGATTTTTGAAGACGTTTTGTAATATCAAGCAAATACTTCGGGCTTTTTACATAAGATATCACTATCTCACACTGAACCTAACACTTACCCAATCCTTACCATTATCCCAACTCTAACACCTGACCCTTACCCTAATCCTAACCCCTTACCATTACTCTTACCCTAATCGTGCTCAAATTGACCTCGCATCGAGCTCGAATCGCTGTCGAAAAACCTGGAAATGCGGAGTTTTGTTCCGCCATTACCAAGGAAACTCCTGCCGAAGACCTCTATAAAAATGATATTTGATTGTATTTTTTGATATTATATTTAAGTGTTTATTACTGATACTAGTATTATTGGTATTTATAGTATTATTATTATTTTGATTGCTCATTGCATGGGCTACGGACTAACACAAAGGATACGCGCTGCCTTGTAAGCGGTATGGTTAAAAATCTCAGTAGCATTCTCAGATTCCTAATTCGCCTTCACATTTTACGTGGCTTTTAGCTGGATGCTGATCTGAGAAAGTTACCCGATCAACTGCCTGATCTCGTGGCTCACATTATCGCCCGCGCCTCCCAAGTGTGTGGTGAGTACCTCGTAAAGACAACTTTGGCCTGTATCGTCTGCGCCCGCCGTCCTCTACACACCTCCCAACTCCAGGGCATGCTCAGCATGTGGTTCTCTGCCCAGAAGGATGAAATGCTAGCTGCCATGTTTGCGACCCTACAACAGACACCCCTAGGGGCACAGAAGGGAAAGCAGGAGGACGAGGAGGAATCACAGTCCTGGAAGAGTTTGCTTGTGCCCACTAATGTCCAGCTTCTCTCCCCGAAGGTCAAACTGTCTTCTCTGTCGCTGCACGTCCTTCTGGCCCAATTGAGTCCCCTTCTGGCAGGTTTTGACCTCATGGACGAGCGTTCAGAGGGGGAAGAGGAGGAGGGAGAGGATGAAGAAGATTCGGTGGAGGTGACTTCGAGCCTCCTGCATGCCCAAGAGGGCCGTCTCCGCTTCTGCAGTTCTCAGGTGGCTTCTGTCGTGCAAAAGATTTGCTTTGAAACTGGTACATCTTTCGGGCGTTTCTCCTCCACCCGACGCCTTGGCTACACGACACCCGCGAGCAGTCGTCTGATGACGGCGCGCAGATTCAAGACTGAATCGGGCGGTTTCAGAGCGGCACCGCCTCCAACGCCCCAGCTCTTCAACACGCCGAATCGCCTCCAGGCCTACTTGCTGTTGTTGATAGAGTTCGCTAAGGACACCAATGATGCTGTTTACTACGCTGTAAGTAACCTAATCTGACTCACTTATTAACTTGTTTTTACTCCCTCATGTTACTGCGTTACAGATTGGACAAACAAAAAATTCAGAAGATGAATTGGCAAACATACGCTTTTATAGGAGTATTCCGGCAGACACTGGCAACCGTGATATAGCTATTTCGGGCTATTGGCCCTCATCAGCCACAGGCAGCCAATTCTGGTATAGCAGCTGAAATTGCCGCCGCACCCGAGTTTCGACCCCGCGCCTCGCCGGTCAGGGGCAGACGTCCTAACCATTGAGCCATCGAGCTCGGTGTCTAGCCGCTTGTAGATCGGGGTATATATTATTCGATTGTGCGCCGATCTGTTCCTCAGGATGTTACCATCCTGAGGAACAGATCGGCGCATAATCGAATAGTAAAACACACGTTTGTTTTCGAATAATTCTCGTCAGGCCTTTAGATTTATATGGTTATTATCTCAATAAACTATGCGGGTTGGTCAGAAAAAATAATACGGTTGTCAGGGGAGGGGAAAGGGGGTAGGCGAATCGGGGTCAAAATCTGATCAGCGTTAAGGGGGAGGGGACTGGTAGTCGGCTGAGGTGATAAGCTGCTGGCTATTGGATTAGCGTTTTTTGACCATGGTAAGTGCGGCGCTGCTATGAAGTTCTTTTGGGCGCACAGGACCTGTCGGCGTAGCCTGATGGCGGCCGCTTCTGCCGTAGCCAACAGACCATGTCCAAGATATTTTGAATAGCTTAAGGGTACCTTGTAGATCACTCAGGAAGACTATTTGGCGTCTGGAGTCGGGTAACTGTGGCTGATGACAGTAAATGAGCCAGAAATATGCGTGCCTCGCAGTCCTACCGTTTGCCGGTAATGGATTGGTTACTTAAATTTAGCGAGTAACATAATTGTTTCGTCATTGAGAAGAAGTTGTAGTGTCAACGCCTCGCCAGACGAAACAATCCAGGGTTGGTGAATCCTGGACCAGATCGGAGTGCACCTATGTACTAGTAAATCTCCTTTTTGCTGTTTACTGACATCTTTAATTAGTCTTATGTTTCTTCAACTCTTTTTCAACTTTTTTGTAGTTTCATGCTGGTCAACTCGACTTCGTGCGTTCAATGCTGTCCTCTGTAGACTATCTTCAGAAGAAGGCTATTAAGCACGACACATCCTCTCTTCTGGAGGAGTACCTTGGATTTTGTAAGTTCCTAAATTCCAGCTATATTAACTCATACATATCAGTCGTGTTTTACTAGCTGTAAACACGCTAGACCGAAGGTTTAACTACTAACCGTAACGATAGTGGTATCAGTGATTATTATCTGTTCTTTTAGCAACAATGTCTCCCGAAATCATTGCAGCATGGAAAGCTGAAGTCCTTCAAGATGAGCACGACGCGTTCCAGGCCTGCCGGGCCTACGTGCTGCGTTCCTCCGGCCTCCTTGCTAAGTTAGTCGTTCCGTCCCTTACTAGGACCCTGTTGCTTAACGTGACATCTAGGCTGACTACAGTTACAAGTGTTTATATTACTGAAATGATTTAAATAGCTTGTGTTAAATTGTCTCCAATTTCTTTAGATTTCCTCGACTGACGGCCCAACTGATAATCGAAAACAGTCCTGACTTGGGTATGATAGGTGCCAAGAGTATAGAGGCCATGCGATCGCCCTATCACGTCGTAAGATTCAACAAGTCAAGCATCAATGTGATGCCATCGCCGGCCATTGTCTTTCGGCCAAATTGTGCCACCGGTTTTGCCTCGCCCACCTCAATCACGGCTACTTCTGACGGCGCTCTTCTTGCTTGCGGCTCCGAAAATGGAAGCATCAGTCTCCTAGATTCATCCAGTGGAAAGGTGGGTATCCTATCAAATTTTGTTATTCATTTAATCGTCTGTTCTTTTATGCTGCTAGTCGTTTAATTTCCGCGGCTAATCTATCAACTTAACTTAAGAAACCAAAGTATATACTGAATAGCACATTATGAATTTTGAGGTATTCATTGACGAACCAGAAACTTCGCAGTTTCAAAATGCACTTCCACAAAGTCGCCGAATCAGGCGTTTGCGTTTTTACCAGTATGGTGAATTTTTTGGCACTCTTAAACTGCCTTTACGTTCAGATGGCTAACGCTCTTGTATGGAAACTTTGTGTGATTTGTGGGGAAAAAGTGGAAATAATAGCTGAAGAGCTTCTCGAATAAATGTTACTTATAGCTGACGAGCTGCACGTATTGCAGTGTTTCTGAAGCCAAAAGTTATGTCGAAGGGCAATCAGATAACTCGAATAACTTTTTATGCTGTTGGCCTTTTTGTATTGCAGTGCTACGGTCCATCACCTGAATAGACGCACGTGAGGTCAGAAGTTATATAAAATGACAGTCAGTCAGTCAGGTATTCTCTATATGTGAAGAGGCAGTCAGGATAACTCGGTGTGTGGTTCTACAGAAATAAACAGTAAGATTACCAATGCATGATAGGTAGAAAAATGCGTTGTAGAAAACAAAGGGAGGGTGAAGGTACATTCGAAGCTCTTAGACGAGCAGTCGTGTGAGAGGCAGGAATTAAAAAAGGAGGGAGCGTATAAGGACATGGTGTGGAGAACCGAGACCGTGGGGCGGACGAGAACATAGGCAATTCTGTGCCGAGAAGTGGGAGTGAATTGCAATCGTTCGAGGTCAACGGTGGTGGCAGTTGTAATTGAACCAGAGGGGGAGAGGGGCCATAGCAAGAAGCTCTTTAAACAGTTGTCTCTTGATGCAGTGGGGGAGGGGCGGAAACATTGTTTGAGAAAGGTGGCTAAAAGGCGAGAGAGCCGAACGGGGGATGGGGACAGTATTCAAGTCCCACTTAAGTGGTCCTTGGCCTGGGGACTAGTTTTAACACCAGTGTGCATGCGAATGGAAACAAAGGGGTCAAATCCTAACACGCAGTTAATAACCAATAAAATCCAAAGATGACATTGACACGATGAATGTCGAAGATATGTTGTATGTGGTAAAAGTAGACAGGTATATACAGTTTTGTCAATATGCGAGAAAATTCGAGGTCCAGATAAAATATTCCTTACATCATCCCCGGATGAGGAAGAAGAGGAGACGATTTCTGAGGCCAAAGTATATTCAGGCTGACGTTTCAAAAGCTCGCTCGCTTTTATCGTCAGAGCAAGGTGTCTGTAGTGCTGTGTGCGTCAGATAGATGTGAACGTCCATTCGCCCATGCGTCAGTCGATTGCGCCGATCGATTTTCTTGGTTGCTTGAATTGCTCGCGCCGTCGTGAGCTATGTTAAGTCGTTTTTGTGCCTGGTGAGAGTTTCCACCCTCTTTGCTCGCGGCTACCGGCTGTCGGCCCTGTTTATCTCTCTCCGCCCAACATATTGCTCCGTTTTGAGCCGATGTTAGCCTTTTGCGGAGCGTTTGGTAGGCGGGATGAAGGTCCATGGCTCTGTTTAGTGTGCCAGTCGAGGACCAACTTTCTAGCAGCAGTCTGGCCATCTTGTCGTTGGCCCGGCCTATTACCCTTGCTTTTTCAAAGGCAAATTTGTGTTTCTTCTGCTTTACGTGGTCATAGACCAAAGATAGCTTATCCTCGTGGTTGATTGCGAGCTGATGCTCATGCAACCTTGTGCCAAGGCGTCTGCCCGTTTCACCGACATACCTTGCAGTGCTGTAGACCACACCTGATTGTTCTGTCAGAGGTAGCAGGTCTTTGGGCCTCATGAGTTGCTGTTTGATGGTTGCTTCCGGCCTGTGAGCCACACCAATCCCGAATGGTTTCAGGATTCTTGCAGCCGCCTCTGATACATTCTTCATATAAGGGATTGCGAGCCAAAACTTAGGGTCATCTCCTTTCGACCGCTCATGGTGGGGCTTCTTAAGACACTTACGTACAAAGGGCTTCGGATAACCGTTGGCGTGAAATAGGGCATGCAAATACTTTATCTCCTCCTTTTTCCCACTTTCGTCACTGCAGTGTGTCTGAGCGCGTTGGAAAAGGGTCCTAACACAACTGCGTTTGTGACCAACGGGGGTTTTGTCAGTCACTTGCACACAATTCCTGTAGCAGATGGCTAACCGATTTTGGCGGTAGACTGATTCCTTTGAAAGGGAAGTGAGATTGAATTAGGCACAGGGACTGCATCTCCACGGCTTTCAACGCATATTGCTACACCTTTAGACCATCACGGTGCGTTACTCATTCCTTTCTTGAGTTAAGCTTTAACAATAAATTCTCTTACTCCTATATTCTATAGGAATACTGATAGTTGCCTGCGTAAGCACTAACCCAACTAATTTCGAACTTTCCCACTCAAACCTTTAGGTACATCCTCTAATTCCAATCTTGGGAGTTTTTCCGTGAATATACTATCCGGACGATATGTTCCCTTTGCCTCTGTCCTCTAGACCTGCCCACCTCTGATTTTCAACTTACACATGCATACTCTGTCTTTACCTTACAGGAGTTTCACATCTTCTATTGGTACACGTCTGTGGTTCTTTATTTATTTACCTTGCCTTATCACTTGACCTTTGTCTTTTCCTGTAATGTAAATCATACGTCGCTATACGTTTCCAGTATTTTAACAGATGATAGCGTACAGTTTGTTTTTGGAATCCACCCTTTCAGATAAGAAACTTCAAACACCAATGCGTATGGATACTTTTTTCGACTTTATTACTTTATGTACTCACGCATTTTCTTCCTCGAGTTTAGCAGGAAATTCTCTTACTTGTAGGCTCTAAGAAAATACTGATAGTTGCCTGCGTAAACTCTAACCCAGAAGGTTTAAAATTTTCCCACCCAAACCCTCATGAATGTCTTCTATTACCAATCTTGTCATCTTTTCCACGAATGTACTATCCGAACGATAAACTTATATGTTCTATTTGCTGTTGTTCTAACAAACTGCCCACCTTTGATTGTCACCTTACACCTGAATACTCTGTCTTTACCTTACAGGAATTGCACACCTTCTATGGGCACACCTCGGCCGTGCTTGACATGGTCTTCTTGGGGTCCGAGGATAAGTCCACCGCCTCCCTCCTCTTCTCTGCCTCGGCTGATGCCAGCGCCTGTTTATGGAGAGTGTCTCGCACTGAGGGCGCTAGCGGACTTCGGCTGGCCCACATAACGGGCGTCCACACTCGCGCCATCACCTGCTGTGCCTGGAATCGTCACGAGCGTGTGCTCGTCACGGCGGGTTTGGATGGCATCGTCAATGTCTACCACATAGAGGTTGCTCTGCAGAGTGGAGACATGACCGCGACATCTGCAACCGCTTCTGCCTTTGACCTCTCCTCCTTCAAGAAGCCCGCCCTATATTTCCGGACGAACGAACAACCCATCAATGCCCTGATTCTGGCCCAAAAACGCATTTTTGTGGGATGCTGGAATGGCAGTATTTGGGCCTTCGACAGAGCGGCACCAAAGTCTGTGCGGGTATGAAGTCTGTTTAATTTATTTCAATTTATTTGTTGATTACCAGTTTAGAGGCAAGCTCGAAAGGGGTATACAGTAGAGGATCGAGCTGACTCCTATCTCTAGTGTTTTTCAGCAGAAAAAAACTGCAGCTCGTTGAATGTTTGAAGTACGTAGCGGAGTGGGGGAGGGTTGGCACAGGTGCCCGGTGTGGCCAGCCTCCCTTATCTTTTATGGATCCGTTATTCCACACCAGGTTAAGGTGTTTCGGCAAGCGGTTGCTCGCTATCGGCTTCAGCATTTGCCGATTGCGGGCTGCAGCTTCAACACCAGTGCCCTTAGAATGAAGCTGAGCACTGGTTTCAGAGTCCGTGAACGCAATCAGAGCGTAAGAGAGATTCTCTTGAGTCGGCACCCGAAATTCGGGAAAGGTGTTCTGAATGTAGAATACTAGTGATAGCTCTCTTAGACAAAGGATAAATTTGCTGAATTTTGATATTTCGGGGTAACTTTTTCCATATTGTCATGATGTTTACTGAAATAAAGAGGTGATATCTAACTGTGCGTGCCAGAGGAAGGAATAAAAATACATCATGATAATCGGTGCACCGAGAGTGGTTGAGCTGCCTCGGAGTAGTCAGAGGATTAAAGGTACAACTGTTTAAAAGTCTCAACAAAACGAAATAGTCCTTTCTTTCATCTTCGAAGCCACTAGGGATCGAAGTTAGTAACTTCACACCGTTATTTATGGGACAGACTACGGTGTTCTGACGAGAAAAAAAGATTTTAAGTAAGAGATGCCAGACGGACTCTATTTTCTTCTGTTCACTAGGGCGCAGAAGGTCAAATAGAAACGAGCAGTATTCCAAACTAAATCTTAAGTACATCTTATAGAGGCTATTTGTAACCTTTATGGTTTTAAAGTTTCTGAGAATAAATTTGGTAGTTAAGTGTACTTTGAAAACAATCAGTGCGGATGAGTCCTCTGACAGATGAACACTGTTAGAATATTATATGCCTAGATCCTTAATAATTCTGGACATATTAACGTCGCGACCGTATATGTTTAAGTGAGGAGATAAATCTGTTCGTTGAGTAAAGGTATCATTCTGAAAGATTCTGGAAAGTCACTCTGACCACGTTTTGGCATACCATGCGTATGCTGGTCTAGGATTTCCATATAAGTTAGTCTTTGATTGAAGAGGCGGACTTGCTGCAAAAAATGATTGACACCGAGCTCTCAGTACAGTGGATCAATAAGTTGATTTATTAGTTTACAGCCTTGAAAGCCACGACCACTAGCGTTCTCTTATCTATGAAAAGTGTGCTTACTTGCATTTGAAGCAGAAACTGGGCCCAAAATCGGGGCTGAATAAGGCGTAATTGCCCGCTTTTCGCTCATCCCAACGGCTAATCCGAGGCAGGTTTATTGAAGCTGGGGTTTATTGGTAAGTAGCCCATTGTTGGCTCAGAAATCCTCACCGGAGTCCAACCTGGGTGCAGTTGGGAGACGGAGAAAAACCGCGACCTCAGCCGGTTTGAGCCAAAGGTCCACGAGGTGAGTTGGGTGCCTGGCCGGGAACTGCAGGCGAACAGATGCTGAAAGTCATGCGGAGAAACGCCGCAGTCGGGACAGCAGTGGAGTATGGATGGGTCGAGTCGGTGTTGGTACTGCCGAAGAACAATTGAGTAGCTACTGCGTAGTTGAACCAGAGTACAGCGAGTTACTCTCGGAAGTTGTTGTTCTGAGGTCGCAATCGGAGATGGATAGCCGCCCAAGAGGACCGTGGGGTGATAACCCCGTTTTTCCTCGACAAAGGCCCTCTGGGGAAGACGCTGGAAGCCTGTTTTGATAGCAGAACTATCAGCGGGTAAATCCAAGCGAGACGAGGCAACAGCCTCCTTGTGGAGAGTTCGAATGGACGCCCGAACAATGCGGCTGGGCTCTGAAGCGTGGCAACGATGGTGATTAGGATGGCCGGGTTGCGAACAGGTTCACCGGAACTACTTGTCTAAGAATGTTTTGTGAGAGGCAACCGGCAGGAAGGAAGCCTCTGCATGAAGGTAATCGATAGGCGACATTTAACAGCAGCCCGTGGTCTTGCGGAGGGCAGCGTTCTGTGTTGACGGAAGGCGGTAGATGCTGGAAAAACTGATTGTGGGAGACCAGATTGCTGCGGCATACATGAGATGCGGCTTGGCCAGCTCCTTTACTGTGGTCGCCAGCGTCTCCTTCGAAGCTTGGTCGGTCACAGTGGCTAACACCGTGTATCCTCTGCTTAACACTAAGCAACAGCAAACGTCCACTCGCGTGCGGCGTCCCTACTCATCTATTCTTTTGACTGCTCTTTTTATGCTTGCCTACCAAAGTCTATTCTGGTCGTCTTCGTCGTTCTAACAGACCGCGCAGTGAGCACATTGTTAGTGAAAAGGGTTAAAAAGCTTCCTTCTTGTATTTTTTATTCCTGTATGAGTGCATTTTCTTACATCCCCCCTGGCGCTTCTTAGGCACAAATATATTCGTCGGCGGTCGAAGCCGAGGTGAACTTTGACGGCAAACGTGATAGCGACTTCTACGCCAATGAGGCGCCCTACGTCGGAAAGTACTCGGCCATTGTGTCCCTGACCTACTCTGGTCAGAAATATGACCTACTGTCTTCACTGGACTTCAATGGGGAGATACTGCTGATCGATGCCAAAAGCATGAGCTGCATGATGCGACTGGAGACTGCTAGGCGTTTGCCACCCACTCTCGCCGGCCGGCTGACATTCTTCAGAAACGCTGAAAGTCCGAACTCCTGCCTCCTGGCCTATGTCGGTTCCGAAAATGCCACCCATGGGTCTATCTTCGTGTGGGACGTCTGCAAAACTGCCTATAAAGGTATCTTAGCGTTGTATTGACATGTTTTTATGTTTTTTCTAGCAATTTAGTAAAAAAAATATGTGCTCCCTCTACAGCAGGGGTCGAAAACCTTTTTGACTCAGCGAGCCAAGGAAGCAAATATTTGGAAATATATATTTCACTGAGAGCCACATAATGTATTTTAAGTTTAAATTCAACTTAATGTGAGTATACTAAGCTTTTTGATTTATTCTTTAAAAAAATGTTTTTATAATACTCATGATTAATGGGACTTCTGGTGCTGCATGCATTCGCTGATGGCTTTTTAGTCTGTTTGATAGTTGGTGAGGTTAAACTTCATGCAAGCGTTGAGGCCTTCATCCAATAGACGTGATCGTAGGGTGGACTTGAATTATTTAAGATGTAAGGATGTAAGGACCCATTCGTCCTGGAATGTACGATGCCCCTCGTTTCTTTTTTTTCGCGATCTTCTTTGCTGCAGGGGTTAGCTTTGAACAAATGAGAGACAGTGTCTAGCGGTCAAGGATGTGTGATCTACTATAAACACTTCACTAAGGGTATTCTGTCTGATAAAAGAAAGAAGTCAAATGTAACGAGCCATTTTTTAGTACACAAGTCAAGTTTCCGCGAATGAACTGTTTGCTTACTTGTGATATATGCGTCCGCCTGGGGGACTGTAGGTGACAAGGCAGGCGTTTAAGATAGCCTTGCCTGCCAGCGTGACCTTGACTAAGCTGAGGTCAAGGCTGTCGTGCTTCAGTAGTGTCTTTTATTTAGCAAGCTTGTCACGGCTGTTGGGATGCAGGAGAAAATTGAAGCAGCTGCTGTCGGCTAACTGGAAGGGGAACACTGAAACAACTACTAAGTCAAACCTTGGGGTTGCTGAATGCCAGAGATTGATCGAGATTAAATTGATCCTATTGCGCGTCTCGACGGCGGCACGTCATTGGAAAAACCAAAATCACAAAATCTGGGGTTTTTATTCCAATTTTATCTGAAAGAGCCAGACGCAATCATCAAAAGAGCCACACCTGGCTCGAGAGCCATACGTTGCCAACCCCGGCTTTAGATCAAGGATATTTGTATTGGTGCGAAGAATTTCTTCTTCGAGGCATTGGTATCTAGATTGAAACGCATCCTTGACTGCTTGGTATGACTCCTGGGCATTTCAATGTGTCATGGCGTTCTTTCTATGCAAATAACAGTGATTGTTGAGTCTCTACACACTTGTTCGAGGGTGAAATCAACCTGGCAAAATGGACACCTGCTCCGAGTGCAATATAATTATAGCTTGAGAAAGACCGAACTCTAGTTGATAAATTTTCACCGACCACTAACGTAACTTATTTGTCCCGCTCCGCCTACGTCATGTGCCTCATTTCTCGGTCCTATCCACTGAGGTATGATAGGATGGTCGTCTCTAGCTCACTGCTCCCGGGTTCAAAACTTGAGCGTAGCGGTAGTTTCTGTGGCTGTATTGGAGTCAGGTAACTGCGACCGACGACGGGTAATGACCCAGAAATACGCGTATCTCGCAGTGATAACGTTTGCCACTGATACATTGGTTAGATAACTATACTTAAATAACAACTTTAAGCAAAACCAAGCAAACTTAACAGAACTGGCTACAATAAAAACTAAACTTTACTAATCCCACCGGTCCTGTAAGACAGAATTATGGGGCCAGGCGTATCAAGGGTAGTAGACCATCATTCATCTGGCAACTCGATGGAAACCAAGTTTTAGCCTGAGGGCGTTCTCATTATAGCCACCTTTTCTCTGGTGGGTAGAATAAACCAGTTTAATACAGTTGTCGCCGGCTATTAAGCCCACCTCGGGCCCAGGCCAAATCGGACTTAATAAGCGGCAGGCGAAATAACCGGAGAGTCCTAGTTCTTGATTATCAATCACAGGATAGGCACTATACATTACATACGTACTGCATTATCTGTAGAGCTTGGTTATATACAAGAAAAGAATGCTGTTTGTCTATATTTTACGTAATAACAAAAGCAAAAAGACGATTTGTGACACGTTTATAAAAAGCGGTCTAGTGTCAGTTGTTTTGGCGGAAACTTCGCTCGCAAGTGCTCTTTGATCTCCTTCTCAAGGCACCAAAAATCATCGAATTTTGTGAAATGTGATGCCCGTAGACTGCGTTGCGCACGCAGAGAGATGAGAATCTCACTCTATCCTGTTGGTAACCTGTGCTTTGTAGCCGGTGACTGGGCTTATTATCTGGTGGATTTTGCTGTGTAAAATTCCGTCCCAAGCTGATTTGTGCTTAATACGTGGCTGGGCCTATTAACCGTGGGCTTGATAACCGGCGACTACTGTAGCGCTAATGCCTCATGTATGAATCTCCCACCTAGATGCTGCACTGACGACCATTGACGCTGTGGAGGAAACCGTTGCTGTCTGTTGCGGCTCGGTCCTGCCGGTTGGGCACTGCGGCTTTGTTGGCTATGCTAACGGCAACTGCTACATCCTGAATTCCGAAGTCAGACGGCCGGTCCGCTTTGGTGGTCCTGAGACAGGCGCTGTGCAGGTCATGGACTGCGGCTTTGTCAAAACCGAAGATTGGGACTCGTCTGCTGCTGGTGGTGCTCTGATCATCTACGGAACACCCGGTGGCGCTGTGGTTGTGAGTCCTTTTTTAAAATGTTTACTTGCTGAACAAACATCATCATTAGCAGACTGGGTGGTGCAATGACATCTGAAACCATCAGTTATGGCCCTGTGACTTGTTTCCATCTATCTTATCCTCATCGGGCGATAATTAAAGTACCCTTCTGACTAATTGATTCCGAAAATCCGTTTATCGGCATAGCAGATGACCCTACAAAAGGCAGTTCTGGTTATCTAAGTGACAGCCAGGAATGTACAGTAAACACTATTTTAAAAGGAGTATTCCGGTATAGACATTAGCGTACCGTGAGATAGCTATTTCGGGCTATGGGCCCCCATCAGCCACGGGCAGCCAACTCTAGACAACCGGCTAGACATCAAGCTCGATGGCTCAATGTTTAGGACGTCTGCCTCTGACCGGCGAGTTCGAAACTCGAGTGCGGCGGCAATTTCAGCTGCTACACTAGAGTTGGCTGCCCGTGGCTGATGAGGGCCAATAGCCCGAAATAGCTATATCACGGTATGCCTTGTCTACGCTGGAATACTGCTATGCAAACATAAAAAAGAGGTGTTACTAATCGTTGGCTAGTAACATCAATTATTAGTAGCTCTGTGGAACAAAATCGGTTGATCTGACTCGCAAAAGCATTATCACAGAATGGGCGCATCCTGAGGAACAGATCGGTGCACAATCAAATCCTATTTTAATACTTATTTTACGAAAAGGGAACACATTTTTTCTAACAAACATCCGCAGGTTAATAAGATTTTATAACTAGCTTGCCCCAGGATGATCCAAATAAACAGCAGATATCAATGCATTGACTATTAAAAGTTTCTAACAGTCTGCATCAGGTTAGATAGGTAGGCACGGGGAGAAAATGACGCGGTAAAGGAGCAATCATTTCACGCCGACATACACACGAGCTCGGGTTCAGTTAACTTTCGGCCACGACAAAAGGAACTCACTAGTATTTCCTGTGCATAGTAGGACTTTCCCTAATCTTCTTTCCATTGTTACTATAGGCGCTAAGTTTTGAAGGTGTAGCCACATCATGATTTTTTCAACCTGGAGGTCAGAATTAGCCATAGAATAGCGTCTCGACGTCTTCACTCTAAAGCCTCAACATCGTTCGCGGACATCGGGGAGAGCTCACATTGTACCTAAAGGCACGGTGATTGTCAGGACTCGAATGCCGTAAGATTTCAACTGTCAGCACCAAACCTCTTCCCACGTATCCATGTTGTTCAGACCCATTCAGGGTCTAACGCTCCATTATAAGGCACAATGCATTGCCGTGAGGTTCGGCCTAACCGCATCCTCTCGCACCTAGTGGCGCGGCGTCTGCATAACGCTTGTTCGCTGCTGCTACGCAAACTACGCCGACAAATTAAACAGCATCCCATTCAGCATGTACGCGATGTACGTCCATTGAACCTAATCTTACGACAGACAGGCCGGTCCTACACACTCCCCTGTTGTTTTTTAACTCTAATTTGCATAGTAGCGGCTGGAACATTGAGAATAACGGTTGCGATGTCTGGATCCACTTAGGCTATTCGAATCTTCTAATGGCGGGCCTTTGCCGCCTGATAAAACCCCATTTTCTGTCCAACCAATGTGGCCTGAGGGATAAACTTAGCCATGAATCGCGCCTGAATCCAGTTATAGGGGAAAAAACTATGTGCTGCATCACGCTTTTTTTCCCACCCTCCCCTAACTTCTATCGACAAGGTATTCAGGACGATCGAGGTTGACGTAACGCAAAAAGGGCGAGATAAAACTAAACGGCCCGCCTAAATAAGCTCTAAACAACCCTGCCCCCTTAATAATCCAGTCTGTACCAAAGCAAATTCCGCCCGGTTAAGTGAGATATGGACAAAAGAAGAGATGTTCCCGGGGGGGCAGGAGGGGGTTGTTGATGTTGTTGCAAAGAAAATGGCTTTAGAACCACGACTTCCGGATCATCTTCTGATAACGGACTGTGGTAGAGGGTATTTAGAAGGTTAGGTCAATCGGCCCTCTTAGTCTGTTTTCGACACCAAACTCCTGAACTCTGGCGACCATCTCGGCTGCGCATTCCATCAGGCGTTCGTTGGTCACTTGCTCCCCACAGGCTGCACACGTAGAATCACGGAGGTTACGAAGCGTCATGAGAGGAAATAGTCACAGCGTGAGACAATCGGGGGCCACCAATTATCTTCACGGTCAACGTGGACGGGAGGTAAAACAAATCGTAACGATCTGCGAGTCAGATGATGCCCAACACTCAGTATTGACAGGCTAAGCACGAAGCAAAAAGCGGCATGTGAAAAGAGCTGCGCGCACGACTTTATAGACTCAAAAAAAGGTTAGCGACACCATGACCAAGAGTGTCAGAAGTTCAAGAAATATCTCCCAGTGCATACCTTTGAACATGCAGTATTGCGAGTCCTGCAAGCCACTTGCCTGAGTTTGTAAATGTTTGATTACTTCTCCCATACTAACGAGAACGCATTTACGAAAACTTATCAATAATAATAAGTACCATTAGGCATATTAAGTTCTTAAAAAAATTATAAGAAGTACTAAGTGTTTTTCAAGACAAATAAAATTTTCTCGATAATTTCCTGGTCTTGGAGACGTCAAAAATAGCTACAAACTAGAACAATAAATTCAAATATTTTGTTAAGTATAAAACTTACAGCAACTACTTTCTTTATATAAAAAGAACTTGCCGTTAGTCAAAATATTTTGTATATATGGTAATGAGTTGATAACTAGTTATTTAATATCGTGGAATAAAGTCTCTCTTCAATTCGCTCGTTTTCATTGCCTTCATTGATGAGTTGATTAATTGCGCTACTGTTCGACGTTTACATCAAAACCTTCAAAATAAGATATAACTAAACAGCATTTGCCGAAAAAACGAGCTTTTTGATATTATTTCCTATGCGGATGACCATGTAGGTCAAATTTGGAAATGTTTCAAAACAGCAAACCAAATTGTCGACCATGCAGCATGCCTGCTAGACACCACGCATATTCTTATTCCTAACATTAATAAAAAAACCTTCCATAATAGGTTACCTCTTTTAAAAATTCTTTTATTGGATATTTAGCAGACGAACTTCTGTGTATATTAACTTTTTCCAAGGTAATGTCAAAATGGATTTGGAGAATTTTGACAATTTCTTTAATTTACCTGAAGAAAACCGATTAAATTTGGCTGGCGATGAAAGAACATACCTTTCTCTTTATATCGGATTATTTTTCGCTTAAGGGGATCGATTCCAAGATCCGTAATAAGCGTGCGAATGCAGAAAAAACAGGCCACACATATGACCATTTTATTCTTCTGTCTGTTCTGTTTCTAAATAACGTATGAGCGGAACCTAAGGTTTACAAAAAAGTATATTTCTCTCTGACTTACATACAAAAAGGCCTTCTTTAATTCACCTTCACGGTAACATGTATGGCAAGGTTTGGTTATGTGCAAGGTTAGCGTTGAGGTTTAAACAAAACGTGACGAAACGTTTTTGTAACTGCATTTTTGTGAAAAAATTTTCACAGAATAGCTCAATATAATTTTTTAAACTTTTATCGCTGCTTGTTTTAGAAAATAAATGCGATTCTTGAGACTTCGTTTTAGTTCCATTTGATCGACTTCGCACAAAATTTCCCTGTTCTTGAAGGGATTATTATTCCACCTGTTTTACTTATTATGGAATTCTGCCACAGCACAATGTATATTAGAAGGAAGTCTTTCCTTATAGCATAGGGAATTCCTTTAACATGAACTTACTCATTATTTAGCCAAAATGAGTGCCTATTTCCCCCAATAACTTTAACTAAGATGGCAGTTTCCCAAACTATAGCCCTTTTTATTATTCAATTCACTCAGTTGATCAAAATAACCTGTCCAGATATACGCTAAACTACCAAGTTAAATTTCGTCATGAAAGTTGTTTGCAGGACTGTACAATCTGATGATCACATTTTTACTGCTATTTATGCAAGATTCGTATGTTCGGGAACAGTCTCGTTTCGGGCTCACTACAGCAGACGAAAACCCCGACATTTTTTCATACAGGAACCGTGATGAAATTGGTTATACTGATGGGGCATAGCGTATAAAAGGAGAAAGTAATCGGAGTAATTATTTAACATAGCTACTATTACGCGCATCTTACTTAAAACGATAAAGACAACCAATGGGAACGGCCCATGAATACTACCAAATTGGATACAATCATATATCGACTGTATATCGAATTTTAAGGATTATGGTCAAATCATGAAAAGCCGGCTTTTCCCGTTTTTTTTCAACTCAAATTAGCCTCTAATCCAAAAAGCAACCTCATGTCACCAAAAGGGAAGCTAACCTAAAATAAATGAATTTGGAAGGCCAGTTTTGGCAAATCTTCATCAGGATAGTAACTTTACAAAACAATTAAAGTTGTATCTAAATAAATTATAAACTAAACCAATAAATTAGTAAACTAAATAATAAACCAAAACTGAACTGAACGCTGAATTAAAGTAAAAAAGTCAATGTAAGACGCTAAAGAAATCCGTGTGGGTAGTATAATGTGGATGGAATACTCTTACCTTTGTAGTTAAAAAGAAATGCTGAATTCTACGAGAAAGAGTGCAGTTATGGAAAGTAAGCGTCCCCAACCCGCACCTAGACTGTTGCCGTTTGTGCTTAACTTCGAAGCTTTGCCTGCCGCAACAACGCTGATAACTTGGCTCGCATGCTTGTATTAAGGCGTGTTACGGAGGAATGGCATGTATCCACGTACTGTGGAGTTGGTTTGCGTATAACCTGAAGGGTTGTGTGTGTGTGTGTGTGTGTGTGTGTGTGTGTGTGTACGCAAATAGGAGAAGGTGTGATGTTCGGGCCATGACTAAAGTCGCATATGACCCTGTCAGTGAATTTTTGTTCGACTTCGGAGATAGCTATTGCAGTCTTTACAGTCAGTTTTTACTAACGTCCTCTCCCCCAGGTCGGTAGGTGGATTTACAGAAACGGAGACGAGGTCTTCAAGACTTGTCTGTGGTAACAATCGTAGCGATTTCGCCGTCGCTCAGACACATACGCACTTCAAACGACGGCGAAATTTGTCAATGTAGCATGCGTTTTATTCTGGTGCAAGAAGATCACAGCTCGTTTCGTGGGTGGCAGCAATCATATGCATTACAGCTTGACGGGTGCAAACGATGATGTCTACCACTGTTTTACAGATGGGTCTAGTCGTGACTTCTCTCACAGTAAACCAGTCTTGGTGATCTGTCCGTTTGCCCGAAATCTGCTTATATCTAAACTGTCCGTAGTTATGATATGTAGCTGTTCCGGAGGTGGGACTCCCCATCTATTTACGGCCGTCGGCGAAAGGAAGAGACCAGCTGGGTGATGTCCGCAGTCTAGCCGTCCACGTTGGGTCATGCCCGCGTACAAGCTGCCCGTGCCATGCTTCAAGCAACCGTGACGACCCCTCACATGGCGTGGGAAAGGACCGTCGTCTAAAAGTTTCCAGAGTGTCCGCTCGCACGCCATACGCCACGAATGTTCTGGAAAGGTCAGAACCTTATAAATACGCCGGAGTAGACAAGCTGTAGCGGCCTACGTAGCGGTTTGTGCCTATATCGCTGCAATCATTAGGTCGAATCCCAGGTTGGAGGTAAAAGCCAAGAGTCATCAGAGTGAGGGTTTTATTGTGTACAGAGCCCTGAGTTGCTGTCTCAGGTGGCAGTGGCCAGAGCCGGGGCTGGTCCTGACTGCGTCCAGCCAGACCTGAGAGTGTTGGCTGTGTCTCGTGTGGGATGATGTCAAAAGCACGTTCAAGTGTTCTGTCGTTGGTGTGTTGCAATTGCCCAAGCGGATGTTGCCTGCAACGGCTCCCTGCTGCGTTGGCCAAAGGGGTGGTGTGTGAAGTGATCCTTAGGGAGCTCCGTGAATTTTGCCACCTTTGTTTGCTACTGAATAAAGCTATTGTCATCAGAGCTGCTCTCTTGCCTTATTTTTCTTCTCTCTACAGGCAAATTAGAACAACTAGGGTACAAGAGCAGCCAAACACCAACACTCAGAATTGCTCACATTGTCAGCATAATTTGATGGTTAGGAGTTGATTCATCGGTCGTCTCTGACGTATGCCATAATAATGGCCATCTAAGAACTCGTTTATCACCCGAATTCCAGTTGACTAACCGCGTTTTACATACTCAGTTTCAGGTACAATGTTTGAAGTAAAGAAGTCAAGTTGGCAAGCATATGTTTTTAGCAAATCATCATCAGGCCAAAACATTGCAGGGTAATGAAAACTGTACAGTTGGACAGGGTTAAATAGTGCAGTCGAATTACAATTCATCGTTTACGCGTCGCCCGCATGGCGAGGTCGGCGTGTAGAGGTTCTTGTTTTAGGGGAGGGGGAGAGATGGGGAGGTAATTGGGTTAGGTTGTGGGGGTTGATCAGAGCGTAGATGCATGGAGGCTTAATTGCTGCTAATTGCGCGCAGCGAACGACTGTCACTGGGGTGGTGGGGGGGGGGAGGTTGGAGGCAAAATGCGATCGCCACTTGGCGTCGAGGTCGGTCACGGAAGTGCAAGGGCTTCTGTCAGCTTCTTCTAAGAACGCAGCACTGGATTTGCTAGCCGTATAGCCATTACTTTGGCTGTTGCAATCACCCGTTGGCGCAGGCCCTTGGAGAAGTTAGCTGGCGTCCGGTAGACAACCTGAAAGGCTTCGTTAGTATCGACTCGATGTTTCGTATCGACAAGATGTGCGAGAATAGAACTCGAGATCGATCTAGTTTAACCCTTACTTAATCAGGCTGGTATGTGCTCACGTACCCTCTTTTGCAGGCGCCTCGTTGTCGGCCAATGTATCCTGTTCCACAGGAGCAAGTGAAAGAGTAAATGCACATGGATGTTTGAAGTTAGCTTTAAGGTTGACACTTACAATGACAATGTTTGTATGTTTAAGATTCCTCACTTAATTTCTTCCCTTTCCTTTTGGTCCCAAGTTCACTCCCTTCAAAGCCAACCTGCCCGCTGGGTCGAACAACCTCTCTACAGCCGATTTACTGAAGCGGATCACTATGGCGTCACCAAGGCAGCATTCGACGGCAAGGGCCAACAACATTTTCTGGTCGCACGCTGTCGGCCATCAGGCAGCCGGTGGCGGCAAGGCGGGCGGCACGTTGTCGGTGGCGGCTGGACAGGGTGTTGCTCTCAGCGGCGGTGGAGACGCTTCCTGCTATTTCTACTTCTACGATGATGACGCGCTTTCACAGGGCGACTGGGCGTTCAGGGAGTATGTCTGCACGACAGAACACAATGCCGGCGTCTCCGCCGTAGCCATCCGTGGCGAGCTGGCAGTATCTGGTGGAAAGGACGGTGTAAGTCTGGTGGCATTTTTCCTTCCCTTCGGGTTTTCTGCTTTCGCTATCATAACGCCACCACTCGCCGGCAGCCAAAGGAGCCTTCTTTTCAAAGTTTTCTGGCTTGACGACCGCTGGCTAAAAGTGTATTTCTGTGGATTCCATGTTTTAGGCTATTTAAATAAACTTATGTTTGCACAGCGTTCAGCAACTTGCCCATGTGAGGGCGTGATCGGTGTCCATGTTGCTATGTGAATGGGCAAAATAAATCATTGACAGGCTTTACGCAGTTAAGGGTATTCTTATAACTGTTATAACGGATGCCTAGGCTGATGATATTGCCGCCCAATGACGTCCCGTGTGAGTTCCCAAAGATCGAACACGACAAGAAGGGTGCAGCAGCAGAAGTCTTTGAGTATTCTATGTGCAACAAATTTCGAGTAACTAACGTGTGTAACGATGTCCATTGAGCCAATCAGATTTCCTTCTGAGATGGTGGCCAGTCCCATTGGTTCTTTGGCTCAGTGGATGACAGTCGTTTTAAATCTGAATTATCGATCTTTTGACGGCTTTTGTACATTCGCCCGTGTAGGCCGACTGATAGCCTGCTTGGGTTTTGGCCATGGCTAACAAGCTACTGCTTGCTAAGGCTGTTCGTTAGGCCACCTAACAAATCCCCTCTGAAGACAAATCGTAAGATTTGAGTTGCGGGTTCACTTGCAATGGAACCGTTTGCATTCGTTTCCGGCCTGATCGCCTTGAAGCTTGGGGAGATTGACTGGCAACTGGAACGTAGTTTCTTGCCTTGTTGTTGGCAGGTCGAGTATGTTCTGTAGTATTTCCAGTGAAAAGGTTGGGTCTGGTCTTGACACGTCAGTGCATTTAGTGTATTCCAACTGGTTGGCGTGCCGCACCCAAATGTCGGAGCCGACCCGAATCTCGTAAACCACGTCAGCACACTTTCTGTAAATACGTGCAGTCGTCCATTTTTCCTGATTACTCCTGTAGTCCTTTGCAAGCACCATCTGGCCTGGGTGGAACAATTGTTATTTTGCACCGTGGCGTCGGTTGGATTGCCTTTCCATGGACTTCGAATGGGCTGATTGTTTAGAGGCCTGAGTTCGTGCCATTTTGACCCTCGTGGAGAGGTCTAGGGCGTCGGCGGCAGTCGTAGGAGAGGAGGATGGAGACCGACCAGGTGTTTGACGGGGCACGGACGATGCTGGCGCTTTCTGTCCTCGATCCTCCTCCTTCTTAGGCACTTTGGCATGAGGTGGACGCGTTGACATCATATTTGTTGTCACTGGATTTGATTTGGTGGGACCGGGCCAAGCTGGCTGCACACCATTGCAAAAGCGGTTAAGTGGCAAGTCTACGAGACCGAGTTTCTCGATCCAGTCAAGGCCAATCAAGTCAGGCTTCCGACGGTAGGTAAGGTTGCATGTTCGCGGACCGATTATTTTGCCCCAAAATTTGCATTTTCCATCTGTGGTTAATGCCTCTTACTTCATACCACCAGTTATGTTCCATTTGCCAGGAACATTTTAAGGTTTTTGTGTCGTTCTCCTTCTACAAAACAGCCTGCTTTCTGTTTTGCATCTTTTGGGATAGTTCATCCGCCGTGTTTAATAAGTATCCTCACTGTCTCGAAACTGCAGTGACTACTATTGCTTAAATTGGTTGACAGTGTGTATATGCATCCTTCTTTCTTTCCACGTTTATATAACGATGCGAGCTGGTTGTGGGCTGCTTGGCTGATTTTTTATAAACCGAAAATTATGCAACCTGCAATTGTACTAGACGCTACTCGTGCACGACACCTGCCTTCACACCTACTAGGGGTGAGTGAGGGTAGATAGTACAGTAGTGCCCGCGCAAAATTTACTGTCACTTTAGCCTAAGTTAGGCGGTTATTCGGTTTGCATTTGATAAGGCAGCCTACGCCGGACCCTGTTCAATCTTCGAGATTCCGGGAGAGGGTGAAGAGTGCGGAGCCGCTAACTGAGTCCTCTGTCTATTTAAATCTAACCCCTGAGACTGTCACCTTCTGTACCAACCTGTTGGTGCACTTGTTGGACTTCATCGAAATCGATGGATGAACACACACACACACACACACACACACACGAAGAAAACTAGAAATAAATACGGCCTCAAATCCCACACTGAATAGATTGCTCATAAAGGCATCAGTAAGGAGCAGAAGAAGGAGGAGCCATTGGAGTCTTACATCCAGTTCAAAGTTCTACCGTCAGTTAACGGTCTCCCAAACATTGGGAGCTCGAAAGATGAGACAAATAAACAAATTTTCCCGCTGCCTGACCTTGTTTTTCTACTCATGCAGACACCTGGAATTTGAACAATCGCCTCCATTCATGAAATACCCCTTTTAATGAATCCCGGATCTTCCTTTCAGATCCTTTTAAGGACCTGGCTCAGGCAACTGTGATTTGAGCAAAATCCCTTCTATTAGTCATCTACTAGCTAACCTAGCTGGTGTGTGGCTACGTCAGTCTAACCTTCCTTATTTTTCTTCAGACTTTCCTTCCTTCAGTGGATAGGCAATCTTAAAATGTACGCAGTTTGTGAAAAATGTGCCTGAACTTTGCAAATTTAATCGCTGTATAATACGTTTTCATGTTAGCAAAGTTTCGAGTTCATAGTAAGGGCAGCGTACACCTTAGCACCAAATTAATGTTCTCTAAGAGGTATTTTGGTTATGCAATGTATCCGATTCTGTCAACAGCAGGCTATGCAAATGAGCCCATCATACTGAGCAAGGCCCTTTGTCCTCCGAGCTCTCCGTAGATCCTTTTAAGGCACTGGTGTTTACCCTTATTCGTATGAGTAAAGTCTCCCATAACATTAGCTTGAAATGGAATTGCTAATATGGAGGAACCTCATTGAACGAGTTAAATATATTTCGGCACCGATCTCATCGTGTGAAGCATTCGTCTTGCGAAACGTAGCCAATCGAGCTGCATCTTTTCACTGATTGGCCGCATGCGACCGAGAACCTACGTCCTGGGAGCAAGACTCAATGGCGGACACAGGCACACATACACACTGACAGTTCGTTAACTAGGTGTAAGCTCGTCAATCGAAACAAACTGCCCGCTAGTGACTCTCTCGTAGATGAGGCGGCTCGTCACCCAAGGCTGCACTGTACAAGCGAAAATACGAGTCCTGTGAAGTAATTAAGAAAATGTAATTGTGATGGCTGGGACAATAATTTCATTCACCTGACGTTTTGGAATCCCTTTCGGATTCATCATCATAGACAATGGTAGAAACGGAATGTTGGAAACGTCCAAATGCCGCTCAATGGTTTCGCGCTTTAGCCATTGCCGCCTCCTCTGACGGCGAGAAGCTGGACGCGATTGAGTATTTTTTCTTCCTCATAGAAATGAGTTTTTTGTACAACCCACTCGTGAAATGATTTGCTGACTTAGAAAATGCATATGAGAAGGCCAGCTGCGGATGGCATTTAGTTCAATGTAAATTGTTCTTACTGCCAAACATTGCCTCAGTGTATTGCTTTCCTAATGGAAATCGGAATTTCCGGCAGGGTTCCGGCGCTTCCGTAGGTAGCGAAGCTTTGCCTTATCAGTTGTGAGCTCAAGGAAGAACCTTGCCGTCGGATGGGGAAACTAGCTACCCATGATGCTATCAGACATTAACAGCTCCGGTTGCTTTGTCACAACTTTCGTAATCCGAATGGGAGGTCATCTGAGAAGTTGATCCCTGCAACCTCTGGCTGGGTTGGCGTTGTCGACGTGATTGCTGGCTGAAATCGTCGCATTCAGTATGAATTCCCCCTACGAAGAGGAAAGAGTTGGTTCCGGGTAATCCTACCTTTTTTAGAAATGGAACGTCATTAGGAGTACGATCACAGAGGATGTAACCGACTAGCACAGGGCGTCATGAGATTTTGGACTCAACAACACTGCCATTTATGCATACAGGTATAAGTATTTGACGCCCTTGCATGCACAGTTTATTTCTTACCCAAGCAGGGGCGTAGAGGACGTTTTCTGATGGCCCGTTCCTTTCCTGACATTCTAGTTTTAATGACTTAACAGGCTGCTAGTGGACCGCCACGCTAAACCACCTCATTAGGTTATTTACTATAAACATGATTTCTGAAGGAAAAATGTTCGCCATCGGTCTAGCTCCGGCATTTGCATCTTCTTGTTTTTTTCGCGTTCTTTTCTAGCTTCTCGTCTTTTACCAAATCGATACGGCTGTGCAAAAAGTTTCACCGGTGCATCGTGAACCACTTGCTCATATGGATTGGATCACGGCAATTGCGATGGCTAAGCGTAAACTACCGGAAGAATCGAAAACTGTCACTATCGTTGCCTCTGGTGGAAATGACCACCGCGTCGTAATTTGGAGTGTCAGCAAGGATCTCACGGTGAACCAGCTCAGTGTCTTGACCGCTCACATGAGCGACATAACTCATCTTACATTTAAGGTACTGTCCTGTTATTGGTGCCTTTGACGAATGTTTACATGCTCTATGATTTTTGCCCATAGTCTAATTTTAAAATTGCGTTTTTGGTTTCTGGGCCCTTGGTAGGCATATCCTTTTCCATCAACTGATTGCAGCTCCAATCCTCAAAGTCAATCCACTTATATAGATTGAAGCTTAAAAAGGAACAGCGAAACGCAGCACTGGTCCAACAGAGCTAGGGAAGAATGCGGCACATACTCACATTGTACCACCCACCGGATACTTCCCAGTCTAGATCGACAAGACAATATGATCGTGGCTCAATGGCTAAAGCGTTAGGCTCTGATCGAAAGGTCGTGAGTTCGAGCCCCGCGTAGTACACCAATTGGGGGTTGGGTATGACTAGCTGACGACAGCTAATAAGCCAGAAATGGTCATCCTAGTCTCTCTTGTCTTCTCCGGTAATATTACCTAACTAACCGATAATTTAGGTGCCATGCTTGTTTCTTCAGCGAAACAAACACACCCGAGGTCAACTGCTATGTGTGAAGACTAGAAGGACATCTTAAATAGTTTAATTGGTTTCTGTAATAATAAAGTAGCAACTCCCTTCCTTATGCAAAGCAGCAACTATAATGGTGCAGAGTACAATTAACAAAAAGGGTAGAAACCGAATGCTGAACCCACATACGAAGTGAGTTGATTAGCGATCCGGCCCGATGCTCCTTCTACGTTATGTTCTGCAGAGAAAGTGAGCGAACTAGAATGACCGACCACGGGAGCACAGACAAAAAGTCGGAGCCCGATGCGGAAGCCGATAACATATAACCAGCTCAAGTACGATTATGAATACAAATAAACGGTCGCTTGTTCCATCCGGAACTTCAGTGCCGCACTAAATAATCCTCAGCAGAAACTGTGGGTTAAGAATTGGTCATGGAGGCGACTAGCAAAGCTGAGGAGGATGTATTGGGGAAGCTGCTTAGCCCAGATGCTAATGCTTAGTTCTCAGGGCCGGAATGTTACATCAAAAATGTCGCAATTGTAGTTAGCGCCACGACAATGAATATTAGCAATTGCACGGGCAAGCACATTCAGTCCTGCTCCCATTAGTTTAAATAGAGATGCCCGTTTGGAAGTCAGCGTTCTGTGCACACGTGTAGTGTGATAGTTGAGGTCTCCATTTTCTGCAAAATACGACATTCCTAATGATCAGAGACGAGCTGTAGTGATCAGAGTGCCTAAGTTAACTGCGCAAGTAATCTATAATACGTTCTTCTGTCTATTTACTTGGACTTCAAACCAAATGTGAATACACTAATGGGGTATGGATACTTGTACTCTCCCAGAACGATCTCCCTGAGAATATCCTTTTAGTGCATTAAAACAATAATTCAACCTCAATACGATTACTTTTTTTCTTAATTAAAGAGCCCCACGTGGCCCTCCCTTAAGGGTCCCTATTACCACAATTTCCATACTGACAGTTTGGCTGTGGATTTTGACTAGATCCACTGCATGCCCCATTGTATAGTAGGAGCACGGTCGGTGACTTGGCTATGAACTAGTTAGCAGTAGACTTGCGAAGTAGTTACTACACTCTTTCTCTCCCGTTTAAACACCTCTGCCTAGTGTCAAGGAGGAGTGAAGAGTTCTGGCGTGCCACCGCATTCCCGAATCTGTTTAGTCTAGGAAGCAGGATATTCCATAGCAAGAAGAGGGGGTGACTATTCACAGCCTAACTGAGTGACAGTACCATCAAGGCTATATCAAGAAGAAACCCTTATGGTCTGATTCTCGGTCAGCCACTCTATGCTAATAAACACTGGGCTGACTGTGAGGTCTGGGGCTGGAATTCTCGGTTGGCAGTCCTTCCAACCAAGGCATCTAGCGCATCCTGATAGTTTCTATCGCAATGGTATTTTACCGACAAACGCACAGCACACCAGTTAGGCCTCTTCTGGCTCATTGGGCGTCATCAGGTGGTGGTAGCTCAACTCCAGTGTAGCAACGGAAATTGCCGCCACACCCGAGTTTCGAACTCGCGTCTCTCCGGCCAGAGGCGAACGCTCTAAAGTTTGAGCCACGGGTCCGCCGTGTTGTCGGTTTGTGATCGGGACCACATAATAGTGGGTAACTGTACACCGATCTGTTTCAGTATGTAGCCATCCTGGTTGATGCCTTGTTTGCGAGCTAAAAAGAACTTCAATCGCATTTGTTTAGGACGATATAGTTATGTTACTCACTAGCTTTTAGTAACAATGGTATTTTTCCGCCTCTGGCCGGAGAGGCGCGAGTTCGTAACTCGGGTGTGGCGACAATTTCTGTTGCTACACTGAAGTTGGGCTTCCACCACCTGATGACGCCCAATGAGGCAGAAAAGGCCTTAATGGTGTGCTCTGTTTTTGTCGGTAAAATACCATTATTACTAAAAGGTAACAAGTAAAATAACTTTATCTCCTTGAACAAATACGATTGGGGTTCAATTAGCTCCCAAACAAGGCATCAACCAGAATGGGTACATCCTGAAACAGATCGGTGTACAGTTACCCACTACTAGTTTCTGTCGCGTCAGACTGTTTATCTTTAGGTGTATTGGCAGGAAGTTGGCCACGCTCTTGCCTTACTTTCCGTTATGCTAATTGATTGCCCGATCTGGTCAACCAGGGTATGGGGAAGCGGCGGCTAGCAGAACCTGGCGCGCCACACACCCATTGCATTCCCATATTGCAGCTTGCCTTGGGCATACTTCATGTCACGAACTACACATAAGTCCAAAATATCGCTAAGCTAAGGCTAATCAGTAAAATTATCATTCTTTCTCTACGAGTTCTCACACGGACTTGTTTTTTTCCACTTGCCAGGATGATATCCTCGCCTCAGCTTCTGCCGACGGTTGTCTGATACTTTGGCAGACGAGTGCTACATCTGTCTCGCGGCTGCGCCAAATATTTGTCGACGGCGTCTCACAGGGTGGTGGCAAGATATGCGCGTTGAGGTTCAGAGAGGTTGGCGATGGATGTATGGATGGTGTGTTATCAATGCTTTTTTCCAGTTCGTTGATATCAATATAATAATATTCTTCCTGTAAACATATCATTCAGTATCAGTTTATTAAGGGAAAGATAGGCGAACGCCTTTGAGCCCCTTATTGGTAAAGAGATGGCTAGGAAATTTATGGCTACAAAAGAAAAAGTTTTCAAAAATGTCAATTAGGTACTAGCAGGCGGAAAGCGAGCACCTGTTGATTCGTTGAAATAGTAATAAAACATGGCTAGTCGTCTAGCACGAGTAGCATAATACGTATGTGTGACAGTCTGCCTCATGAGTTAGCGAGTAGCTGTTAAATGAGGTATTTCATGCACGTCTAGTTTGCTCTTAAATGTATTCACAAAGGTGAGGAGGACAACTTCTTCAGAAAGAGCGCTACACACTGCAATCACTGAAGAAAAATGAATGTCCATAGATCCTTGCTTTTCCGGGACATCGTTTTAGAGGTTGACCGCGCAAAGTGGGCTTGTTAACCTGGGTAAAAATCGTCCGGGACAGAGCCACAATACAGGCCATACCTATTACGGAAAGTTAATATAAGATCGTCTCGTAACTGCCTGTAGTAAAGGGGAAATGGTTTAGGATTTACATGCATCGTTAGCTATCAACACCTGCACTTGGGACCAAAACTCAAGCGACACTGACGGAAATCGAAAAGTATGTCTCCAAATAGATGAAGATTGGAAGTTCGCTTAGGCGAACAATTATTTCGATTATCAATAATCAGGCAATTACAATAATATAAGGGAGAATATAGTAAACAAAAGTTTTCGCAACCAATAATTGGTAAGGGAGAGGTGTTCCGGGATAAATTATTTTATTATTGTATTTGCCTGATGATTAGTAATCTAGAATGCTCGTTCGCCTGATTTGACTTGTTGAATGCTGACATGGCTTAAATCGCTGAAGATGAAGATTGGTTTAATAGTTACCATGCGATATAACCCAAACTAATTCAGTTCATGGCAGTTCTGCCTACCAATACTGTCAGCTTTTATGCCAACCGTGTTGGATAGAGTGGTCACATACTTAATTAGTGTTTTTTCCTTTTTAACAATATTCGAAAAAATAACGCGATCGTATTTTATTTCTTATACATTCCTCAAACGTCGCGAATGAAGCGAAAGCGGTCTTAAATATGTTGCAATAATAATTTTAGCTATACAGTATTCGGCGGCTATTAAGCGCACCTCGGGCCCAGACCAACTTGGGCTTAATAAGCGGCGGGCGAAATGACCGGATAGTCCTAGTTCTTGATAAGCAATTGCAGGATAGGCACTATACATTGCATAAGTGCTGTATTATGTGTAAAGCTTGGTTATGTACAAGAAAAGAATGCTGTTTTTCTGTATTTTACGTAATAAAAAAACAAAACAAAAATGATTTGCGACCCGTTTAAAAAAGCGGTCTAGTGTCAGTTGTTTTGGAGGAAACTTCAATCGCAAGTGCTCGTTGATTTCCTTCTCCGGGCACCAGAACTCGTCGAATTTTGTGAAATCTGATGCCTGTAGACCACGTTGAGCACGCAGAGAGATGAGAATCTCACTCTATCCTGTTGGCAAACCGGGCTTTGTAGCCGGCGATTGGGCTTATTAGCCGGTGGATTTTGCTATGTAAAATTCCGTCCCAAGCTAATTTGGGCTTGATAACCGGCGACTAATGTACTTGCCTAATTATTCCTTATCAGTACTATATAAAAGTTGGTAAATGTTAGTTATAATCTATGCAACGGCATCCACAGTTACTGCAGCATTCGTTAAGCCGCATGGTTCTCTTCATAAGATATGCATTTATTGGAAGAAAACGCTTAAGGGGATTTTTGTAGTCTAAAAGAAGAAAGGAAGACGTTGTTCGTATCCAAACATACGCATTTTCAATAGGGGGTTCGACAGATTTGAATAATTTTTCCCCTAATTGTGAAAAACTCTGCGGTCTGGATGGGATTCGAAACCACATCAAATAGAGGAAGGCTTTAGTACAGCAAACACTGTAGCCAACTGCCCTACGAGGCTACCACCGGAAGCCGCGAGTTCAATCACACTTGGGTCAATTTACTCGTCCAGCCTACTGCAATTTATGGAATCCACAAATCTATTTATTAACTATGACTGGTAGTCATCTGGTGGATAGTGGATTGATTGTTTAGGAAATGCTGCTTGAGCATTCAGTTTACTGTATCACAATTGCTGGATTCCATACGTTGCATTAGACTTCCACCTTTTGCAAGCATGCCTAAACCTTTCGTATAGGTCTCACAGATTTCAGCCCATATAGTTTTTTCATCGTAATCAGAACACGAAATTGTCACTACCTTCTTTCGTGGGTTATGATTAATCCGGTCCGATTGTCTGTGTTTTTTAAAACTATGAATCCAGTTTTTAGACATCCAAGATATACCACTGATCTTGAGGATTTTCTGGGGATAATTATCTTCGCTGCACGTTGCTTCACTAACTGCCTCATTCGTCTTCTTCTCAGGGCTGTTCTGGTTTCAGACATTTTTATAAATGGCCCCTTGAACCATCGTGACCGTGTCATAGTCTAAATAGGCTTATTAATCTCTTTCGTGTTTACCCGAATGGTTCATATCGTTTATATAAGTTTTGGGCCTGATAGGACTCATGAGAGCCCATGCGATAGCCTGGCTTTTGCCTATTCTTAAGAAGTTCTTTTGGTCGTCTTGTAACCTTGCTTCTATGCATTCTTTCTCTTCTCAGACCGCGAGAGCGTTGTGAGTTCCGCTTCCTCTTCAGAATCTAATTCAGAGATCGGACTGAACCTGTTTAATAGTGAAGCCAGCGGAGACGAGGACAAGGGTTCCCAAAACGGTACTGAAAATTCTACCAATCAGGCAGAAGAAGTGGGCCAGCCAATGCAAGTCGATGAACCAACCGAGAAGAAATCGGCTTCCCGTTGGTCTCCAACGGTGGTTGAGGCGCGCAACGGTGCCGTCCTGCGCGCACGTGAGAAATTGGAACTTTCAGTGGGCATCATTGGTGCTGACGGTTGTCCTAGCAATATGCTTGTCAGGCTGTTATCACCATTCTCTGCCCGAGCCGCTGACTGCTTGCTGGGACATCCCAGCGCCACCGCGGCTGGCGTTCAACTTGCACCCATTGTCCAGGGCGCTGATGGACTCTGCCTGGCGTCTGCTGCTGGCAGCACCTCTGATGATTCCGGCGATGTTCGCCTCTGGAAACTTGGGTCTAAAGACATCTCCTCCTGTGAGCACAAAACTTATTGATTCATCCTCTGAGTATTTTATTTGAATGTCGTAATATTTCAAATCATGTATTTAAATAGCTGATGCAGACTGATGCCATTATTTGAAAGCGTTATATCAACAAAGAACGGAGAGCTGGAGTAGCCTTTTCTTGACCCATTGAGACTAACTACAGCCCGTAAAACTGCGTTAGGAAATGCTCACAACATATAGGGAATCATTTACACGTATCTCAATTAGATGAATGACTGACCGTCTGCTCCATTCTGCAGTCTCAATCCAGCTGTCGGTCTCTGAGTATATATTTAATCCCAACTTTTACTATCAGTATCGGTTTATAAAAATCAAGGATGGGCGAAATTTTGAGCTTCCTTATCGTCAACAGATGGCTAGGAAATGTATAAATGCAAAGACGAATTGAAAGCACGTCAATTACATCCTCGCGGGCGAAAAGGAAGCAGCTGTTATTTACTCTGAATAGTAATAAAACGTGGCTACTCACTTAGCACTAGTAGTACTATATATGTGTGTCTGTCCCTGAGGTTAGCGAGGGGTTGGTTGCCTCATGACTCATTGGCTTTTTCAACTCACCCTCCCAATCAATTGCTGCTTTTCCGCTTTTATTGACCATTCGAATTATGTCTTGCTTCTCTTAACTTGCCCACACAGGTAATTCCGAGCAGCCGATCTCTCACAGTCGTGCCGTTACCACAGTGCTCAAACTGATTGATAGAGAAAGGTACATATTATCCTCAAGTCTCGATGGTTCCATCATCGTCTGGAAGGAGGAGGAAATTTGTGGCGAGACTGTCTGGACAGCGCGTCTGAAGATGCTTCTCTATGATGCTGACACGGATGACGTGCTATCATCACCAATCTCTGCCATGGACTTGCTGACTCAGTTCTCCCCCAACAATGAATCTGCCAAGCCACTGCTCTTCGTTCTCTGTGGCAACAGACTCTACAGTCTGACCATGAACTTACGGGGTCTGAAGTCTATTCCGGTCTCAAAAACGCTCTTTCTTAGGGATTTGAAAGAACATTTCGCCTTGAAAACGTAAGTCCTCCAGTTTGCTTTGCTTCCAACACGGCGCTCCTGCTGGGTTCTCACATTTTGACTGCTTCCATCTATGTAATTTCGCTTCAAGATGCTGATATAACCTGCCCTCATTTAGTTGCTCTCCATATTCAAACAATATTGACGTTCGCCATCTTGTTTTATCATCCGATAGAAGTCTGTAATGCTTCCTCCTTCCGCTTCTCTAACTTGCGGACGCTTCCGGCTTTTGCCTGTCCTATCCCGAACGATGACTTGCTTATCGCACCTCAGAAGTGCCTTTTGCTTGTCCTTTCTGTGATAAGCCATTTGCCCCAGTGTTTGACACTATAAACTCCTGCTCTCAGAACCTTCTTCAAGTTTCTTCCCGGACAATATCTGGCTTAAATTTTAGTTGGCTGTCTTCATATACTTTCATCAGGTGTGTTTGAGTATTAATTAATTAGTCCTGTGCGGGTGAGCCCTCCTCGTGCTACAGAGTAGCAAAGAATACATCAATAGTCTGTTCCTGGGTAAAGCACGTATCGCCATAACCTCAGCCGTGCCCCATGGCACACTTGAGATAAATTTCCTAACCATTTCTTGAGAGAGCAGTTTTCACGCTTTCCGCAGAGTGTCCATAGATGTACCTCTGGTCCAAGAAATTCTAACAGATGACAAAACCAGAGCAGTTGTACCAAAAGGCCAGATAGTGTCAGTTGAGTCAGCCGCTAGATTGTGCTGCGTCTAATCCTGCTTGAATCTGTCTATTGTTTACGCCTCCCTTTTTCAGCATCGGCCTACCTGTCGCAGGATTCAGCCTTGCAGTTGCTGGGTTGTCAGCCGCAGAAGAGTCCTCACCCACCGTTCTTGTTGGCACGGGATCTGGCTTCTTACTCAGCATCATCATTTCGTCTACTCCAACGGTGCAAAAACAAGAACCTGGAGTGCCTAGGTAGGTTATCCTTTAGTTAATGGCCTTCAATGTGATCTCGTCGGCTGAAATTTCTGGTTGAACTTAGGTTGGCAGTTACTATGCTTAAGAACGTTTTGGCCCGCCTTATGCGTAATTTGTCCAATCAGTAAGATGACGAAAGTATCTTATTAGGTAGACGATAGATTCACAGTCATCTTCCAGGTCTCATACTGCAAATTGTTCTGGACTTATATCTTATTCATTAACTGGCACTTTCTAACCTACTTTTTATGAAATCAACTATTATTTCTGGATCAAAATCTGCAATTTTGGTCATTATTCCGTAACTGTTGTCTTGGCCGAAGGCGCAATCACTGTATATTTCCAGATTATATAGGGTTATGTGAATGCTTGGCATTCTGTTTGTCTAATTACCTGTTTTTATCCCGCAGCCAATCAAATACCTCCGGTCTCATCACTCCTCTTCTGCCCTTGCGCCAAGGATTCATATCTCTCTGTGGAGGAGCCTTGACAACATTCAACCACCAGGGCTCAGTAAGCACCACTTATTTTTTACAGTGACTTCCATCTTTTGTCACCACTTATTGGTTTTAAATGTGCAACCCTGTGAAGTAAGATTCACTCGGCTACAGGGTTATTGATTCGAACTTGGCTCCTGCTGCCAATCTTCCAATGATCCTGTGTACCTTTTTGAAGACTGGTTGAAGTAGGTGACTTGCGTCAATTCGGACGATAACCCCCTCCCCCCTTGTGTATCCACGTCAAATTGCCGGGGCACCTGAGTTCTTACTCGTCTGTAACGACAGCTGCTCACTTTGTTGGCTCCCTCTCGCGGGACAGCCGCATTGCGAATGATTGTCTCGCACAGTTTCTGATTCATTGCGAACTTGGACGGTGAGGCGGATCAATTGGCGCTCTGAGTTGGTCATGTGACCCAGGCTGTGCTCGTTATCAGGCGTAAGCATTATCACCCTGAAGGCCATCGCCAGTTGTGGACGGCTTCGGCTGACACGACACTAAACGTGTTCAGCTCGTTGCAGCACATGACCTAGCCACCACAGTCAACTAGTTAGGAGGCTACGGTGATCCGGTTGCTCTTTTAACGACTGCGCCTTGGAGACACGGTCGGCCATTTGATAGCCAAAAAGTCATGTGACCGACATTTTTTGAACTCACGTCCTGGTAAAAAGTTTTTCATGTGGAAGCTTAGCTTACTATAAGTTCATGCCGGAACTCTACCCGCGCCCGTAAGATCCGGCACTACTTTCCATATTTAAGTGGTCAGTTTTGTGGAAAGTTCGGTCCAAGATAACAACCAACCAACTAGGCAGTTGCATTGGCTCATGGCTGAGCAGATAGCTGTGAGCCCATATCCCCAAACTACCATCTCCATTTTGGTTTCGTTTTGGGTCCACTATGGTCGCCTGCTGCATGCCCTTGCCGCCAAAATCTTGTCAGCGTGTCTACGCCCCTTTGTAGGCTAACCGTGACCTACTGTGCTGCTTGAGTGGTCTGCTAACACGATATTTTAAAAATCTAGTCCATCACGTTTTTGACACAGCCCTGACCGGCAGGTTAGAGTCCTTCCTTTCCGATTAACTGGCGTGCACCAATGCTGCATTACTGACCATAGCGCGTCCCGGTGGGAACCAAATGCAGCAAAAACTTGCATAAAACGGACTATTATGAACGATTTGAAGCAAGACAGAATAGCAGAATTTATTCGCGCGAATAAATTTCGAGAGTGCTTTTCAGCTGCTTCCGCTCCGTGCATGAACAACGAAATATTAAGAGAACACATCAATTTGAATTTACACAAGATCGATAAAAGCAAGGTCGTATCAACGTGGCAAGTGGCCAAAATTTGTGTCAACTGTTAAACTTGGGACTAAAGAAATGGGAGGAAATTTAACAAAATAAAGGTGTGGTATGTATTTACCACGGCAGTTGAAGATTGACTACATGGTCTAGTTGCTTACATAGGTCGGGTTTCTCCCGCCGTATGTAGGATGCTTCCATGTAGCGTAAGGTCCGGTTTGTTCGTGCTCGAACAAGAACGCGGAAAGATGTTTTAGTGTCAACCGAATGACCAATGTCTAGTAAGTGTTTTGTAAAAGATGAACGTGGTACTTTGTTCTCCTGTTTTAAAAGCCAAGTAGGCAAATGCTCAGCAGCCCTGGTTGCCAATTGCCTTTGCGTACGGCCAATGTACTTGCATCCGCAAGTGCAGGTAACTTCGTAAACACAGTTTGAGGTGGCGTGCAAAGGCAAGGCATCCTTTGGCCGGTTAATTGGGAGCCTTTTTGTTGGAGTGAGGAAAACAAGTTCGGCTGCATAGTAAGCTCTTTGAATAGAACACCGTAGTCTTCGCTTGATTGTATTCACGATGTTGTCTCCTTTAAATGGTAAGGATATAAAAACGGGCTTTCTCGGACCCGACTGGTCCGTAGATTTTGGTCGTAAAGGGCAACTGTATTTTTGGATGAAACGCAAGGGGTAGCCACGCTTGAGTAAAGCCTCTTTTATATAGGCAAACTCTGTTAGTTGGGTCTCGCTGGAGCAGATATTCCTGGCTCTCTGGAAAAGGTTCATTACCAAATTTCGTTTCCACTGTATAGGCACAAAACTAGTAAAATGTAGGTATTGGCCTTTCCATGTAGTCTTGTGGAAAATGGTGCGCCTTATTGACCCATCATCCTCTCTGAACAGGAGGACGTAGTGGGGGTGGCGAAAAATACTGGTTCATGCAGCCTGCAGAGGCTGAGCATTTTAACAATGCCAAGAAGGCAGTTGCCACATAGAGCTAGAGACCGAGTTCGGGAGATGTTAACCGAAGTTGTGGAAATTTGCTTTATATTGAGGAGGATCTCGTAAGACATGTTGTAATGTTGGACCGGCGCATTTCCAGGTTTCGTCAATTCGTCTCTGCATGGCGAATAAGGCGCTGTTCTCTTCAAAGCAGGCCAATTCTATTTTTTTTCATTTGATCCACTGTCGTGGTGTCCGAGCGCGCTATTTACTGTGTAAGCTGTACATGAGTCATGACTGGCGACTGCATAGATTGCATAGGTTGTCCCCACTTAGGCCTTTAGATGGATATCCCGCCCATGTGACAGTATTCAGTACTTAAGTTTACTCAGTTATCGAACTTGGTGCCAGCTACTACGCTAGTCTTTAGGCCAGGCCTCAACTCGCCGCGTCAGACCGTTGATGTTCCGAGCTCATTTTAGATGTTGTACCATACTTCTCTCAGCCACCTACCGCAATTAGGTTGACGGACAAGCGCCATTTTTCCGAGATTTCTACCCTCTGCGACTTTTTATCAAGAAATCTCTCTTTTTCAATCCTTATGTCATACCAGACGACCTCATGACTTCACTAAGATCTTAACAGCTTTTTGTATCTGATGCTTGAAAGATGCCGGTGGTGCAATATATAACTTATGTTTGCCGGGATCATTATATTTGGAGCCATTTCCTACAGCCCGGCTGCCACTACCTACTATATATGGTTACTGTCGTTTTCCCTTATAGTTCGTTTCGGGCATAACTCTCGCTGAAAGCATAAACACATCAATTCTCACACACCTTGCTGTTCCAATGTCAGAAAACTCGTAAGTTCCCTGTCTCTTCTCATGCCTTTCTTCTGCCTGCATGTCACTCTTTCAGACCCCGGCTATTCCTGGGCAGCACCTGAGTCAAACACTATTTAATCCGTCTTTCTTCCTCTTCCGCTCCTTCCTTTTCTTCTTCTTCTTCTTCTTCTTCTTCTTCTTCGTCTTCTTCTTCTCCTCTTATTCCTTCTCTTCGTATGCCTCTTCTTTTCCCTCCCTCTTCGTCCTCTTCTTTCGCTTTTTCTGCTTCCCCCTTCCTTTTACTCCTTTTCTTCCCCTTCTTTCTTCTTTCTTCTTTCTCTTCCTATTCTTTTTCTTTCTTCTTTACCGTTTTCGGTGTTACTCATTGATTTTTTGAACTAGTAGGCATCCGCTACCGTGCCACTCATTGGTTCTCCGACCAAGCCACGGCACCCAGTCTTGCCAATAGTTTGATAAAGTCGCAGACAGGCCACTGATATATTGAAGATGGAAGAAATATGGGGGAGGGGGTCGGTTCTCACCATAGAAAATCAGAAACACCAAAAGCCTCATCTCGACACAGCAAATCGTGCCACAGTAAATCGGGCCTTCTTCTGAACTAGAGTCAATCGACAATAGCTGCCTGATGTGGCCCTTATAGCACCTGTCATTTTTATTAGACCCTATAACGCATGCCAAGAGCTGGACTGTGACCCCCGTGTCAGGTTAGCCACTTTTCCCCAATTGCATCCCTTTTCAGCTCAGCTCGATCAGGCCACTGAGACGTATAGGGTGGAGTGAGGTGGGGTCATCCCATATAAGGCGCTTAGTTTCTTCACACCTGATAGTTTATCATGTTTTGCACCTTTCGCGAGGTGCTAATGTTCATGACCTTAAAGGCTGCCAACTGATGAGATAACTCGATTCTTCTTCGGAATGCTTCTTTCTTCCTGTGGCTTATGTGCACTCTCTACTGCTGGGTGACGTCCTTATTGGGAGCCAGGCCGTTTATGGCACGCTGTATTAGCTGCTATTGTTGCCATGGCAACTACCGTTCGTCTTAACCTTATCCGTTCATGCGAAACGGTGAACTGTAGACGAAGCCAGTGGATAGCATGAAATTTATAGTCGAATTGTCAGGATGATCATGGTTGGTTGGTAGCCCATGTTGGATCAGGGGTTCCCGCCGGAGTCCAAACTGGGTGCCGTTTGGAGGCGGAGAAAAGCCACAACCTCGGCCGGCTTGAGCCAAAGGTCCTTGGGGGTGAGTTGGGTGCCTGGCCGGGAACTGCAGACGAAGAGGTGACGGCAGTCATGCGGCGAGACTCCGCAGTCGGGACAGCAGTCGGGTATAGAAGGGTCCAGCCGGTGTTGGTACTGGCGAAGGAGCATGCAATGGCCGCTGCGAAGCTGCGCTAGGGTACAACGGGTCACCCGTGGGAGATGACGTTCTGAAGTGGCAATCGGAGGTGGATAGCCACCCAGGAGGACCGGGAAATGGTAGCTGGATATTGCGTCAACAACTGCTCTCTTGTGAAGGCGCTGGTAGCCTGTCCTGATGGCGGAGCCATCAACGGGTAGGTCTGGGAGAGCCGACGCGACAGCTGCCTTGCGGAGACCTCGGTTACACGTCCGAACGTTACGGCTAGGCTCGGGAGCGTTGCAATGATGGTGGCTCGGATGGCCAGATTGTGAACAGGTCCACCAGAACTGCTGGCCGAGGAGTTTGTTGTGTGCGGCGACCGGCAGGACAGAAACCTCCGCATGAAGGTGATCGATGGGCGACATTTTATAGCAGCCCGTGATCGTGCGGAGGGCACCATTCTGTGCTGACTGAAGGTGGCGGAGGCTGGAGGAGCTGATTGTGGAAGACCAGATTGATGCCGCATAAGTGAGATGCGGCTTGGCCATTGCATTGAATGTGGTCGTCAGCAACTCTTTCGCGCAGCCCCAGGAAGTGCCCACGAGAGCCTTGAGGACCTTGGTGCACCTGCTCACTTTGCTTGCAACATCCCTCGCATGGTCTGCGAACGTGAAGAGTGGATCTAAACGGACGCCGAGGAGCTCGGGCTTTCGGACCAACGGTAAAGCCACACCGTTGACGATGATATCCGGGTGGTGATTTAATTCCTTCGGATCCAGCGTGAAAACAGTGACGGACGACTTGGCAGCCGAGATCGATATCCCGCGCTGAGTGAGGTAGTCCACAATGTTAGGCATGAATTCCGTGAGGACCCGTGGAGCCTGATCAATGTTATGGTGTTGGCAGAAGATGGTGACATCACCCGCGTATGATACCACTTTGGCGGGTGCCGGAGGGAGTGGGAATTCCCGCATGTAAATGTTGAACAGCGTCGGGCTGAGCCCAGATTTGTGAGGAACACTGCAGGTCTGCTTACGGGGCTTGGAGAGAGTGCCGCGGAAAAGGACACGATCGTGGCGGCCACGGATGTAAGCCGCCAGCCATCGGACCAGGCCAGTCGGCACGTTCAGGAAGACCAAGTCCTGCAGGAGCTGATCGTGGCGGACGCAGTCAAAGGCTCGCGACAGGTCAATTGAGACAGCCACGTTCCGCGAAGCGAGCTTCTGTTGATTGAAGCCCTCGAGAATGGCGTCGCTGTGCTCGAAAAGAGCCGTTGTTGTGCCACGACCCGACCTGAAACCATGTTGGTGTTTGGACAGATCCGCTGCAGACGTCAGAATTGGAAGGAGAGGTCGTTCCAAAATTTTCGTCAGTGGACTGAGGAGGGCAATTGGGCGATAAGACGTCGCTTGACTCGGGTCCTTGCCAGCTTTGACCAGGGGAATGATGGTGGACTGGCACCAGCAATCGGGGATGATTGAACTGGCCAGCGAAATATTGAAAATGGCTGCTAGGTAGGCAGCCACCTTGGGGCCGATATAGCGCAAATGGATAAGAGCCAGGCCATCCGGTCCTAAGGCTTTCGAGACTTTCGTTTTCCTAACGGCGGTGAGGATAGCATCGGTCGAGAAGGAAATGTCCGGAGGCCTTATGGAGGAGGTGAAGGAGGGGGCGCTGGCTTTTGGGAATGGGCGCCGAGCGGGGCGAGAACAGCTTGTTCATCTTCGTGGTGATCTTACCGTTGTTGGAGATGAACTTGCCGTCCCCGAAGCTAATAGACTGGTTGGGTGTTTCAGCCCGGGGCTTGGTCAAATTGCGTCGAAGTTTCCAGGTGGCAGCTGCGTTGCCGCGGAAATTACAATCTGCAACTTTTTCACGCCAACGTTCCCGTTTGTCGTCATTGACGGTCTTGGTTATCAGGCCGTTGAGTTCGCCAACACGCGGGTCACTTGCGTCTCGCGCTCGGATCTCGTCTCGCTCTCATTCCAGTCGGGAGGCTTCGCTTGGGTAGTTTGGGCGGAGTATGGGGATGCGATCGTTCGGTATATGGTGGCCTGCTGCTGCCAAAAGCAGGTGACGAACGGCCCGCTCCGCCTTGTGGACACAGGTGGGGGTGGTAGCTGATCGGTTCCCGCTTCGCATTCCGCGGCGAACGCTGCCCAGTCAGCTCTTTTGTAGTTGATAAAATGCCTGTTTGGAGCCTTGATACGGTCGGCAGAGGTGGCCAGTTCAAGCACTATATGGAGGTGATCGCTCCCTAGGCTGATTTCCGTGCTCCATATGGTGGAGGCTACCAGACTGAGACTAGCAAGGGAGACATCGGGAGAGCTGGGGGCACCGTTGGGTGGGAGCCGCGTTGGGCTGTCCTCGTTGAGGACTGCGAAGGGAGCTTGCTCTAGTTCATCCGCCAGGACTTCACCCCGGGAATCGGCCGCCAAATCGGAGCACCACAGGTCGTGATGGGCGTTGAAGTCACCTAGTACCAAACTGTCCCCAGAAGGTAAGTAGGGAGCGATAGAGGCGGTGAAACCTGGAGGATAATGGACGTTGGAGGGATGTACACGTTCACGAAGGTTAGTTTCACCGTGCCAATGTTAAGGGAAATTGCTAGTATTTCCGTGGGATCGGCACCAAGCAGAGGTAGCTGGTGATGAGCAATGGATTTGTCCACCAGGAAGGCCAAGCCTCCACCTTTGTTGCGGCCGCGGTCGCGACGGACGATCGTGTAGTCGACACAAGACGGGACCTTAGTGGGGTTAGGCCACTTTGTCTCTTGGATAGCCGCCACAGCTATGCTGTGCGAACGCATGAAGGTCAGGAGCTGGTCAAGCTTCCCAAGGATGCCGTTGGCGTTGAATTAGAGGATCGTTAGACCAGGCGGTGAGGCAAGGTCGGGGACTAGAGGCTTTGGGTTCAGGACCGGGCGAGCTGGAGGCGTGGAGACCGGTGGGGGCGCGGGAGAGCTGGGACACGCGAAGGCCGGCGGCCAATCGGCAGCTTTGGCGAGGCCACTGCAGCGGAGATGGCACCAACTATTGCAGAAGCCGCAACGCACAGACCAGTCGCGGCGGCCCAGGCGCACTCGGCAGAGCGAGCAGTACCAGACAGGTCCAGGGTTGGCCTCAATACCGGCGGCAAGGATGAGGAGTCGGAGCAGCATGGCCGGAAGGGGCTGCTCCGTCAACAAAAACACGGGTTGGGCTGAGGGGGGGGGGTTGATCCAACGTAGGGAGATGGGTGTAGCAGACCTTGGCCGCCGGGAGGGCGGATGAGAACGTGGTCGAAGAAGCGTCTGCTGTGGTTCCCTCATGATGATCATCATCGCTCATAGCGAAACAACCACCATGATATTTCCCAGCTACATGTTCACATGTCGTCGTCTAGTACCCTGCTATCGTGAGAAGAATTAGATATGATCGCCTGACGTTTCGAAATTCGTCGCGTAGAAAACACTGCTCTCTGTTGACGCTAAGGCCACTAAAACGTGTACAGTGGACGTGATGGCGATAGCAGCATCACTGTTTTCATTAGAATTATGCGTCTGGGGGGTTATTTTTAGTAAAAGTTTATATTGATCTGGAGGTGAGTTACTGGGTTGTTCTGGGGGAATTCACATGCACCTGGTTGCCGCAACAGGTAAATCTCTGGCACACTTGCGGGCTCTGTGACTCACACCTTTCCCCTCGCCTTTGCAGTTACGTGATCGTGGCTAGGAGAATGTCTGATGGTGAAACCGAGCGCTCTTTCATCACCCTCCTCTCCGCAAACGGGACTCCGCATTCTAGTTACACAGTGAGTTTACACATTTTCTGCGAGTGTGCCTAATCGGCCCTTTTTACTGACACACTTTAATTATTATCTCTCACCATTGTCAGTACGTCTGTTGTACCCGTTTATTCGGGCGTTTTCAGTTGCCACTTAATCCCTGTCAGTACTTTTAGACCCGTTACTGTACAGTAAGACTCGAAAAATACTTTGTTTGTTTGTTTAAGAACTGCAAGATGACGTCTGAGAAGCAAATGCCGTCAGTAGCAACCTATTCCAAGGGGTGCTTCAAGACACTTTGATTTAACGACATATCTCCTACCCTGAGTCAGGTTTTAGATACCGTGTTATTCTGATGCCTGACTGACCTGCCTGACTGGCGAGAAACCTAATGTCTATAATTTACTATGCTATTTCCATAAAACATCCGATATCAAAGGGAGAGGGGGACTTCGACCGACCTAGCCTGATAGCAAGACGACATACAAGCTAGTCCAATTTGTCTTATAGTTCCAGTCTATAGACCACGATACATAGCCTAGAATGAAGACGAAGTACTTTTAAAGGCTATATGTTGCACCATCTTTATAGCACGGCTACTGACTAATCAGTTCGGTTACTTTTCGCCGACTTGCTGCAACCGGATGACACAGTTGCCAGGAGGTCGGCTCATCAGTGGGTCCTTCAGCGTCCGGCACCAATTTTCTTGTATGTACTTCAGTTTTGAAATTGTTGGGATTTAATCTCCCCAGAAATTATTCGCTAACGTGGGGTAAATTAGTCTATATGGAGCTTTCTAGGCGCAGACTGGAAGTTGCTGTGACTATCTGTGTTGATGTTTTTCAACAACAGCGAAATACTCGCGTAATATGGCTTAAACGACCAACAAGCAGCCAGCAATTACATTATACCCCATATTAACAGCACAAATACTAACTAAATGTCCACGAACGTTTTTCTTCTTGTCGGTGCAGTAAAGGAGCGTCTACTCGATCTAAATGACCATTTCCTGACATATTTAAAGCAAATATATGCCTTTCAAAACGCCTTAGTCGGCGCATTAGGTCTTCGTTTGCTTGGCTTGTCAGAACGAGGTGATGGAAAATTTGTTCTCCGACGATTTTGTTATGGGGCTCGCAAAGTTATATGTATTTTTATCTCCGAAAACCCGATTATTCTGTCAAGTGTTTTGCCAAACAACTAAGGTTGTTAATGGTCCCAAATTTACCATTATTATGTTCCCTTGTAGATGCCAAAAGGTACCCAAGTGACAGCTCTGCGCTCCTCTGAACCTAAATTCGGTAGGGTAAATGAAACCGAAGTCCTGACGGTCGTTGGCTCCTCCGACGGTCTCGTACGCTTTCTTCTATTCGACCTGCGTACGCCGTCTAATCTGGTACGCGGGCTGTCCATTTGGTTGCGTTTCTCTACGTCACTCCCGAACTAGCTTTTTCTCTTGTTTTACCTTTTTTACTATGTATAAGTACATAGGACAGCGAGACCTAAAAGCGACATTTTAAGTCCACTTGAACCTTCCTCTGTTATGGTCCGTTGGCTTTATTAGGTTGTTCAATCCAATCAAACCGGTAGGCTACCCAGCAAACTCCTAGAAATGTTATACAAGGTGGACTTAGATTTGTCAGCCCGTAAAATCAGTTGTAAGGTTGGCTTTCGGTTCTGACTGGGCTTTCGTCTCTTTGTTAAACCAGCATAACGGTTTCTTCATGCTTCTGAATATTAATACGGATGTATAACTTTTCAAGAACCGTTTTTTAGATGGTAAGGTTTTCTGATTTATTTAAATCTGGTATGCCAACACCCACTATGTTATATTCCAAATAAAACGTCTGGTCGATAAACCAGAAAGCCAATTTGAGAGATAAAGAATATGTGACTTGTGCCTGCTACTTTACAGTATGCATCAACGGCCGTTTAAATGCCGAAATATCTAGACAACTTTGCGTTGACCGCTTTGCAGTTTCAAAACTTTGGCCGGCCAAATTGCCCTGAGTTTCTCTGCCAGCTACTGTAATAGTCTGCTGATTTTGCGTCATATAATTTATTTTCTTAATTTAATTTAATTTTTTTAATCTTTTAGCCCCGACTTGTCGGGTTTTTACCATGTGATCGGAAAGTGACAAGTATTGACTGTGTGTCCAGTTCTAGTTTCTGCGCTGGCTTTGAAAACGGTGACATAGGTGTCTACTACTTCAGCCCCGACTACCGATGCTGATCCCCATGGCATCAACTTTTCAGCTTTCTTTCTACCTACTTCATTCTTGCTTTTTCACATGTTTTTAGTTTCCATTTTTCTTCATTAAATGTTTTTTTTGCATATGACTCCCTGTGTTTTTCTGCAAACCCTATTCTTGATTGGCCGGTGCCAGCATTTAATGGTAGCACGAGACCCACAACTTTAGCGGAATTCGAAAAGGATGCAGTCTTGGAATTAATCTTCGTCAAACAAACATCGTTTCTTTTACCGATTGTGCACTGAAATGTTGTGCACGACTCCGTTAGCACCAGGGTACGACGGCATAACAAAAATTGCCGACCTCGATTGAAAAAAAGCTATCCAGCAGTCTTCACCCTTTAGTTATTCAAATTATAATAATTTTGGTACTATCCAAAAACCTTAAAAACTTTCGCGCCTTCTAGGTTTACTGTGTGTTAGTTTGACCATCGAAAGCGAAGATGTCCATCATTTGCCCGAGAGCAAGGACGTTGACAACGGCCAGGTATAGTGAAGTAGATTGGCCGCCATCTCTACCCCACTCTAAGCCTTCACCCCGTGTGAGAACGGTGACAAGACAACGTCGAGATGACCGTGCAGGGGATCAGGCGTAAGCCGCTTTCTCCAGATGCAGCCAGCAACACCGCCTAAGATAGCCTTTAGTGACAGTATACTTTGCGCGGGCATTTCTGCACTGTCTACCCTCACTCACTTATAGTAGTTATCTAGCCAGACTTCAGTAAGGCAGAAGTGGTACTGCTACCACCAATACTGCTACTTCTAATACTACTTATTAGGGTGTAGCTGAGTGATAGTATTTGCTGGTATTTTTACTGACTGTTTAATAAGTCAGAAAAGACGCTGATTAAAGTCCAAACTGGGCTCATATTCCCTGAATCTCGGCAGGAAGTGTACTACTACTGGTGGTGGCACTGACGCCTCCATTCTTCAGAGGTGACGCTGATTAAGCCAACACTAGGGCTCGTATTCCCTTGATCTCAACAGGGAGTGTGAACCTGAGTTTAGAGTATTTCGAGTAAGTAAATGCTTGGGTCCTGCGCATAGCAGTGCTTGCCTTTGCTTCCGCACTTTAAACTCTATCCGCTGAGCTATGTATTTTTCTTCTAGGTACAGACTCAACTAGCTGCTTCTATGGGTACGTGCCTATGCTAATCGTGCTAGATTCTAGTAATCATGCTTACTAAGACCGATAGATAGCATGCTGTATGTGTGGTTTTTAAGAAGTCGCACCCAGAATGCGCTCCCAATCTGTGTGAGGTAAGAGGGATCAGCTTTACTCTACGATTTAATGTGTACATAGTAAAACCTCGGTTAACGGGTTTAATCCGTTCCGGCACCGAGCTCACCATGGTAAACGCTCGTCTTTCGAAACGTAGCCAATCAAACTTTATCAGTTCACTGATTGGCTGCAGGTGACCGAGGACACACGCACTGATAGCAAGACTCAACTGCGGACACAGGCACACACACACGCACTGACAACCGATTAACTGAGTGGAAGCTCGTCAATTGAAAAAATGTTCTGCTAATGGCTCAATCGGTACCTGAAATGCTCGTTGGTGGACCTGCTCGTCACCCGAGGCTCCACTGTACTGAAAGGGACAACGAAGGAAAACTCCTGGCTGCTCTGTCACTGAAAACTTCGTCTTCGCAATTTCGGCTAGGAGTGGTGGTAAGGATTGCGGTCTAAGTTTACGTTAGAACACGCGAAAGGATACAAATCTTGGGGGTTAGCGCAACTCTAAATGTATTACCGAGGAGTTTAAGTAAGTTAAACCCTGGCAACTGCGATCTTAAAACCATGGTTACTTAGGCGAGAAGAGGTCATGGGAAGGCCAGCGTGTTAGGAAAAGTTCACAGAGGAATCCCGCATAAATGGAAAGAGATTTGACTTGGAGAGCAGTAGGCCAACCAGAAGAGCCAGCCGCATCTGCGTGTGGTCCAGCTGCAGCCACCGCCTAGAGGTTTTATGTGAGTCGGCCTGTGATTGGTTGGACAACGTGTGGGTGGACATTGACGAGGGCAGTCGGTGTCTCGGGTGCCAGTAAGTCTGGTGGCCGTCACGATCGTGAGGTCTAGACGGATTGAGGTAACGACAGGAAGGCCAGGCGTCGGGCAAGCAGCGACCACTATAAGTGACTTTCACTGTACTGCCGGAAGGATGACATAGAACCTATTGAAACCGAAGTTTACACAGACCACACTAGAAAGCGCGGTAACACCGAATAACAGTGTGTTTAGCCTGATGGCTTGCCGTTGGCAACCGACGAGAACCACCACCCTCCCGAGGGTGCAGTGGTAACTGATCGATTTCCGTACCGCCTCTTCCCGCACCCAGTGTTTTCTAGTGACAAGATACAGTCCATGCGCAGATGCAATAGCTGACAACGAAGTGAATCGTCTACGCGTCCCATTAGAACTGGTTGCATCTTCCATCTGTCATCGAGGAGCGATAGTACAAAGAACACGCTGAAGTACCATTGCAACACGGCGGTGAACGTTTAAGGGGCCAACGCTTCGGGCAACCACTACAATTGTGCCATAGTAACTGAAAGTAAATCTATTAAGAATGAGATTTTTTCTTTAAAAGTGTTAGGAGGAGCCTAGCAGACGGCTATCATACAGGCAGTGAGCCGCACTCACGGTAGACTATCGGTCGGTCTGCACGCGGCGAACGGATACTGGTAGTCAATCAATCAATAATTTTAAATTTCAGCTACAGCCAGCTGCTGAGTCACAAACCAATCCTGTCGCTACCCACGCCAGGACAAAAGCTGATTGGCCCGATGGACATATCGTTGCACACGTTTTTTGCCCCAAATATGTTGTATCAATAGCGCTCAAAGGCTTCTGCTTTTGTCCCCTTCTTGTCGTGTTCTTCCTTGGGGGCTCACACAATACGTAACTAGGCGTTTACACCCCGACTTTGGCTACCGTTACAACAAAAAAGTACCAAATAATGTCCTTATGCAACTTACATACGCGAGATATTTTGGAGGAGTAAGCAGGAAAAAAACTGCAATTTTTACATACTTTAAATGGTGGGGTTTGACCACTTCGTCCCAGGGAAGGCATAGTGGTGGTCGGCAGATTGATTTCAATCAACTCTCCAATGTAGGAAGATCAGTGTGCCTTTTAAGGTATACACGGGGAAGGTTGGTTGCATTCAGGGAGTAAGGTAAGCTACCGATCCGAGCTGAAATGTACTATTCCTCGTGCACATTGGTAGTCCGAGTCAAGCTGACCAGAGGAGTGATTAGGCGCAGTGAATGACAGCGTGAAGTCTCACATATCGCGTGCTGCAAGTGAACGTAAATGCACGACAGTTCGATTGTCTTGTTAGGTAGTGTCCGCAGTATGTCCCAAAGCATGGTCGGCACAGGGACAGTGAATTGCGCGTGTAGTACCTCGCAGTGGTAGTAGATTTGTGCAGCGTCCGTCGCACTCACTTTCACCCTTAACCACCTCAGCCTGGTGTCAAGACGAAGAAGGTATTGGGCGCATTTGTTGGCTAAGCTAAATAGCCTGCCTACGAGAGTCACACACGTCCGGTCCGCGTATGGTGGATCGGAATTTTACAGGGACAAGAACTCGGATTCAATCAGAGTAGCGGTGCCATGTAAGCCACACTAACAGGTGGCCATTCCAGTTTACCGCCGTCTTTTAGAGAACAGAATTAACCTGTTAATTGGCAGCTTTTCGGCCCCTAACCCTAATATAAAACCTCCTCTCCACACCGAAGGCCGGATGACTTCGGTACTATCTGTGTCCTCGTAAATATACTGTAGGTGACTTAAGTCCTGTAAAGTCCTAATCGAAATTAGAGTTGGTAGTTTAGCGTACACTTGGTCTTGCTTTTATGATCTTTTGAGTAAATTTGATGCTCAGATAGCCTTTCAGTAAAGAAAACCGAATGTTAGTTCAACCTACTGTGTGTGTTTATAAATATGACCCGATGGCCATCTTCATAAGAAAAAATACCCCGAAACTAATTTTTTCAGTATATGCTTTTAACAAATACCTTAGTTCGAAGGTGTTAATAAGCATATCGAACAAAAATCTAAATTTATTATAAAACGTGAAATATGCGACAGACCATCAAGGACAACCTGAAATTAATTGTTACCCAATACCAGAGATATCTTTTAATAAACTGGACAAAACGAACTGTCTTTTAATACACACAAAATGGCACGTTTACGATTTCAGTACTAATTTATTGAGGGAAGGATAGGAGAATGCTGTTGAGCTGCCAGTTGGCAACAAGGTGGCTAAGAAATGCATGGATGCAAAAGAGAAATGGAAAGAAATTACTTCAATCACATGCTTGCGAATGAAGAGTGAAAAGCTATCGGAGTAGAAATTGTAATAAATACGGTACTGATTTAGCCTCAGTAGTATAATAAGTAGGTTAATAATTATGTGCAATTAGTATGTGTAATACTCTTCAAATTTACACTGGTGACCAAAATGTTTCGTGCATGCCCGATTTGGTCTTAAATGTGGTCACACAGGTGGAGAGGACAACCTTTTCGGGAAGCACATTCCACGATGCAACAACTCTGTTAATGACGAAAAATTTATGTACATTGATCCTTGTCTTGCCGCGACGTACTTCAAGAGGATGACCGCGCAAAATGGACGTGGCAGCTTGGGTAAAAACATCATTGGGAAAAACAGCTATCTAGGCCATTAGTATTACGGAAGGTTAGTACGAGATCCCCTCGGGGAAATAAGTTGAGGGTTGACAGTCTCCTTTCATAAGACGGTCTTCCCTGACCGTTGTTGTTCCTCGCCTCTGGACCTTCTCTAACAAGGAACAGTCTTCGACAGTGAAGAGTCTCCATGCCTGTATAGCAAGTATAGCAATTTTATTTACATATATTCATTGGTCACAGTTGCAGCAAGTTTTCATGTTTTTGGAACTCGAGGATTCTTTACAGAAATTGGTATTTCTAACCTAACTATTAGTACTTTTTATATTACCTTTAAGCTTTACATGTGCTTAAGGTTGTTAATTATTATTATTTGTTTGTGCACCGTTCTATTCCTCAGAATGTGCCCATCCTGGGTTATTGCTTTTGCGAGTCTGTTTAACCGACTGTGTTCCACAAAACCACTAATAATTGATACGTTACTGGCCAACTGTTAATTATTATTTCAAAGTTTTCATGCATCCCTTGATGTCGGTTTGCGAAGGATTACCAATTTTTCGCAAGCTTCGGCAATTTGTATAAGATACAACCCATACTGTGGGCCACACCGTCTGAGAATAGGTGGCTGGCCGTCACGGTTTAGAGGGCTATAAGAGAAACAAAGGGTTCCTATTACAGGCAAATGCGCAAGTCACGCTTCTTAAAATGAAAAAAAAATTCGCGCCTGCCCAACTCTTAATTATCCAGCCTAAAACAAAATTAGGTCTTCGGGTATGCGCCCACACCGATAAATAGACGGACTGGGAGCATGAAGTGATCATTCTTAGGTCCGATTGACCAGACTTTAAATGTTAACTTTTGCTCTCTTCCACTACTGATAGTTTGGATCCTAGATGCCCTAAAACCCTTGGGCGCGGACCAGTAAACTATATCTGACGATGTTTATCTCTTTCTTTCCATCACCTTTTCGAAAACTAATCATTTTCCGAAGCAAGCAATCGCCAAAACTTCAGCGAAGGTTCAGTGCGCATAGAAAAGCTACAAAGCTTCAGCCCAGTATCCCTAAACGTCAGCAGGTATTGTTTAAGTAGAATCAACTTGTAGGTAATGGGCAAGCGGTCAGCCTTGCTAGAAGAGGTTTTTTCTCAAATTGGAGTCACTCCTTTTCGGGTCAACTTCAGTTTCTGATTAGAAAGCGGGAAAGATAAAATTGACGCTCATAAGTACACGCGATGGACATCAGAAATTGCAAATCCCCGGAGAAGAACTTTCAGACATGAAAATTTACTGAGTAAAAACATTAGTATATACAGGATTCAACATGTAATACAAAAACTAGTCACTGTCGCCTTCATCGCTGATCCTGGCCTTTTTGCGTATTGGTGTGTCCGAAACCTATAAAAGTAGTGCAAAAATCGTAAGGTTACATGCGGTTCACTAATTCAGCAAAAAAACTTTTTTTTAATGTGAGCTGTAAAACGAGCGAGTAACCATAAAAGAAACTGTCAAGACTTAAAAACTTACATCGGAGCCAGAATCGTCAGATGAGAGCGCGGAAAGACCTGCAAAGCAAAAGCAATGAATTAGCATACGCTTGCTACTGTGAAGATAGTGCAATCTTGACTTAACAAAGACTGAGTACAGTCGAATGCTCTTACAACCTTTGATTTTCCATGATTACATTTTCTGAAAAAGATAGCAGTTTTAATCGACCGGACAGCGGATTCTTAGTTCAATGGTAGAGCGGATGACATTATAAAGTTCTATTATGACAGAATGTAGATTAAACTCCTAGATCTCGCAAGCTAAGGGCTAGGTATGGCTGACTAAGAACGGCAAATAGACCAGAAATGGCCATCTGAGTCTCCTTAGTCTTCATTGGAACTTTCAGTCTGCATCACAGAATCACGATTCTGGAAGAGTTCTCGGGACTCGCGCAGAATTTAGTCGACGACGACCCATTGGATCAAGAGGCGTAAAAACGAGGCTTCACGAAGGCCTCCGCAAGTGGTCAGTCACTGCTCATAACAATTAGGTACTTATTCATAGTTACGTGAAATCACACTGATGCGGTCGAAACCTCCGAAATACCAGCCCCACTTTTGGAAGTTAAGGGGTCGTAAGGAGACGACCACTTACTATATCGCAGACCTCTGATAGAGAAAAAAACAGAAATTAATGACACCATGAACAATTATGCGACCTCTTACGTAGCTGCTTACAGCCGTTGCATATTTATATGATAAACTGTTTACTAAGAAAATATCCTACGACAAATAAACGGAGTAAATTTAAAAAGAACGGGGAAAACTGATCAGAAATACGGGTAGGCATGGCTTGAGGGGAGGGGATGGTTATGTTGCTAAACGAATTTGGATTAAAATGAAATCCCTTCAAGCGTGATTAAAGTTGCACAGTCGCCCGGATGATAGTCAGTCATTTGCGTGAGGGGACGGAGGAGGGGGCCGCTCTAAGGCAGGGCAACTTCCCCTTCACTGTAATGATTGTCATGATGTGCGGAGCAGAGCATCCCTTAATAAGACGACCAGTGTCGTGGAGAAACAGCCTAAACTGACCTGGACCACGCATGAGACCGTGCGTCGCACTCGCTGTCTGTGAGCTTGCCCGGCAGATACAGTGAACTTGAACGGGGTCACACTATCTCGCGGCACTCGAATCGTAGCGGGTTTGTACAGGGCCTTGTCTACTTCAGCATATGTATGTGTGTGGCAAGTGTATATGGAAATATTCAAGTCACGCCAGGCATTACGCTCAACCCCATTCCTGCATGGCTGGTGCGTGGGAGACCGAGCTAAGAGACTGATAACGAACCTTCAGCATATAACAAGTATAACCCTTTAGGATAGACCAGCGCTCAACCATCGCATTACGAGACGCACTCGTCCCTTTGTTCTGTGGGGCTCAATCTTGAACCTCACCAGCAACCGCACGTGAACAGCTAATATTAAAAACATTCAAGGACAGAGAGCAGTTTAACAAGGCCCCGGGATTTTATGATGACATTCAATTTTGAATACCTCGCCGCATTTCCCTCCCTCAAACTCCGATAACAAGCTAAACCAGGGCAATCTACATTCAAAATGTGATAGTATCAGCATAGAACGAGCACAGCGGCAGCAGGTCAAAACCAGAGGAAAAAAGACAAGCTCACTCTTTCTGCCGGATGAACTGCGACCGGCCTTGGTATCGCGTTTGATCGCAGCCAGGGAGATGGAGGTTCCCTCGTCGAGACTGTTGTCGTCGTCGCCATAACCGCCGACGGTGACCGAACTGCGTCTGTTCCGGTGGGCTGCCGAGGCAAGTTGACGCTCACGCATGCGCCGCTGTTGGCTCTCGCGACGCAGACTAGCACGCAGTCTCTCCTCCTCCTTGCGTACCAGCGCGTGCCGGTTGGATTCCGGATCGGCGCCTGCCATTGGTAGGATTTTAACCTAGAAAGGCAAGAAAAATCATCCCCAGGTGAAGCTGGTAAGCTCATATTTCTCTTTATAATGCTTATTGCAAAAAAAGGACGCATGTCTTATTGCTCAGCCACTGATACAGTTATAGGAAATACTAAGTTTCTGGGTTTAGTTTGTTCTGCAGCAGGTAGCTCCTTTATTAGACAGGAAATGTTCTGTTATCCGAAGAGTAATTGGCGAGCATACGTATACTTTCAATAAATTCTCATCAGGCCATTACATTTATATTGGAGGGGGGTAAAGCGTAAAAGGTAAAATTGTAGGCAAATTACGTTCAATGTTACAAGCAAATTAGTCCGGGGGATAGAGTAGGGGGTGGGGTAGTAAGGGGCGGCTAATTAAGCGGTAAGGTTAGGGAGAAGGGGGTGGTGGAAGAGGAGAGGAGGCTTGGGGAAATGCCGGTAGCTAGGCGGCCGTTGGCCATGCTAAGCTTGGGGCTTGCAGCAGGTTCTTCTGCGCGCACAAAATTGGCTTCCTCAACCGGATAGCAGTTGCTTCTGCTGTTGCCAACAGTCGCTGGCCCAGTGACATAGGGTAGCTTGGTGGGACCTTTTAGATCACACTGAAGGCTTCTTTGGGGTCCACCTGATGTCCGGAATCCACCATGTGCGCTAAAAAAGAGCTGTTGATGGTTCTGTTGGTATTGAAATCACCCTTCCTTAGCCATTGTGGGAGGTGTTCCTTTATTCTTTTGGATAGGCGCCGACTCGTGCGACCAATATAACTTGCTCCACAGGAGCAAGCCAAGGAGTAGATACACATATAGGTGGTCTGAGTCGGTAACCTGTCCTTACCTACCCCATGGAAGACTGGGTTAGTTGAGAATAGTACCCGAACTCTCGCTGCTGGGAAAGTTCGTGACACGGCATCCTCAAGGCGTCTTTTCAGGAGTTCACCTGTCGCGTCTCCTCGAAAGGGCATTATGAGAAATAATGTTTTCTTCTCCACAATGAGTGTTTTGTGTTTCATTTCTTTAGTAGCCATATTCTTGGTAATTAATTTCTCAGGATATCCGTTCTCACGGAGTAAGTCCTCGATTTTCTTGAGTTCCTCTTCAATAGTGTCTTCAGAGCAAATTTTTCTAGCTCTTTGCGTTAAGTAGCGAACTAGATTTCGCTTCTGTTGGAGAGGTACGAAACTGTTTAAGTTCGTATATTGTCCAGACCAGGTTTTCTTTCTATACACGCTCCTTCGGACGCTACCGTCGGGTCTACGACTAAGGAGGACGTCCAAGAAGGGGAAAGAACCTGCTGTTTCCATCTCCAACCTGAACTTTATGGAAGGATGGGCTTGATTGACCGCGCTTAAGAGCGCGTCTCTATCGGCTTCATCTGTGACAATCACGAAGATATCATCCACGTAGCGACCGTAGTGCTTTAACTTGTGGGTCTGATCGCTAAGTTGATGTTTTTCCAGCTTTCCCATGAATATGTCAGCTAAAAGTGTTCCCAGAGGCGAGGCCATGGCAACGCCATCTATTTGTCTGTTCTGTTAACTTCAAAGTAGATTGAGCTACAGTCTAAAGTTAGGGAGAAAATGGTAAATGACACTACGTTGCAGCATTAAGGCATGGTAGAACTTGAGCTATTATCTGATAATGTTTCCTTAACCCATATTTGCCCGATAGAGCTTGGGACTGCATGCTAGGCGCCGAATCCCAACATGCATTTACAGGCCATATTATAGCATACTAGTTACTGTTCTTAGTAAGTATGATAACTAGAAGTAGCATTCTTAGCATTGGCATATCCCTTCTAGCAGCAGTATCCTAGTCCTCGTAGTCCTAGCTTAGTACTTGTACTTATTACGGCTGCGATCATGACGGATTTAGTCGGCCTCAATTATGTCCTAGCAACTGACAGATTTTGATGGATAGAGGTGAGAGGGCGGAAATCAAAGCAAGCCTTGGCGTGCTTCGGGCCTCAAACGTGTATTTACTCGGAATAGCATAAATCCAGACTCACACTCCTAATTGACATCGAGAGGATATGAGCCCTAGCGGCAAATTTAATTAGCGTCACCTCTGACTAATATTAGCGTCAGTAATAATAGCAGTACTACTATCACTCAGTTGCATCACTATTAATCAGTGGTAGAATTAGTAGTAGTGGCAGTATCCGTCTTGTTCGCCTTGAGTCTGTATTGACATCGGCTGAAGGTAACTGAGGTTAGGTAGTGCGGTATTACCAGCGCAAAATTCTACTGTATTTTAAGACTGAATCATGCGGTGTGTTGGCCTGCAGTGGAGAAAGCGGCTAACGTTGGAACCCTTTTCAGTCTTCTTGACTCTGGGTGAAGGTGTACAGGCGTACGGTGTGCAATATCTACAATCACTTTAAACCAACCCCTGTCGCCAGTCACCTTCCCTGTACCAACCTGTTTGGAGCATATGGCGGATTTCATCGAAATCGATGGGCGAATTACCAGGGCAAGCAGAGCATATTCGAGAGCCGCAAAAAGTCACATAAGTTGAGTGCAAATGATAGTCAATAAAAGAACGAACGGAAACCAGAGCAACAGATGTGTTGCTTTCCCAGTTGTGAAATTTGAACATTTTAAAAAATAAATTCCTTTCAAAAGTGCGACATGATGGTTCACGTAGAGAAAAATTAGTAGAGGGGTGGTGGAAACAGTACCTTTTGGGATTTGTTGGTTTTGTCAGCTAGAGAAAGAGTAATCTTGCGATGCGTGAAAGACTCAGTGGAGTGGGGCCTGAAGAGAAAAAAAACAAAGGTTTAAGTTAACACTACAAGAAAGGAGTCATCAGCATCAGGCGAAGACATTACCTAGTACGGACCTTAATTATGGATACGAACGTTCATGATGAGAAACTAGCAGAAAATATGCGAAGTGATGGACTGGATAGAAAAGGCGATCGATAGGAGATCTCTAATAGTTTATAATTATGCATCTCGTAAAAACGAGTAGGACTGCAATTTTTAATTTCAAGGTTACTTAGCATTACTCAGTAATGAATCGTTAAGAAGGGCCCGATCTTCTCTTCTTTAAAATTCACATAAACTTTTGTTCAGAACGAATTAACCATTAGGATGCCTCAAAATAGATCTCAACACACTAAGACAAGCGCTGAGCGACGCGAGAGCGATCGTAAACTCGAATGGTTCTCAGTTGTCACGGGCCCAAGTGACTTTGATAAAAGTTATGAAGAACATGGATTGCTCGCAGAGATTCAAGAGGATTAACGATTTTAAGAGCGAAAATCGCGACAGAAACTGATTAGCTAAAAACTGAGAAATATATAAAAATGGCAAAGCAGCGTAATCTTAAAAAAGGCGACATTAAAATAAGAAAGCCTTGGCTAATACCGTCTGAAGAAAAGTCGATGCCAAAATAAAATTTACCTAAATGTCAGTTTCGTCTTGAAGACTGATTGGCCCTGAAGTCCACTGCCCTCTCGGATGAACAGGTGGTTGAAATCAGACTGAATGTCCATCTTGTGTATATCAAAGATCTCGTTGCCAAGGTAAAGTGAAAGCGAACCGTCGGACCATCTGACTATGCGAGCATTCGACTCGTGGATTGTATCACCAGCTTCATTCTTGCCCAAACGCCATCTTATTGTGTTTTCAACCTAAAAGGAATTGATCACGGCGATTATCTGATGAATGTCATGAGCACAATTTCAAGCAATGTGCGTTTGAACGTGACTAACATGCGATTTGATCGTACATGATAAACTAAATATTAGGAGGAATATAATTAGCAATGGTAGTAGCAGCAGTAGTATTAGTGGTAGTAGTAGTAGTAGTAGTTGGAATATAAGTAGTAGTGCTATCAGTAGCAGCAATATTAAAAATAGTAGAAGTTGGAATAGAAATAGTATTAGTTGGAATGCAATTAGTAGTGTCAGTAGTAGCAGAAGTTGGAATATAAGTAGTAGTGGTAGTAGAAGTAGTAGTAATAGAAATAGTAATCGTTGGAATATGAGTAGTAGTGGCAGTAGTTAGCATATAATCAGTAGTGGTGGTAGTAGTAACAGTAATAGTAAAAATATTAGTAGTAGTAGTTGGCATATAAGTATTAATAGTACCAGTAGTAGTGGTATGCGTAGTAATAACTGACACGAACGTAAAGTGAGGGCAAAGGCGTAATTCGTACGTTCAAAAAGTGAATGTGCAGGGCTTTAGTATGGTTTCAAGATGGCTCTCGACAACCAGTTTGTGGGCCCTATATGAAAAGCTACTGTGACTTAAGCAATCAGCAAAGAAAAAACAAAATGGATGGATGGAGGGAGGGATGAAACGTCAACGGGTCAGTACTTTTAACTTCAGACGGGTGCGTCCTTCCTCGTCAAGGACTTCGTCCTCATCTAGCTCGTCCTCGTAGACAGCAGGGTCAAAGGGGCGAGTTTCGACGGAAAGGAAGTTAGGCATTTTCACCAAGTGCATTTCCCTATGATGAAACAAACAGAACGGTAAGTCAATAACAATGACAGCAAAAAAAGAGCTAGAAAAACTCCAAAGTTACCTGCCCAAGTCCACACGAATGAGAGGAAAAGCTACAGCGATCCGTGTCTCACCCGCTTCTTCTGTTACCTCGTGGTCGGCAGCTACATCCTCGATCTCGCTGTCCTCTCGCTCGTTAGCCTCAGGGACCTTTTTGCTAGACCCAAGCATTGATTGTTCGCTTGAAGCTCTTGAAGATTCGGATAAGGACCGTGTCTTGACAGGAGCGTCTTCCTCTTCCTGTTCAGACTCTTCGCTGGAAGATGAACCCAAAACATCGTGGGCAGTCAGTTTTTGAGGGTGCGGCTTTTGTTCTTCAGCCGAATCGCTTTCGGATTCCCTAGGCTTTCCTTCCTCTTCCTCGTCCTCGTTCTCCTCTTCATCCTCATCTTCAAAAATGTTTGGCTTCTAAAGGATCGGAGAGAGACTGCAATGTAGCAATGTTTAGAGACGCAGAAAAATCAAACCAGTTCGAAGTTATGATGCCTGTAAGCTTATGATTACATAACACTGGAACTTGCAAGCCCAAAAGAACTGAACTGTAAACGTAGGCGGTATTCGTGTACCGTAGGCCATAATCAGGCCTCAATTGAAATACGTCAGTGTGCACCTCGAACAAATGCCTTAGTAAAATTCAGAGGATTAATATTTCAAAATATGCTATCCTTCTTATTCAGGGCATGGAATGAGAACAGAAGTCTTCCCTAAGGTTCAAAAGCCATTTAGAAAATTGACTAAGTGGTTTCGGAGGAACTCTGGCCTTGAAGCAGTTCAGTAATATGTCCTAGCTTTCTGACGCATATCTCACCTGAAAACTATCCCAAAATTAGGCAATTGCAACGGTCGTATACACAAGAAGAACAGAATACTCAGCATACTATTTACACACTGAGATTTTTTATTTGTACGTTGTACAGCTGCAATAATGCTTGATCAATTCAGCCTTGATGGTGTCGCCATTTTCATTTTTTATGCGTGGCAATCTGTGGCACAAGATCTGGAAAATTCGACCCATTTTCTCTCCCACGGGCGCAGGCCGAATACCAAAAAATATAAGGATAACTTAGTGAACTGCGTTGGGCCAGGTTTAGGGTTGGCCTGATCTTCGAAACAAAAAGACGAACAATGGCGTCGAATTAAGGACAAAAACATTGGGCTTATAAGATGACCGACAAAGAATGTGCTGAAATCAATTCAGGTACCTTTCTTTGGTGATTTGAGTTGTCCTAGTGATCTTGTGACAGCGAATGCGGAATGGCTTATATGACATGAAGTTAATGGGCTTCACTTAAAGATTGATCCTCAAGAAGCGATTTTAAATTGTCCCCAGTTTCTGCTCATCCTCCACGCGCACAAACCAGCACTCGGAACAGTAGTTAAGGGCTGATCAGACAGATACGCGCTACCCATGAATTGAGAAAAGCCTGCGAGCAGAATCGATCCGAAAGAATAGGAAGTCCTTACTGTGTAGTTGTGGCAGCCGCACCACCCTGGGATATTTGCAATATTTTACTTTTTTAACTTGGCACACATTAATTCCAAGGACTTTCTTCTCTTGGCCAGGTTTACGGATCACAAAACCATAGTCGTATTGTTTTTTATTAGATAAACCGAGGGGTTTTGACACCACTGAG